>JARFIW010001224.1:0-600000 GCA_036346225.1 Platerodrilus igneus | reverse complement strand
AAACCTGAAATAAATAGAAAAAAAATATATCAACACTCACCCATTCACACACAACATAAAAGAAAGAACTTATAATTAAAAACAAAATATATATACAAAAAACCGTACTCCCAAACCCAACCCCAAAAAAAGTGAATTTCTCCAATTTATAAATACATGATTACAACCCCTTAAATATTCAACAAACAAAAATTACCCAAAAAAAAAAAAATGGCGAGCTGTAGTTTTTAGGTAATAACCCCTGACAGTAGTTAGTAAGAAAAAAGAAAAGAAACAAACGCAACCCTAAAACCACAGCTCTAAACCATCGTAAAGTAAACTTAAACTAAATTTACAAACATGTATAGTATTAATCAAACAAAAAAACAGTAAATACCAAAATCGTTCAATAATTTTCATATATAAAAAAAATCAAATTTGGAAATGTCATTTTAGAACGGTAACATCACAAGCGTTCTTGTTCCGCAGTAAGAAGCAGATACAAAGAAAAAAAAAGGACTCACCCTCGAGTTCCTGACATCGGGGGGAAGGCTGTCGCTGGTCCGCCTCAGAGAACAGGCCAGCTTACGGTCAAGCGGAGCGCATTGGACTTCGCAGCCCCCCAAAAGAAACGCAGCTCCAGGGATCAACGCGTCCCCCGCAGGAAGTTACCACGCTAAATAATGCGTGCCGGAAATTTACATAAAAATAACGAACGAAGCCAACCAACTTGTTGTATAAACCAGGAAAACCCTAGTTTTATTAAAATAAATTCACGGAATTCTTTTAAAAAAGGAAAACACACTAGCATTTGAGTATTAAAATACTTGGAAAGTCGTCTATCTAATTAACGCGTAAATTCCACGGAACGAACTTCTGAGAAAGGATATTTATTTTTAATTACCATACAAATTTTAATATACGAAAAGGTTATTTTTAATTAACGGAATTAATTTTTGTGTTGAACGCCAAATGAATTTAAGATAAAAATTATTGTATATACAATAATTAATTATTTTTGAAAATGAACGTATCAGTTTGTTCTATTTAACTGATGTCAACGGCTTACTTAACGGTTTCGCTAAATTTTTGGGGTATGCTTGTCCCAATCAATCTGAAACAAAGTTAGTGGAATGTTAGGAATATATCAAAACTCAATTTCTATTGATTCAACAACAGTAGAAACTAATCAACAAATATGTAGAAAGCTGTTTAGCATACAGTTATTGCTGTGCTAATGGTTTCTGCTGATGATTGTTTATCACTAGCATACACTAACTACATGCCGTACATATTCGATGTCTGAAATGGTTACAGCCTTGTCCTTGCTATCAACATCAACTGTAATATACAAACCTGATATGGTTTTTTTATTTGTAACATCCACCAGTCTCTGTAGATGGATCATTCTTAATTGAATCTACATACACATCAGTTCCAGTAGTCAGTCGTTCCTAGTTTCCTACTGCAGCAAGCTTTGTAATCTTTTCTCTTTATACTCATAGAAGTTTTTTAGGAATTCTTTACTATAAAGCACATTGCTTACTGCATTATATTGTAACAGTATACTACCACGCACCTTATTTTTATCTTTGCATATTACTGCATCTGTTTTTTTTTAGAACATCCATATAATGTGAGGTAGTGTTTACTAAACTTAGCATTTCTTCGATAGAATATTTAGCAGTTCTCAACCTTTTGCCGATTCCAATTACAGTAATGACAAGAAGCCTCTCCCACAAAGAATCTACAACTTAACCTGCTACAACTATCAGCATGTCGTAATAAACTACTGTCAAATATGGGAAATGAAGTTCACTTTGAAGTTAGCCCCACGGGAAACGACATAAAACATCCTTAACCAAATCCCCTTTAGACAAGTAGCACATAATTAATCACGGTGCAGTAAGCCACGCCTTACCTAAGATGCAGTTTAAGCATAAGCTATAATTGCGGTTCTGCAGAAAATAAACGCGTAATATGTGATAAGCTGATTGGATTATGCATCAATAAGGTTTCTCTCCGTGTTGTTTTGCATTTTTGAACAATTTACTCTAAATATGTCAACAACCAATAATTTTGAATGTTGGATATTACAATTATACAAATAACTTACATATTTCAATTTTTGAAATACAAATTATCAAATTAGTAGGCTACTGATCCAAAGTAGTTTTACACCAAACTTCTTTAAATTTTATTCAGCTACAGGAAAATATATTTAGAAATGAGAAAGTTTCTGAAGCGCAGAAAACATGAAATTCTAAACTACCTATTCGAACAAGTTAAAGCATCGTTACTTATTTTTAAAGCTCTTATCTACAACGCGTGACTGGATTTTTCAAACCCTACGTGTAAGGAAATAATGCACACTTTCAGTATCGTTGCTCTAAAAAATCCTACTAACAACATAACTTTTTAAACACGATTACCAAGCGAACTTAAAATTATGCTTTCAGCTATACCTTACATATATGTATTGCAGATTTGTACGCGTTAAGCTGCTCTGCGTAAGCCAAGACCTAAAACTAATTCCACCTACAAGTGCTACATGTTCCATATCCACTAAAGTACGTATTATTACACCGGTGAGTTTAATAACAGCAAGTATACACCAAAATAATTTGTCCGCTTTAGGTACCTACTTCAAATTTAGTATTGGTCATGAAAAGATTAAAATTGAAATTAATTAGATGTAAAAAACTTTTAATTTAAGAGCACAAAAGAAGTACTAAGAAGAATTGCCAAACGTATAAGCCCTAATTTAACTTAAATGTTTTTTAACTAAGTAAAACTTTGAACGTTATCTTGAATTTTTGATGTATTTTATTTTAAAAAATATTTAAGTTTAGCATTTAAACTTTTTCCATTTTAAATATCGTGCAAATAAACTCTTGGTCTACACTAGCATCTTTAAAACAAGATAGCTTTTAGCGGGATACTTTTAGAATATCGACAATTGTCTGCTCTGCAACTGATCAAATACTATATACACTACAACCATGCGAGTGAAAATGTTGCCAATGGTTGAATAACAAATTTACAAAAATTGTGTTTTATTTTATTTCAGTGCTCATCAACACGAGATGGTTGTTTTTCAGGGAATTTTAAAAAACGTTTTTTGGATATCAATTTTTCTATGATCAAAATTAATAGTATGGACTGTTTTGTATTGTGTTCGGCTACTTGAACGAACGTTACTAAATAGTTCTGAAACATTTTGTATGTTGAATAACTGTATCTCTACCGATTGCCCTGTATTTCCAATGTCTACCATACCACAGCTATAAGGAATACTATACACACACCTGGTACCTTAAAACTGCTTTCAAAATGTTTAAAGAATTGTGGGCTGAATGCTCTTTTATGTGTTCTTTTCGTAAGGTTTACGAATGCGGTCGGTTAATCTATCTACAATGGAAAGACTGTCAGGTACAGTGCACTGGAGTAGGGTTTGACAGATGACTATAACTGGTGTTAATAAGACTAGATATAGGATATTATAATTCTTCGCCAAGTTGTTTTAGCTACGAAATATCAATTGTGTAATAAATTATTGAGTCAATTTCAAACAATGGGAATAGTCACGCAAATATCTATCATTGAATGTGTAACATTTCGGTATACAGAATGGCCTAACCGCCCATTATATACTTACAGACAGCTAATACATTAAGGAATGAAAACATTACATTTCGTTACGGGTGAAAGAAGTGTTAGGTCAATTGATGTTTCCACTTATGAAACAATTAGGCATGTGTGTTGGTGATAGTGACGTAAATATTTAGTTCGTTTGTATAGGTACATTAAATTTTATGATTCTCGTAATAGTTGGATTTACAGATATATAATATCACTTTAAATTATTATGCAAAAACTGTTTACTCCGGGTCGACTTAGTGTAAATAATTATTATTCTTTTTTTATGTCCATTATTCTTGTTCTAAGAAACGAACGTTGCTAAGGTATATGTTATAAAGACAATAAATTATGCTTATAACATATTCAAATCTCAAGGAACAGGAAACATTTGTATGACTATTTTTTCAACTTTGATGCGAAATAAATGAAGGAACTTCTGTACCTGCATGACTATTGGTCGCGGAAGATGCCGCTACATCATCATCATTTTGTTTTCGACCTAACTTAAGTTCGGTTTGACGCAGCTCTAACTTCTTTTCTATTCTGTGCTAATCTAAAAAGTTCTACCTACCCTTCACAACCTAAATTTCTAATAATTTGACTAATATAGTTTGGTCTAGGTCTTCCTATATCCTTCTATCTTTTTCATATCTAGCTGGCTCTACATAGATATTAGTAACCTGATGGTTGTTAAAGAACTCTAACATGTTTACATGATTACCATTTATAAAGAAAAGAAATATAACCTGGTTATCCGCTTCAAAAAGGGAAAGTGTTAAATTATATGTTATGGTAAGGCTTAAGCAACGAATCGCTGCCAACATGCCAGACCGCTACCTAATTGTGAGTTATGTCATAGAGACGTTTATTAAATTATATGTTATGGTAAGGCTTAAGCAACAAAACGCTACCAACATGCCAGACCGTTAACTAATTGTGAGTTATGTCCTGGTGACATTTAGTTAACTGTTTTTAATTTTTTTTTTGTTTTGTTTTCGAACTTACTTAAAGTCGGTTTGACGCAGCTCTAAATTCTTTTCTATTCTGAGCTAGTCTAAAAAGGTCTACATACCCTTCACAACCTAAATCTCTAATAATTTTACTAATATAGCTTTGTCTAGGCCTTCCTACTCTATTTTTATTTGGTAGTCTATAATAGTAGAGGGGTAGGGCCGGTCCTAATTCAAAACGTGTTCAGACGTATTTTCCATATGTAAAATACACGTGCACCGTTTTGAATTAGGATTGGCCTTATATAATTTCAATGTAAAATAGTTGTGAAAACATTTCAATGTAAAATAGTTGTGAAAACATGAATTCTTATATACTTTCAAACGTAAAATACTTGTGGGTACGTTTTGAACTAGGATCGGCTTTATATTACTTTCAATGAAACATAATTCAAAACACACGTATGTTGAAAATGTAAGTGCAGAGAAAAATGTGTGTAGCTGTTCTGAATTCGGTTTTCTAGCGAGAAGTTACACGTGCACCGTTTTGAATTAGGATCGGCGTTATATACTTTTAATGTAAAATGTGAAAACATGAATTCTTATATACTTTCAAATGTAAAATACTTGTGGGCACGTTTTGAATTAGGATCGGCTTTATATTACTTTCAATGGAACTTACATACTTCAAAACACACGTATGTTGATAAATGTAGGTGCAGAGAGAATGTGTGTAAACGTTTTGAATTTGGTTTTCTAGCGAGAAGTTATAAAGTATGCCAGATGCAAAATATCGCATTCAAGTCAATTGTGTTTAATTAAAGTGGATTCTGATTTATGTTTTTTATTTATGTTTAGAGGCTGCAATTACACATGGGCCGGTTTCAATTCAAAATGTGTTCACTCTTGTGATAGGTTGAAAAGTGGGTTGGCAAATACCAAATGGTTAATTGCTATATAAGGAGTTGTCCAATTTTATTTTTAGTGAAGTTTCTCAATTTTAATCAAAATGATTAATTGTATTCAAGATTTAAATAAAAAAAACGATTTGGTGCAAAGAAATTCGGTTTTCTTGTTTTAGGTGATGTTTGGCATCAAATTTTTAAACGCTAAGAGTTATTGTTTGAGAAGATCATAAAAACAAAACTTGACTGGAATTTCATGGTTTTCTTGGGATAATTTCAACCAATGGTTAATATAACCTTTTTTGAAGCAAATTTCCACCCTAAAATATTTTAATTAAAAAGAAGAAATTAATTAAAATAAAAACAAAAGAAAGATTGCTTGATATTTTAATATCGGTTAAAAATCAAAATCTTTAAAATATAAACCATTGTTGTAAAAAATAATAATTTCAATGGCCAAAAAAATACCTTTTATTAAAAGAATACTTGTTAATAAAAACAAAAAAAGATTTTTCTTTTTAATTTTAATAAATTTTAAATGTTACCTTCAAAATTCCTTTTATTAAAAGAATCTTTTTTAAAAAACAATAAAAATTTTGTCGTTTATTTATTTTAATAAATTTTACAATGTTACCTTTTAACTTTTTATACAACTTCTAGAAATATTTTTATTGTTCAGTTTGTGTGTTAGAAAGTAACCATTTTACAAAACTTTATTTGACTCTTTTTGGAATTTTTAAGGTAAATTCCTATTTTAACCTTTGAACTCCGTTTAAAAAGCACCTTTTTTCTTTTTGTCTTACTTCAAATTAATGTTTCTTGGTTAGTTTATTTTAATTTAAAATTTCATTTGACCAGTTTCGTTAACCTTTTAAATGCCCTGTTTTACTATCCTCAATGTTTTAATTGTTTTTGGATTTTGGTTGCAATTTATATGGTAAAGTATTTAAAATTTTTTCATTTGTTTTAATTTTCGGTTTATGAAGTATTTAACTTATTTTTATTGTTTCACATTATCCTTAAATTTTTATCCAATTTAAGAAATTCAGGTTAAACGCGCCCATTTTTCCCTTTAAAGTTTAATTAATTCCAAACATGTTTTTTTAGAACAAACCTAAAGGTTTTAAATTTATTTAAAATTTTTTATTGCAATAACATAAACCCTTTTCTTTTAAGTTCAATGTTTTGGGAAACTAATAACTCAAAATGTTTTAAATCCTTTTGTTTTGGAATATGGTAGCATTTCAATAAATCTTCTGAAGAAGGCATTTAAACCTTTTATTATCAGGTTTTAAATTTATTTTGTTTTATAAATCTTTACTATATCCTTTTCGTTTTGAGGCCTTCAAATTTTTTATAATCAATTTTTAAATCTTAATGAAATATTCGTTTGAATGTGGGGTCCACGTTTGAAAGAAACTTTTAATTAAAATCAAAAACATTGGATATTTTTATATAGCCCGTTAAAGTATTCATCCATACGTTTAAGAAAATCCTTGTAATGTCAATTCTAACTTTTTGTTTTAAGAATTTATTTTTGGGTACCTTTAATATTCTAATGCTGTTTCAAAAAATCATAATTTGTTTTTTAAAATAAAGAATGCTTTAGTCGGGTTGTACAAGTAAAACGTTGTATACCGGAAGTACTTGTAATTTCCAATCAATTTAAAACCTTCACTTTGTTTTCAATTCCTTTCATTAACATTTTAGGTTAAACCTTCCAAATTTGTCAATTGTCTACATCTAACATTTGTAAATTTTCTGATCAAATTTATTTGTTGGTATTGTTCCAGGTTGAATGAAACTAAAAGTCGTAATTTCAAAATTCTTGGGATCATTCCAATATAAATTCTATGCTTTTTATATTATTGTCATACCGCTCCAAGACGCTTTCTATAGGGTAATGTTCTAGGTCTACGGGGTGTTTGGGGAAGTATGTTTAATGTAGATATTATATTTTTGTACTTATATGAAGTATTACCCTAAATTTGTTCTGTTTCAGAATAATACCTTCTATTAGAATTTGTTCTTTTTACAACATCAAGGTATGACTTTAGATCTTGCGGTCTGTACCCGACAGGATATTTTTTAAACAGTAGTTTGTATAATCCAGGAGTACCTTTGTATTTCAAATTATTTATTAGAACATTTTCATCATCCAACGCAAAATTCGAATTGCCTATCATAAGACCATTTGAAACAGGGTTAAACCTAATACCATATTTATGATCAAATTCGTTCTTAACATCTTTAAACATATTGTAAATATATTCTCGAGGTAGCGAATGTAGCTGTTTGAGATAATATGTCATACCAGGTGAATCGGCAAAGCTTTGTATATATTCCTGGGCTTCTTGTGCATTTCGATTAACTTCTGCTTCGTATTCATTCTCAACATCATCATCATCATCTTCCTCTATGGCATCATTTTTTATATTCGGTATATGCTGAGCAATAACCGGCGAATCAATATAGTCAACGTTCCTTTCTAGCAATTTAGGTTTAATTTTTTTTACACTGCTATGAGGCAGTTCTTCTTCTTCTTCTTTAAGTTTTTCTTTCTTTACCACACTTTCCCCATCCAGTTCATTAACAATAGTTTCTAATCGCGATCTTATGGGTAAGATTGATTCCACTTGGACGATTTCATTATCTTTTAACTGGCGCAATTTGTTTTTTACAATGTTTTTTTTCTAATTAAAATTCTTTTAAGTTTTATCGCCTCCTTGTTCATTGCGTAAAAAGTTTATTTGTAATAAAAAAATTCTTCGATACTAACGATACTTGCGTCTCTCACGGTTTAAATATGTATGAAGTGATCAAAACCTATTCGGTACCTTCCTTGACCTGGATCACTATCTTTGTCTACAACTAAGAAACCGTATTTGTCTTGCCAACAAGCAGCACATATTTCACGGAATTTATCATACTTCATGTCAGTATTGACGTGATCGTCATATATGTGTTTTAAGTTTAAATCATCTTGTTTAAATAAAAGACTAGCATTATCACGTAGTAAGTGCTTAGGTATACGAGTATAACTTTGACAAAGGTAAAAACTGTCTACTTGTTTATGACGCCCCATACTAAAGTATTCCCTAGTGATACCTTGTATATCGCAAGCTACATCATCAAAAACAAATACAGAATTATTTCGAGCATCAGATGGTGATATAATATTATCAGAACTGGAAAATGTATAATATTTGATACTTTTTATTGGTCGCAGTAGACTTTCAAGGTGTTGATACTTTGGTTGATAAAGTGATTTAGAATAAACATATACGTTTTCAAACTTTAAACCATTAGGATGTTCTATCAACCCAATCATAACGTTGGTTTTACCGCAATTTGATGGACCAACAACTAGACATCGAATAGATGAAGGTAGAAGAACGCTATGTTTTTTCTTTTAAGCTAAGGATTGCACGCCAATGTCATTATTGTTTATGGTTAAAGGTGTTGATTGTTTCACAACACACATGTTTGCAAGTACTAAATTCGATTTGTAAAAAAGTGGAATTATATATATATATATATATATATATATATATATAAGAAACGGCAAGTATATAAAGAATCATTAATTCACAATATTTTATTTATTTACTGCACAGCTTGAGAGGATAGTTGTCCGCTAATGATTACATATAATAATACTAAAACTACTGGGAACGGACTATTAAATACTGTAATTAACAATTTACCATTTGAAGCGCATATTCCGGGTTACAAATTTTGCGGTCCGGGTACAAAACTAGTCGAACGGTTAGCTCGGGGAGACAAGGGAATAAACATGTTAGACGAGGCTTGTAAGGAGCACGATATTGCATACTCCAAAGAAAAGGATCTATCTAAACGCCATCAAGCAGATTCGAAGTTAGCTCAGTTAGCTACAGAAAGACTAAATTCTGGTGACTCGTCTTTAGGTAAAAAAGTAGCAGCATTTGGAGTAGCTACCGCAATGAAAGCTAAAGTAAAACTTGATATGGGTGCCTGTGCAACACTGAGAACAAAAAATATCAATAAAATAAGAAAACAGATGAAGAAACGTAAAATAAGAAGTACGCTAGGTATTAAAAGTATTATCAAACAAGCACGTACAGCTTTAAAAAAGGCTAAAGGATTTAATATTATGGATGAAATTAACATAGCAATTAAGGCCGCCAACACAGCAAAACAAAAGAAGCATATTAAATCAGTTCGTATTATATCAATTCCTGAAACAGGAGGTTTTCTACCACTAATACCAATTTTTGCAGGCCTAAGCGCCCTTGGTACTCTTACTGGAGGTGCAGCTGCTGTTGCAAAAGCAGTTTCAGATACTAAAATAGCTAACGAACAACTAGCGGAAAAACAACGTCATAACAAGGCAATGGAGGACATTGCAGTCGGAAACAACATGTCCATCAAACCTTATAAAAAAGGTTTTGGTCTTTTTTTAGCTCCTGCAAAACCTCAAAGGAACGCAACTTGATTTTACCTAATCGAGTACTAAGCAATGTAGAATTAATAGAGTTTGTTAAGCAATTAGAAGTACCATATTTCCGTGGAGTGTTCATGAGAAACGATCTTCCCAAGAAAGTTAATTTAAAAGAATGTAGTATAATTAATTTAGATGGAATAGAAGGTTTAGGCACGCATTGGACCTCTTATAAAAAGTACGATAGTAGCGCTATTTACTATGACAGCTACGGAAACCTGTGACCGCCAACAGAGTTGATAAGTTATTTGAATACCGGGGGTAAATGTAAAATTCTTTATAACATTAACCAAGAACAATCGTACGGTACTGTGTTTTGCGGCCATTTATGCTTACAATTTCTAAGTAGCACATAGAACTGCGTACGAAGTTGTCATGTCGTACACTTTTACTCTAACGGGAAACACTTCAGTTTTAACAAACAATTTTAATCCGCCTATAAACTTGGATAATGATTTGGAGTACGTATTAGGTTTAACAAATTAAGAGTCTTATAACACAATTCCAAACATAGAAAATGGAATAAATAATAAATTTTATTATCGATTTAACGGAGAATTTATAGAAATACCTGAAGGTGCTTATGAGATTATAGAAATTAATAAATATCTCCAAAAAGCTTTAGGTGATAAAAGATGGCGTGGTCGTATGGAACAAGCACGAAGCGCTAGAAAGACGAAAGTGTATATAGAAATTACAGCTGACAATAATACACTTAAATGTAGTATTAAATGTAGTCTAGATGTGGATTTTACCAAAAAGGATTTAATTGGTTCTCTACTTGGTTTCAATCCGCGAAAATTGTTAGCATATGTCACGCATCAAGCAGACTACGCGATCAACATTTGTAAAGTGAATGCAGTTTTAATCGATTGTAATATTGCAAGTGGATCCTATTTAAATAGTAAACCAGCCCATGTAATACACGAATTTTTTCCTCAAGTACCTGCAGGTTTTAAAATTGTCGAGTGCCCACCTACGATTAAATATCTACTAATCAGGTCACGTATAATAAATGAAATAATAGTTAAAGTGTTAGATTAAGATGGAAATTTAGTTAATTTCAGAGGAGAACTGCTAACTGTAAGGTTGCATTTAAAAAAAAATCTGCAATAGCCATAGGTATTAAGTATAATGCACGCAACATGTCAAGAATTGCTATAAATGCTGGAAATTTCAAAGCAATCGACACTCGATTGATTGTTTCAAGACCGCTAACAACACAAAACCGGCAGTTTCAACAATCGTTAGGACTGCATTTATTTAATTAAAAAGTAGAATAAATAGTGAAATACTGAACGTGCGTAAAAAGTTTACTTCGACAATGCAATTGTTAATATTGAAAAACATACTCATCAACCTTATGCTAACACATCTTTAAACAATAATGATGAAATTTGAATCCCTATACTACAACAAGATGTATACACCTTACCATCGAAGAGCATGTACATAGAAGGCAAATTAATTAGAACAGATGGAACGCCGTCTCAGACAGCAAAGTTTGTAAATAATGGGGTTTAGCTGCTTTTTGATGAAATTAGATATGACATTGGTGGTGTCATTGTAGATCGTGTTCGGAATCCTGGATTAACGTCTATAATGAAGGGATATGTTTCATATAATAGCAATCAAGGTAAACATTTACAAAACGCTGGGTGGTTTCCTATGGATGATTCACAAATAGTTGATGCCAATGGGAGTTTTAATATTGCAATAAACCTTTCAATGGTTCTCGGATTATTTTAAAAAATTATTTTAAACCTCCGTCATGAGTTAGTTTTACTACGTTCTAGTTTTGATACTAATGCTATAATTAATCTTACACCCGATGAAGAAATAAAAGTTGTTTTAAACAAAGTTTTATGGAAAATGCCGCATGTAGCCGTTGATGATACTCAACGAATTAATTTAATAGAATGCGTTGCACAAAATCAGGATTTGCATATTCCGTTTAGAGAATGGGAGTTGCATGAATATCAACTTCTACAAGAAACGCAACGTCATACATGGAACATTAAAACAAGAACACAATTAGAAAAACCAAGATTTGTGATTGTTGGTTTCTAAACCAACCGAAAAAATAGATACATGAGCAACTACAGTCGTTTTGATCATTGCTATTTAACCAACATGAAACTATATTTAAATTCAGAAATTTTCCCGTACGATAACTTAAATTTGAAGTTCGAGAATAAACAGACTGCGTTGTTATATGAGATGTATGCTCAGTTTCAGCAATCATACTACGAAAAGGAAAATGAACCACTTTTTAATCTTGAAGATTTACGAAGTATTGCACCATTAGTAGTCATAGATTGTTTTAGACAAAACGAAGCGTTAAAATCTGGTACTGTCGATATTAGATTAGAATTTGAAACTAGCAGAAACGTTTTGCCAAATACATCTTGTCATTGCCTAATACTTCATGATAAGGTAGTCAAATACAATCCACTCTCAAACAGCATAAGAATATTATAATTACTTTATTATTATTACTGTACCTTTACAAATTATGAAAAAACAATAAATCATTTAGCAATCACAGTCTATTTATTAATATTTTTACATGTTTTTTTACAATATCTTTTACATGTTTAATTATTAAGTGATTTAGTAAACAGCCATAAACATTGACAATTTTAAATAAAAGTTTTGTTATACATTTCTCAAATAAACTAACTGGTATGTTAATAACAAACAGGATTTTTTTTAAACAGAACGGTTACTACTACTATTTTTCTCTACAATACATTTATACTAATATAGTTCAACTCGGGCAGATTGAAAGGTATCCTATTTTTAGATACATCCAAAAACGAAAAACGGCGTACTTGTGCAGGTATAAACATAATACTGAAGTTTTATAACTAAAAAATATTATATGTTAATCGAGATAAAATATATTGCATTCTTTATTTGAGCCAGTAGTTGAAGCTTTACAAGTCATTTCTGAGTGTATAGTTATACCCCCAAGGTTTAGTATCAGTGGTTGAGGTACTAAGAATTCTTTTATCATCACTTGGATTAAGAACAACTTTGTTTTGTTTAACAGTAAAGACATCATGTATGACTGATCTAATTAAACATTGCTGTTTCTGTACAGTCTGTTTATAAAACAAAGCATTCTTATAATCATCAAAAGAAATTTGCTTAATACTTGCTAAGGAAGATCCCTTTGACTTTTTTATTATCCTATCCTGAACTCTGTAAGTGTACATTTTAGATCTAAGCCCTACAAACTCTAGCATGATATCACCATTGTTTTCATCTTTCATAATACCAGGAACCTTTTTATTTTATAATGGAATATGATATTTGTTATGAGGGTCGTAATCGGAAGTATCAAATCTATGAATATCTTGTTTGATATAAGAGTAAATATTTTCAACGCTAAACTCGTATATCAAACTATCCGTATCTGTGTACAGCAGCTTTGCTTTGTTAGCAAATTGCGATTTTATGTAACTATAGTGAAATTCATATAAATAGGTTTTTGAAATATCTAGAATAGAGAAACCTACATAAATGGGTTTGTTTAAATAAACCTCTAATTTATTCATTCCTATTAAGACCAGATCTTTGTCTAACACAGTGCAACAGTAAAAATTAGGCTTCGCTATGTAACTACGAGCTCCAAACCGTCCTTCCCATTCGGTCATTAATTTCACATCTTTCCTTTTCCGTACGTTTTCCATCATTTCTCCATAAACCGAATTTATTATATTTTTATAAAAGGATATATCAAAACTGTTTTTTGACTGTTGTCTTAATTTCGTATTCAAATCAATGTATTCTTTTACCCAAGGGGCTTGTTTAAACCGAAGAACCTTTTGAATCTTTTTCAGTTCTAAACCGTAGTTTAAATACATTTTTAAATTCTTGTAGTGAATAATATAGTTGAGTTTTGGATATAAAGTTGTAAGTAAGTTCTTTAAGTTTGATTTATTAGAAGGTACTGGTGGTATCATTTGTTCAGGCGCCAAAGGTAAGTCACTGTGAATTTCATGTAAAGATACTGGGTAGTGTAAATCACATTCAAAAATATATCCTACATCAGAATCATCGGGAATATTAAATATGTCTAAACGTACTATATCTGGACCGGTACCATCTAAAAATTCAAATTCTCCATATGGAAGATATTCAGACATTGCAGCCCCATATAAATTATTAACATCAAAATACATTAAATATTTAGAATCGAAATTTGGATCATAATCTGCATTCATATATTTGTTATTTGCTTTAGCATATCTATTCGAACATTGAGAAACACCGCCACGAACTCCCCGTTCTAAATACATTATTTTTTCAATATCAGTAAGCAACTCGAGTCTAACGTTCGTCGTTTTTAAAATTGCATCTAGAGCTAAACCAGGAGCCGTAAAGTTGTGAAGTGGATCTAACTTATACGTGAACATACAAGTTTTTCTAAAGTTTTCAAATATATCAGTCAAGAGCAGTACATCTGTTTTTAAATATAGGTCTGAATAGTCCCCTAGTGTTTTTATATTAAATGTTTGCCAAACGTGTTTAGCATGATTGTAGTCTTCATCTGAGATTTCTTCATTGCGCAAACGCTTAAAGAATGCTGTTTTACAGGGTAAATCGGTTTCATTGAGCCTATCCCAAGAGTTAATGTAATCATAGGGAAATATGCCTTTACGCGTAAGTAACTGAAACTCATTATCAGTGTTACAATTTTCCCTGGTGATGGATTTTTTATTATCATCTAAGTAGGAAGCTAATTTTTTGATGCTAGATGCCATAAACCTGAATGAATCGATAAATCTAAGACTAACTTTCATACCTTTTACATATTTTGTAAAAGATATGTATTTTTCCTTATTTATTGGTAGAATGCTTAACGAACCTGAAAACTCTAACGAGATTTTTTTAATAATGAAATGCAAATCGTAGCCGGATAAGTTATGAAAAACTACCGGTATTATATAAGAATTAGGATAATTGATGTTGGAATCTTGATGAGTCGCTCCTCGAAATTCACCTGTAAAGTTGTAGTGATTGCGAACTCTAATATCATCTATACTAAAAGGTTTATTGCAAATGTGACAGTGAAGGGCAAATTTAAATGCTGACTTTTGTTCTTCTGTTAAAGGATTCATAGGTTTTGGGTTACAGAAAATTTTATTAGTCGTTTCTGAAATCAGTTTCAATTGAGCAATAAACCATTCTATACAATCCTTTCCGCGATACAATTGAAATTTGGAATATTTATTATCATACGAGCATTTCAAATAATACGCTACACTAAAGGGTATATGCCTTTGGTAACGGACTGTGTTTAATATTACCTCCGATTCATTGCATGGTTCTAATATACATTCGAGATCTGCATAAACTACAAATGATACTTTTTCTTGATAGTGGAAATGTTTAAATGTTAGATACTTTTCGGATTCTTCGGGTAATCTTATTGAGCAAGTATTCTGTTTTTCGCAATAATTCGAATGACGCTTAAGTAATGCTGCTGTACTAAAATTATTTAAACATCTATAACAAACAAATTTTCTATGGTGATGTGAAGACAACTGTTTTGCAAATAATTTTGACATATCCTTAATCCAAGTAAAATGAAAGTAATTCTCATTAGCATTTGTCGGACGAGAATATTGTAAGGAATCATTATTTAAAACTAACAGATTAATATGTTCAATTTTTTTAAAATTTTCACTTAAACAAAATGGCAGTATTTTAGTATTTTCTATACAATATAGGTTAATTGCGAGATTGTTAAGCTTCTCAATTTTTTTTATGTCTTTTAATGCGATTGGAAACTGAATTGAATTGTAGCGTAATACTGTATAAAAATGTGGATAGCTAGATATTCTCTGACTATTTTGTTTAGCAGGATATAAAGCGGAAACCAAGCTCCAAAGAATGCAATGTTGGTCGTTATTTATTACATTTACCGCAGCTTTTTTTTTTATAAAGTCCGGAACCGGTACAAACGTTGAACACCCTCCTTTAAGTGGATCATGATTGTTTATATTTACCTTCAAGTGTAAAACTTCTTGGATTGCCCAACCAGAATCCTTCTCGCTAAATTCTTCTAATCGCTTCGAAATCTTGTTCAATATGTTCTCCTTATACCACCGCTTGATATTGATATTTATATCGATTTGACGATTTGCAGTAGGAAACGTTTTCAAATCTATTTCGCCAGTTGTAGGCTTAACAAAGTTAGCGGCAAATATTACATTAACTTTCGACATTGACTTTTTAAGCAAGCAACAATCTTGCGTTTAAAACTAGCAAACGCCTTGTCTAAGAACACTAGAGGATCTTTATAACTTAAATTGGTAATAAGTCCCGTAATTATTCGACTTCCAAAACATGATTGTACATTATGCCAAATCAAATTTTTTCGAGTATGACCTCTAGAAAGCGTTGCATCAACACCTTTACCTCGATATTCCAAAGAGCGTTTCAAGTGCCTCAATCGTACAAGGTAGCTTTTATGATGTGCCAAATTAGATTCCAGCCTACTAGGATTTTCTTGTCGATTGTCTTCGTATACCTTATTTCTAATAGCAAGCTTCAATATACTAATATTTGCTTTGATAATTATAATGTGTTTTGTTATTGCATCGACTGATTTGATTAGATTCACGCATTTTACAGTTAATCTCAAAATAGCGCTACTAATCTCGGCCACGGTTTCAGAATTCATGATTATATACAAATCAATACACTACTTAATAAATGTATAGCTTTATTTACTATTTATACAAAAATATCATCTGACGTAAGCAAAACAACTGTAAAAAGAATTAGCATACATCATTTTTTATTCAGCTGCGTTTACGACAAAAAATTTCTTGTTTGCAGTATAGTAATAAAAATGTTTCATACGCCCTTTGATTTATGATGTGTGTACAGAAAATACGCTATCATTACAGCGCTATTTTTATGGTTACATATGAAATCTTTTAATAAAAACAAAGCAAATTTGAAAAAATGTCTCAGATTAAACCGTCAATGTTGTTTAATAATTTACACGCACTCATGGTTTTTTAAAAAACCCAGTATTAAAAAAACATTCTGCAGTTTTATCATATAGCAGTACCTTTAAAGAATTTCTTATACGACATAAATCGTGTAAACACACAATTACCTATATATGCATATAAATTGTGTCAGCGGTAATCTAAAACTTATTCTATATACATTAGTAGTTAAGGACCATTTGCATTGCATTATTTTAAACGAAATTAATCTAAAGAAAAATATAATAATTTACACGCACATACACACACACAAATTACTATATACCTATATATGCATATAAAGTCAATTTTTGTTAATTTTTATGGAAAATAAATTATGCTAGCAGTAATATAAAACGAAATTAATCTAATTTAGGTTTTTTATTATGCGCCTTCATTGCAATTTCTTTTTCAGACAATGAATCTAATTCGTTATTTCTGCTGAGCAGTACCTTTAAAGAATTTCTTATGCGACATAAATTGTGTAAACACACAATTACCTATATATGCATATAAAGTCAATTTTTGTTAATTTTTATGGAAAATAAATTATGCTAGCAGTAATCTAAAACGAAAATAATCTAATTTAGGTTTTTTATTATGTGCCTTCATTGCAATTTCTTTTTCAGACAATGAATCTAATTCATTATTTCTGCCGAGGTATAATTATATTCGCTTACACACTGTTTTATTCATTAGAATAGAATACAGAGCTGAATTTTTTCAGAAAACGATGCAAATTTTTAATTTTTTCTAACAGGTCAGTTTATTATTTAATATAAATACTTCACGTAGATTTTACCAACAGTATTCAATCGGATCTCTTGTATAATTATTAGTTACTATTACTAGCAACATTTAAAATAGAGTAACTTATCATCAATCAAAAATTGTAATAGTACCAGCGTAAAAGTTCTAGAGCAATTTATATTACATTCTGACAAAGACTTGTTTAAAAGTTTTTGGTTCTTCTTCGCCTCAACTCGACACTGCTGCTATTTTTGATAGTGACGTAATAGATATATCACGGTAAGTGCTTCTTCACATTTATACATGTGTTTTAAAACACTACTAATTTATAAGTTACATTAGATCAAAAAACCATTCTGGAAATTCTGAGGCTATCGTCGGATCGTTGACACACTCTGATCCTCTCAGAAACATCAGGTAGTATACAAAAGAAAAGGTGAACCTACAATAATCTTTTATGTTATGCTCACAGATCAGGCAAAATGATGTTGGATATGAAAAAGTTATGCACAGAATCTAATATGGCTGTTTGCTGTGAAGATGACAAATCCTACGATGATGGCACAGTAGAGTTGCTTAACGCATTAAAAAAGCGTGGAGAGAAGCTACTGCGTCGTATAGATTTGGAGCTAGAAATAATAAAGCAAAAAAGAGAGGAACTGACTGCGAGGGAGCAGCAGATACTTCAAGAACGGGAGTTAATAAATACTTTTTCTTTTATAAATAGTTAGATCAAAATATACAACAATTTATATATACTATTTATATCCTCGTATACCTTTTCTATTTCCTCATTCTCGTACTGAGTTGTTGGCATGTAAACCTGTACTAAAACAGTGTCTGTGGGTTTTTCGGTACATTTACATGTTTGTTATCGTAATTGAAGTTGTTTCTATTTACATTAATGTGCATTGCTTCATAGCGTCATAAGGAGTTGGAATATTTCTCGCAGGCGAGCCAAGGAGATCGTAATCTTGACTGATAGATGTTTACCCTTATAAAACAATTAAGTATACGTTTTGTTTAATCGCTATGCAAATATTTAGTTCGAAATGTATAGGTATACAAACCTTCATGTTTTTGCTTAAAGTTGGCTTTAAAATACACCTTATTACCTCAATATATATGTGTGTGTGTGTATGTATGTGTGTGTGTGTGTGTGTGTGTGTGATGTGAAATAAGAATACGTCTGTGTCTTAATCATTCAAGCTTTCGATAAATTTATTATCTTCGTCAGGAATGGTTATGAGTTTTATATATACATATAACTAAGGATATCGAAAATTTTTAAATGTACAAATGTCTTTCAAATCTTTATGCTTTGTACATTTAAAAAATTTTCGATATCCTTAGTTATATGTATATATAAAACTCATAACCATTCCTGACGAAGATACTAAATTTATCGAAAGCTTGAATGATTGAAAGAGTATTTTATTAATCCATCAAATTTGACTGCTTTCCACAATAATAAAACATATATATATATATATATATATATATATATTGCTGTGAAACCTCTTGAATTACCTGGTCTGTTGACTTTCTTCTGTTAATCGCCTCGGCTGCTCCCCTAGATAACTTTCATCCTCATACATAAAAAAAAACAACACATTCCTACCAAAAACATCAACGTTAACTCTATTTACATCAATATTCAGAATACATTAAAATTTCAAAATTAAAACTCAGCATAAATTTCAGTTTTAAAAGAATTTCAAGATTAATTTTATTATCATTTTAATGTGCATCCAAAATTAAAGTCCTTGTTGGATGCCTACTAATTAATATAACAATATAAGCAGACCGGAGTCTGAGTATAAAGGGAGCATCTACCACCCCTTTACGTTAATTAACCAGGTTCGTCTAATTGAGCTCAAAGACATACCCAAATTTTCATCATATTACCGAACATCAAACTAAATACCCTTTCTACTTCAACAAGCAAATTTCATCTGAAAATTAAAATTTTATGGTTAGTACAATTTCACTAATGTCCATTTAAAGTAAATCAATTATAAAGTTATTTAACACACACAAAAATGTCAAACAAAATAGTATAATTTACCTGAAGGTTACTGTCCTCGTAGCTTCAAAGTACATCGTCCCTTTAGTTAATCACACCATTCCAACAGGATTATATTTACGGCTTCTAATTCTCAACGCTTTTAAAATTTTCTCCATCACCATTTATTTAAAGTTGTTTCTGGGCTTTTCCGGAACTCATTTATGTATATCTGACCCTTGTTTCGTGGATCCAGACACGTATTTGAACCATTTAATTATTAACACCCCCGAAAAATAGCAAATAACTTCATACTTCTTTCACCAATATACGCCAAAACTGCCTACTTTGTGTATTTATTTGTCGTAGTAAATTTTACCTATTGGTACAGTGATACTAAATTTTATTACCTTGTATCTAAGTGCACTAAAGTATATTCATGTTAGCACGTAACGAACAAACTATTTTGAATCACCAAAATATGCGAGCAAACTTTAAATTATTTTATCAAACTAAAATGCACTGTTTAACATCTTGAATCAAGTCGCGGATGTAAGAGCTTTTAACGCATCGAATAGTCAAAAGTCTAAGAGTCTAAGAGGGCTTGTTTATATTCATCTCGGTATATATAGCAAAAGCCGGCACGTCGCTTTTGTCCTCAAAACGGGTAATTCTAAAGAATTCCTCATTCTATGTTCCCAGTCTGTCGCTCGCGCGTCGATTTTTACGAATTTTCACTCGTCCCATTTAAATCTCAGAAATTTCAACACACGGCACGCAAGCATGTCCGAGAAATAACTAATTGACTTTTATACCGAAATTGTTGTTTCTACCTCTGATATTTGCATCCTATTTTCAACCAATTGTGACCCTCGTGACGTTGCTTAAATCCCGCCTTTACTATATGTGTCTTTGTTTGACGCATTTTCTCTTTCCTTTTCTAACCTGTTCGTATTGGTGCAAATTGATATTCTTTATTATCGATTATATTTTAGTCCATGTGGACTGTTATCTGGGTTTAATAACCCCGTATCGCACATTCTCGTGAATATTAAGCCCCGGTTTCTCCAAGATTCTTTGAAACTATTAATTATCTACAAAATTTACGCCGTATGTGATATTTAAACTACGCAGGTGTTCAAAATAATATTAATTCTCAGAGCTTTATTTTCTGGTATTATAATCTTGGGTTTTACAAGTTTCTATAGATATTATCTGTTACTAACGGTTCAATTAACTTCAATTAAAATTAATACCCTTTAAATTTTAGTGCATCCTAATTAAATATTCAATTATTATCTGTACGTTTCGTTTAATACTCGTTGCCCAAACTTGAATCAATTAATATAAATCTTGCACGTAATTTCCATTTGATTCTTTACTTTGGAATAATTAAATTACACGTTGAGCATTTTAAAACTGCTTATTTTTATATAAAGCGTCTTGTAAATAATTTTAATCTCTTATTTTTAATAAAACAAATGAATTTTTCTTCTCCACGGGTTTTTAATAAAGCGTATTATCTAATAAACTTCCTTATACACGGTGATTAAAATTATTTGATGTAATCCATTAATTTTCTACCCTGGTCTAAATATGAGTATTTTCCCCCTATTTGAATACAAATAATCCCACTTATTTGAATTCAAATATAAAACATTTAGACAAAAAAAATTACAAAAAAAACTGCCTATCTCTCTCTACACTTATCTATCTAACTTACCTACTTTGTCTCCAATCGAAAAAAAAATATTTACACCTATCCTATATCCCTATCCTATTCCTAACTTTCACCTAATTCTATAAACTGAAATTATCCCTAACTTTATCCTACTCATCCATCTAATCCTATATACATCCTATATACCTATCCTATTCCTAACTTTTAACTAATCTTCACTATACTTTACTTCATCCTACCTAATCCTATATACCTATCCTATTCTTACTCTATTCCCAACTCTCCACTAATCTTATATGAAATATCTATACTTAACCTATCTTATTTTCTTCCTACCTTTACTCTTTATTCTCATCCTAAACCTATTCCTAATTATCTCCCATATTTATCCTATACCTAGCTTTATTTTCTATAAACACCTACTTCTACTCTTCTATATACACCTATTCTATCCCTATCCTATTTAAATCTAACTCTCTTCTTGACCCTCCAAGTCTTTCTTCTAACTATCCTAATACTCTTCATCCCTATCTCTCCCCCTTCTATATCTATACTTATTATTCCTATTATCTCACATACAATACATTTATCATCCCTATTATCCTGACTCTTAAATACTGCTTCTTCTTCAGTCCCTACACATGTCTGTTTCTCATTTATTATTGTTTCCCTTTCTGCCGACAAACCAAACGATACTACTTTAAAATTATCGATTTTTCCCTCTACGGAAAATCCTACGTACCTTCTAGAATTCTTATGTAATGGAATCTGCCAGAATAAATCCCTTAAATCTACTTTATTAAAAACAAACTTGCCATCTTTACTTAATTTTGCCTTCACCTGCTCCTGATATGCTGCTTCTACCCCCACTACTTCTGCATTTTCTTGTACTAAAGCTTGAACCTCTACTCTCCTATTCTCTGGACATCTTATTGTGTTGATCTGTTTACTTTCATCATCCTCTACCTCTACTACATTAATATTCAACCCCGTGTCATCCTCTGTGACTTCATAACTGCCCTTCCATGGCACTACCCTATCATTAATCCTTACTACCTTCCTCTCCATATCTATCAAAACCCCTAACTTCATCATACAGTCAACACCTAAAATGCTCTGAAACTTCAGTCCAGGTACAATTACAAACTCCTGTTCACAGCTAAAACCTCCTATATCTATCCTAAGCACCACAACACTATTTACTACAGCAAACTTCTTTTTATTTGGAGCTACTAAATGGCTACGCTTTATAGGCATAATTCTATCACAAACCTTATCCCTAATTTTGCTGACGAATTCCTCCGATATTAAACTCGCCTCTGCCCCTGTATCAAGTAATACTTCTACATTATTTTCAAAAATTTCTAAATTAATAATTGGCAAACATAATTTTTCTACAGTTTCTGGCTCTACTTCCTCCTCAATTTTGAAAAATTCACGTGGATGTTCATATACATTTACACTGAAATCTAGTGGTCTGTCGCGTTCTAAAAATCCTGTCTCGTCCTGTTTTCAGTGCTTGGTCCTGGTTGTCCTTCTACAACCTGTGCGTACGTCCTCCTCGTGTTAATATTCGTGTCCCTGTCTCTATTCGGCGTGCTGGTCACAGTCCTGTTTACCTCCGGTAAACTGTTCTGTCGCGTAACTAGGTCTTGGCGTCGGTCCCCTAGTCGCACTATTGCTCCTGTATTCCTGTCCTCGTCGTTCCCAATTCGGTCGAAAATTTCTGTTGTAGTCAGGCCGTCTCGGATAATTCGGTGTCCTGTTGTCAAACCTAACTGTGTTAACGTTTCGTTCTCGTATCTCTCTTGTCCGTCCAACACATACATCGTCATATCTCTGTAAGTATTCCAAAAACGTCTCCCGTTCTGTGATTTTTTGTAAGGCCACGTGTTGTCTAATTTCCAGTTCAAAATGTCGTGATAGGTACTTGATTATCTGTCTGTCCGTCAATGGTGGATTCAGTTGTTTGGCCACACTGTATTTGCGGATGGCATATTGCTCCCTAGCTCCTGCAAACTCTCCTGTAATCAAGTCGTCCCTAATCTGATCCTGTTTGTGATCACTTCAGTAATGTTGTAAAAATTTGTTTTCAAAGTCCTGATACGTGTCTATGTCCTGTCCTACTAAATTGTACCATGCTTTTGCGTTGTCCTTTAATAAAGCCTTTATCGTATTTAGTTTAGTCTGTTCGTCAAATAAATTTCCCACTAGATTTCTTACACTATTAATAAAAATTTGTGGATTTACCCTGTTATCGCCATAAAACTTCATGTGTTGGTCCAATGATACTCCACCTGTATAAAATCTGGGGCCATCCCCCGTTAAATTTGACATGTTGTATTTGATACTACTAACTTCGCGTTCTACCCTGCCTAACTGATCCCTACATGAGTCCGTCACTTCAGTCATTTTTATATTAATCTCTTCTTCACAAAAAATGCGTACTTCGGACCTTAAATGTCCCATTTCCTGTCGAAGACCTGTAATATCACGCTCATTTTTTTCAACCCTATTTTCAACCTCCCCCATTTTTACGGTAAGACTATTTTTAAATTCTGAAACTTCTTTATTCGTCTTATCTATTTTCTCACTTAGGGTTTCCCTAACTCCTGTTAATGTCTCATTCATTCGGTCAAATTTCTTATTCGATTCTTCACTCATCCTCTCTAACATTCTCAATATCATCTCGTTTCCTTGATCCCCCGATTCCGTCCTCGACTGATCTCTACTGCCTCCAGCTTCTTCCATTTTAGAATTTTTCTCACACAATGCACTATCGTCACTTCCAATTTCCACTCCTTGACTCCTTAACCACTCTTTTCTCTGCATACGTTCTAATCACTCACACACACTCTAAAAATACTCTTAAATTTATACACAAACAGAAACTCTCTTTCTCAGATCGCCAGTTTCCTGGAATAAAATAACAAAAATTTTATTTGGAACTCGAGCCCTCACTTTTGGGTCGCCAAAGAATGCTGTGATATCCTCCTTTGAATGCGGGAACTGGGTCCTTTCAACAAAAAAAATTCTAGTCCCACCGATTGGGCGTCATAAACTGCTGTGATCCTCTTTTCGCCTCGGCTGCTCACCTAATGTTATAAACCTCCTCATTCATAAAATTAAACAACACATTCCTACCAAAAACATCAACGTTAACTCTATTTACATCAATATTCAGAATACATTAAAATTTCAAAATTAAAACTCAGCATAAATTTCAGTTTTAAAAAGAATTTCAAGATTAATTTTATTATCATTTTAATGTGCATCCAAAATTAAAGTCCTTGTTGGATGCCTACTAATTAATATAACAATATAAGCAGACCGGAGTCTGAGTATAAAGGAGCATCTACCACCCTTTACGTTAATTAACCAGGTTCGTCTAATTGAGCTCAAAGACATATCCAAATTTTCATCATATTACCGAACATCAAAACTAAATACCCTTTCTACTTCAACAAGCAAATTTCATCTTAAAATTAAAATTTTATGGTTAGTACAATTTCACTAATGTCCATTTAAAGTAAATCAATTATAAAGTTATTCAACACACACAAAATGTCAAACAAAATAGTATAATTTACCTGAAGGTTACTGTCCTCGTAGCTTCAAAGTACATCGTCCCTTTAGTTAATCACACCATTCCAACAGGATTATATTTACGGCTTCTAATTCTCAACGCTTTTAAAATTTTCTCCATCACCATTTATTTAAAGTTGTTTCTGGGCTTTTCCGGAACTCATTTATGTATATCTGACCCTTGTTTCGTGGATCCAGACACGTATTTGAACCATTTAATTATTAACACCCCCGAAAAATAGCAAATAACTTCATACTTCTTTCACCAATATACGCCAAAACTGCCTACTTTTGTGTATTTATTTGTCGTAGTAAATTTTACCTATTGGTACAGTGATACTAAATTTTATTACCTTGTATCTAAGTGCACTAAAGTATATTCATGTTAGCACGTAACGAACAAACTATTTTGAATCACCAAAATATGCGAGCAAACTTTAAATTATTTTATCAAACTAAAATGCACTGTTTAACATCTTGAATCAAGTCGCGGATGTAAGAGCTTTTAACGCATCGAATAGTCAAAAGTCTAAGAGTCTAAGAGGGCTTGTTTATATTCATCTCGGTATATATAGCAAAAAGCCGGCACGTCGCTTTTGTCCTCAAAACGGGTAATTCTAAAGAATTCCTCATTCTATGTTCCCAGTCTGTCGCTCGCGCGTCGATTTTTACGAATTTTCACTCGTCCCATTTAAATCTCAGAAATTTCAACACACGGCACGCAAGCATGTCCGAGAAATAACTAATTGACTTTTATACCGAAATTGTTGTTTCTACCTCTGATATTTGCATCCTATTTTCAACCAATTGTGACCCTCGTGACGTTGCTTAAATCCCGCCTTTTACTATATGTGTCTTTGCTTGACGCATTTTCTTTCCTTTTCTAACCTGTTCGTATTGGTGCAAATTGATATTCTTTATTATCGATTATATTTTAGTCCATGTGGACTGTTATCTGGGTTTAATAACCCCGTATCGCACATTCTCGTAAATATTAAGCCCCGGTTTCTCCAAGATTCTTTGAAATTATTAATTATCTACAAAATTTACGCCGTATGTGATATTTAAACTACGCAGGTGTTCAAAATAATATTAATTCTCAGAGCTTTATTTTCTGGTATTATAATCTTGGGTTTTTACAAGTTTCTATAGATATTATCTGTTACTAACGGTTCAATTAACTTCAATTAAAATTAATACCCTTTAAATTTTAGTGCATCCTAATTAAATATTCAATTATTATCTGTACGTTTCGTTTAATACTCGTTGCCCAAACTTGAATCAATTAATATAAATCTTGCACGTAATTTCCATTTGATTCTTTACTTTGGAATAATTAAATTACACGTTGAGCATTTTAAAACTGCTTATTTTTATATAAAGCGTCTTGTAAATAATTTTAATCTCTTATTTTTAATAAAACGAATGAATTTTTCTTCTCCACGGGTTTTTAATAAAGCGTATTATCTAATAAACTTCCTTATACACGGTGATTAAAATTATTTGATGTAATCCATTAATTTTCTACCCTGGTCTAAATATGAGTAATATATATACACATATATTAATATATATTAACATATTGCTGTGGTTTGTAGCTAAATTTGAATAAACCCCAGATCGCGCGTCGATAAAAGTGAATAATAATAATAATAATAATAAACTGAAGTGAATAATAGAAGTGTTATCCTAATTATTTTTGGTAGCTCAGTTTAAATAGAACCACTAAAATCCAATATTAAACTAAATATTAGTAGTTATGTAAGGCCGGTCTGACTTCAAAACGGTGCACGCGTATGTTTTTCCATGTAACATACGCGTGCACCGTTTTGAAACCAGACCGGCTTTATATTATTTTCAATGTAACATACGTGTGGACACGTTTTGAAATCAGACCGGCCTTATATTACTTTCAATGGAACATACGTGTGTGACTTCAAAATACACGTATGCTACGTTGAAAAATGTAAGTGCGTGCAGAGAAAATGTGGAGCTGTTTTGAATTCGGTTTTCTAGCGGGAAGTTATAAAGTAGATCAGATGCAAAATATTGCATCTAAGTCCATTGTATTTAATTAAAGTGGAATCCGATTTATATTTTTTACTTTTGTTTAGAGGCTGCAAATACACATAGGCCGGTTTGCCTTCAAAACGTGTCCACACGTATGTTAAGTTGAAAAATGTAAATGCGTGCAGAAAAAATGTGGAGCTGTTTTGAATTCGGTTCTCTAACGAGAAGTTATAAAGTAGGTCAAATGCAAAATATCACATCTTAGTCAATTGTATAATGAATGCTGTACTTAATTAAAGTGGATTCTGATTTATGTTTTTACTTTTGTTTAGAGACTGAAAATACACGTAGGCCGGTTTTACTTCAAAACGTGTCCACACCTATGCTACGTTGAAACAATGTAGGTGCATGCAAAAAATGTTTAGCAGTTTTGAATTCAGTTCTCTAGCGAGAAGTTATAATGTAGGACAGATGCAAAATATTGCATCTAAGTCAATTGTATTTACTTAAAGTGGATTCTGATTTATGTTTTTACTTGTGTTTAGAGGCTGCAAATACACATATGGCAGTTTGACTTCAAAACGTGTCCACACGTATGCTACGTTGATAAAATGTACGTGCGTGCAGAAAAAATGTGGAGCTGTTTTGATTTCGGTTCTCTAACGAGAAGTTATAAAGCAGATCAGATGCAAAATATTGCATCTAAGTCAATTGTATTTAATTAAAGTGGATTCTGATTTATGTTTTTACTTGTGTTTAGAGGCTGCAAATACACATAGGCCGGTTTGACTTCAAAACTTGTCCACATGTATGCTACATTGAAAAAATTTAGGTGCGTGCAAATAATGTGGATCTGTTTGAATTCTAGCAAAAAGTTATAAAGTAAGTCAGATGCAAAATTTGCTAAGACCGGTTTGAATTCAAAGTGCAACCCCTCTGCAAATACACATAGACTGGTCTCAATTCAAAATGTGTTCACTCTTGTGATAGGTTGAAAAGTAGGTTAGCAAAGTATGCAGATGGTGGTAATCTGCGATTTAAGGAGATTGCTCCTAATATTAATTTAATTAGTCGAAGTTTACTGCATATTTACATACCTACATATACAAACATGTATATAATTAATATTCAGGGATTTAAATCCAAGAAAAACGAGTTTGTGTGCAAAGAAATTGCGGTTTTGAACTTGTTGGAAGGCATTGTTTGGCATCAAATTTTTAAACTGACAATGCCGCCTAGTTGTTTGAGCCAAGATCATATAAAACATAGCGACTGGGTGACAAGAAATATCAATGGTATTTCTTGGGATGAATCTTCAACGGCTGGAATGGTGTCATCATATATAGCACTTTATTTGAAGCAAATTATCACACCCGGTGAAGAAGTATGTGTGAAGGGTCTATAAAAGTAGAAGTAGATGGAATCTACCTAATGCAAATCGTTGTAACTGATATGCTTGCACTAGGTTGTCCTAAGCTACCGGAGTTAAAAATCAACAATCGTTTAGTAAGTAACATCCATTGTTATAGACACAGCAATAACAGTCTGCAATGTGCAAAACAAAAAACCTTGTTATTAAAAGAATAGTTTAATAATAATAAAAAAACAATAGAAAGGTTGTGTCTGTATTATTGTAGTCAGTAAGAAATTTAGTGCTGATGTCTTGCAGAAAAACGATTGAACTCAGTCAGCACAAATGGGACTCTCAATCTTGAAAGCAATTATAATTGATCAACGCAATAGCTCTTTACTGGTTTTACAACATTTAACAAATTGTACAGATATCTCGAAATTTGCTAAAGACAGACGGACAGATTGCATCAATTTTCCATTCTCGCTTTTAAAAAATAACAAGTCGTAGTTATTAAATCGCGAACACAGTTATCTGCAAGAAATATATACTGATTTGTCAAAGACAGGCAGACTGATTGCATCAATTATTCATTCTCGCTTTAAAGCATAACAAGTCGTAGTTATTAAATAGCGAACTTAGTTATTTGCAAGAAACATAAACGGGAAAATTTATGAAATGTTCCAACTTCAAGAACTAGAAATAAATTGATTGAAATATATACTATGAGTTATTTACTGGTTACTGGTTTCCCAATGTACAGATATTTCGTAATTTGCCAAAGACAGATAGACTGATTGCATCAATTTTTCATTCTCGCTTTTATAGAATAACAAGTTGTAGTTATTAAATCGGGAGTAATGTAAAATGAAAAACACAATGTATTTTTCTTTATTGTAATTTATAATATATATATATATATATATATATATACATAGATATATATATATATATATATATATATATATGTATATATAGAATAAACATACTATAATTCATCTAAGGTGTTTGTATCTTCGTTTTTCCAAATGAGCAAGCATCCCAAATATAAAGAGCAGTTTTAACTCACTCCAAGTCTTAACGGTAAAATATTATCTTATCGGTTGTATGAGGGCTGTCTTCTTCATCTTTGACGCGCGGTCGTTTCTGGTTGTTCTTCTTCTTGTTCACTAAAAAAATTCAGATGAAGATTAGATCAAGTAAATGCACTAAGAAAATTAAATCTATATTTAGCCAACGAATACATACTGTGTATTGGTGTCATCAGGTCGTACGTTGCAATTGGTGAATCTGCTCACGGACCCATCGATTCTTCCAGCACTTCATTTGGATTGCCTGTAAACTACTTAATAATTTTAACCCAACCACTATCATTATTCTTTCCTGACAAGGGCCATTTGAAAAAAAGTTTTAATTTTGATTTGTTTTACAGAACACAACTATAACTTGACAATAAAGATTGAGCGATTATCACACACATATCTTGAGTATATAAATATATTAAACAACAAGAACAGCAAAAAATTCAACCCATGGAGCAAGAATTTAATGCTAAGGTATTGCTATCTAGCAATTGTAAAAAAATGAAATCTGCAGAAAATTTAATAAACCCATTCGTTTATAAATTTAATGCTGACGTCCGCAGAAAAATAAAATAAATGTATTCAGCAAGAAATTTAATGCTAACATCAGCAGAATAATAAATAAACCCACTCAGTCAGCATTAATGGGACTTCAAACGGTGAAAGCAATTATAATTGATCAACGCAATCTATAATTAACTGGTTACTAGTTTCCCATAGATTTTAAACACATTATTATACCATATTTTAAAATTATAGTTGTCAATTGCAAAACCACAAAATTAAATTTACCGAGAAATCATTTGAAATATTTACTTTTTCAGTAAAACTGAGAGAAATGGACTTTTATACATTTTAATTAAATATACTAAAGAATGCTTCATATCATAGAATTTTTTTATTGTCTAATTTGTAGTACTTGATTACAAAAAAATTACATACAAACGTTTTTTCCTTTGTCAACGAAAGTCTAGTCCATTGACTTTAGCATTCGCATTTCCATAGTTACGTATTGAAGCCAACTCTATGCAATTTTAGACCAGATGCATTTCTAATTTCAATCGCAAAAAAATGAAAGCATCTATTCGAAATATGCACTCAGATTAAAAGAAAAAATTGTTTTACCCCGTTCTGTAAACTGAGATTAAATCCATCTTATCCAAGATTAAATTAAATTGTCAATTTTGTGGATTTAATAACTTACACACATGCTATGTGAGAATGAAACGTTAACAAAAGCGACCTTGTACCTATCATCATAATCTGATTTTAATATCTTGCTTTTAAAACAAAAATAGAATGCCGTTTTCTGGTTTGTGATTAGGTACACAAATTTTTTAAAACCAGTATTAAAAAACATTACTGCAGTTTATCCTAGAATTAACGTTGCTGTGTAATTTGAAGTAAAACTCACATACCACAAGCATTTTTTTTTGTTGCAAGGAAGTTATAGTCTATTACACTTTCCGATGTTATGTCTGCAATATTGCAGCACCTTAACAATGAAAAAAAATACCTGACGATGCATGATTCGTGTAATGAACTCTGTTATCAAAATAAAATACAAACTGCTTTCGTTGTAAACGCAATTACCTACCTGTATATATGTTATTTTGAATCTAATTAAATGTATAAAAATCAATTTTTTTCAGTTTTACTGAAAAGTAAATTATTTTAAAAGAATTATTTTAAACCCCCGTCTTGAGCTAATTTTACTTTGTTCTAGTTTTTGATACCAATGCTGTAATTAATCCTAAACCTGATAAACAAATAAGAGTTGTTTTAAACAAAGTTTTTTGGAAAATGCCACGATTTGAATATTCCGTTTAGAGGATGGCATGAATATCAACTTCTATAAGAAACGCAACATCAGATTAATAGGTTCTATTTTTCTCCTAAATTTTCACTTAAACAAAATGGGAGTATTTTAGTATTTTCTATGCAATATAAATTAATTGCAAGATTGTATGTAAGTATGTAAGCAAAAATAATGGTGCTCTCAGCAACATAACGAATTTGGGTCATTGTCTGAAAAATTGCAAATATGCATTTTTTATAGTTATCATGCAAGATTTCGAATTTGCTTTATTTTTTTCTGAAAAATTGCAAATGTCTAATTTTATAGCTATTTAACTTAGTTCATGAATCAAAACGTAAATAAAGATGATTTTAACAATTGCTTCCAAAAACAATTCGCTATGCGATTATTTTGATTGCACAGGAATAAATGCCCTTGCAATTTTGCATTATTCTGAAACTTGCTTATTAATCTTTTACAGTTGCTGTTGTGCTTACGTCAGAACATATTTATGTATAAATAATCAATAAATCTCTACAGATATTAATTATAACGTAATTTAGCTAGTGACTAAAGTTAGTAGTGATATTTTATAGTTAACAGTGAAGTGTTACACTTAAAGGTGAATATAAACAATCATGATCTGCTTAAAAGAGGATGTTCAACGTTTGTTCCCGTTCCGGACTTTATAGTTATCCACATTTTGATTTAGTATTACGCTATAACTCCATTATGTTTCCAATTGCATTAAAAGACGGAATTTTAATTCTAAATATTTAATGTATTTTGATGTCAATAACTTATATGGGGCTGCAATGGCAGAATATCTTCCATATGGAGAATTTGAATTTTTAGACGGTACCAGTTCAGATATAGTACGTTTAGACGTACTTAATATTTCCGATGATTCTGATGTAGGATATATTTTTTTAATGCGATTTCCACTACCCAGTATCTATACATGAAATTCACAGTGACTTACCTTTGGCGCCTGAACATATGTTGATTTTGTAAAAAACATGTAAAATAATAAATAGACTGTGATTGCTAAATGATTTATTGTTTTTCTTTTCATAATTTGTAAAGGTACTGTAATAAAGTAATTATAATATTTTTATGCTGTTTGAGAGCGTGCGGCAATTTTTCTAAATGCACCAGCCCACATTGGGTGTCAGTGAAGCGTAGTCTTCCGACGTAACTAGGGGTCTATTTTTTGGGTAGTGCTATGAGAAATGGGGGGGTAAGTCGAAATCTGTTGGTAGCTCACACTCAAACTAAAACAAATAGGCGCCACCAAGTCCGGACTGATTCACGTTAATGGCATGGCATATTTCTAAGGGCGGACGTGGAGACCCAAAGAAAGAAAGATCGCCTTCGATGACAAAAACCTGTCTTAATAAAATAAGACGCTGTTCCTGTAAGAAATTATAATAGTTAGCTTAATAAAAAAAAGGTGGAACACTATTTGTGTCCAGCAAATATACATAACAAAATAGTGAAAAGGTATTTTTTATATAAAGTTGGCATCAAAATTCTACTCCTAAAGATGTTCGCTTTCTGTAGTTAGGTTTGATCATATTTGATCAAAATAAAAAACTTTAAGCTTGAACTAATAATTTACTAAAAAGAATCTCTTTTTTTTTAAATAAAATGCAATGCAACAAAATTTAATAAATAATTGAATTACTTTGTGAATTTTAAATTAAGGTTTATCAACCTCATTCATAATCAAATATTTTACAGCAAGGTGTAAACTTATTACACAAAGATACTCTAACCCGTTCAGATCTGTTCAGGCCGATTACATTACAAAAATTACTATACAAGTTTTCCTCTTTTAAGTTAAAAGTACAAGTTTTAGTTTCAAACGAAAATGATTACAAAAATATTCTTGTTTACAAAAGTTGTGCTAACGCAGTGCTAAGCATTTGCTTTCAAGGATACATCTGTCAGCAGTATACTACAGAAAAATAAGTGACGTCAATAACACCTGTTGTTGTAACTAACTATTTATACTGAAGCAACGTGTTGTTTCTTACAACATCAAATTAGTGAATTTTAATTTTGACACTGGAAATTCCAGCTTACCAATAGTTGAAACAAATATCATATTCGTACTTTTACACATTGGAACAAATTAGTGTGTTTCTAAAGTGAAACACAAAAGAATTACTTAGATCTACTACGAACCAAAAACACTGCTTTCCTAGCCTTGATGAGGTACTTGTTCTACCATGCGAAATTTACTGCATATATTATGGATCCAGTTCATCCTAAACAGCTTCTACCAAAGTAGCATCTTTACGCTGTATAGCAAAGCGATCCTCTTTAAATTGGCTCAACTTTCCATCTTCCAAGTTGCACCGTACACGTCGTAAAACACAGTGGTATCAACAACCTGGATTTAATTTCCTATTTTTTTAAGTTGCATTGTTCACGAACGTAAAATAAAGTGGTTTTCTTAAAATCGATTAAAGTTTTCAAATTTCTAAGTGCATAGTTGATTGTAGTAATGTCTCTCGTCGCGCTAAACAAATTATCCCAAATTAAATAAGATAATAACTTTTATACTTTACCAACCGCTATTCAAAAATGTGTCCTCACTCATCAAAATTGATACGCAGATCACCGGCCATCGTTCTTTCATACATCTTGTCTCTTCTTCCACGTATGGCCGAGTGATTATCAAACTCGCTCGGACGACCGGAGGATCCAAGGGAGAGGTTGTCAAACCTAAACGCGCCTGCGAATGGCTGTAGAATACACCGATATCCAACCACAAATAGACTAACAAATCAAGATGCTGTTTCAACGTATTACTTTACTTGTTAAATGTATTTTAACATTATTTAATAAAGGTGTTTTATTATTCTCGCTCTTTGATGGAGGAATTTATTAACCAAACAATAAAATTATTAAAGGTGTCTTATTATTCTCGCACTTTTGATTAAGGGATTTATTAACCAAAAATATAATTGTTACACTACCCCTTTCCTAAAAGAAAAAAAATTTTCTAACAAAGAAAAAACTTTAAGTATAACAAATACAAAAATTTTGTTTTTATATACACTAGCCTCTTCTACATTCCTAATTATCACTACAAATTCTTATAAATTTATTAAAACGAGGGGGACAAATATTTACAATTTTGAGTGTGTCGGTAACTACGTGTACCTAACGTCCATAGGGAGACAAAATCGGGGAGTCACAATCGGTGTATGTCAAAATTGGGAGGGGTCAAGTTAAAAAGTCAAACACTCCACGGGACAAAAAAATTAATCAAAATCCAAATTCAAAGTAACCCTTTAACTAGAGGTTCTTACTCCTACCAAGGCTAGTATTTACTAACTATAACCAACCATTTTACAAATTATCTCAACTTCCACAAATAAAAAAAACTCCACTTCCTGAAGCTCAAGTAGCTCTATCTACAAAAAAGGAATGCTACAACATCAAAATAGCATAACTATTCAAAATATTATCACTATAAAGTGACAATCAAAAAGAAGACCCTACTAATAGGTCTAAATTCAAAATATTATTATCACAAGGTGATAATCAAAACAAAGGTAACCTACTCATAAGGTTACTTACAAAATTCAAATTCAAATTATTATTATCACAAAGTGATAATCAAAACAAAGGTAACCTACTCATAAGGTTACTTACAAAATTCAAATTCAAATTATTATTATCACAAAGTGATAATCAAAACAAAGGTAACCTACTCATAAGGTTACTTACAAAATTCAAATTCAAAACTGAACCAGTTAGGGCTGTACTCTCCTACACCCTACTGATTATCCTATCACTAATTTTCAAACAACACATCTTATTAGTGATGGATCAAACGGTGAGGTTCACCATGCAAACCTTTGACCTTATCAAACAAAAAGATTTTGAACGGTCAAAAACAAGGGATAGAATAAATCAGTATTCTCTCTACCTAAATATGTAGAAATCAGGACTAGCAACTTAAATAGCCCACCTACTTCTACATCCTAAAGATACCTTTCAAAGACATCTTCTAACCACATCTTCGAATAACGCGCGACTAAAATAACCAGTATGCACACTAATGCACACCTCAAAACTATTACAAAAATCCTTAACCACTTGCTTCAATTATCAAACAAAATTTTCAAAATTAGTGAAACGACACTAAATCAAAATACTCCCTGTATGTTTGTTGTGGTTTGTTTAGCATTCTTCTTAATCTTCTTTGGGAATGAAACCACTCATAGTTTTTAAAATCTATTTTATTTACGTTTCGATCCATGACCTAGGATCGTTGTCAAAATAATAAAAACTTCAAGTTTGATGTTTATGACATAAATTGAAGGTTACTTTGATTTATTGATGTTTGTAATATTTGGTTTGAGTACACTAAGCAAAAATTTTTAAAGTTTAAAAGAATGATTGCCTTCAATTTGTGTTGCGACCTGGGATCGACTTTCCTATGGTAGCCAATACGCTTAACGTGAAATCAGCTGATTAATTTTTATTGGTGAATTTTATATAAATTCAATAATTTGGAAAACATTTTTTTTTAACATGTTTCTATTTATACAATTGAGAGATTTCTGATTTTATGTCTTATTTTACCGAGATTCAGTGAAGGGGGTTAAGCAACCTGTGGCTACCAAGATCCCCCAACATTTATAATTTGCCGAAATAATGGTTTTCTAGTTAATATGCTTATTGTTATGTAATTAGTTATTGTATGTATAAATAGAAATCATGTATGTGTGCTGTATTTCATGTTAATATCGCAAGGAAAACCCAGGAAAAACTTGCAATGCTACCTAGATATTGTGGGCATTTGATCTTCGTTTGTTATTTCTTTTGTTATTTCTTTTAGTAATGGAATCCATTGTTTACTGAAAGTCACGGATTCGTTTGCAACGCAGTTATTTTTATGTAGGGTTATATAGGCAGCTTCTTTGATTTTGCGTTTTGGTGGTTTTCTTCTTTGTCGATAATTTTGCATCTTCCCATTTTATTTTATGACTGGAGTCCCATGCATGTTGGCAAATCATGGATTTTTCAAATTTTCTATTTTTATATATGATTTATGTTCTCTTAATCGAACTTCAAATGGTCTGGAAGTTTCTCCTATATAAAACTTATTACAATCGCACGGTATTTTGTAGATACAGTTTTTGAATTTTGTATTGCGTTTTGGGTTTTGTTTTTGTTAATTGTGCTCTTAGTGTATTGTTGGTTCTAAATACTGTTTTAATTCTAAATTTGTTTCCTATTCTTTGAATTTTTCGGAGAATCCTTTTATGTATGGTATCGAGAGCATTTTGTGGTGTGTATCGTTGTTTTGTTTTCTTTTCTTTATTTTTAGGGTTTTATTCATTTCTTTCTCTATTATTCTTTTAGGATATTTGTTTTCTATTAGTGTACATCTGATTAGGTCTTTCTCTTTCTTTAAAATTTCTTCGTTTGATGATATTAATTTTGCTCTATCATACATGATTTTGATAATTCCTCGTTTGACACATTGTGGGTGGTTTGAATCGAAGTTTAAGTATCTGTTAGTGTGTGTTGGTTTTCTATATACCGATGTATTAATTGTTGTATCGTTTTTGCTAACTAGAATATCTAAAAACGGAAGTTTTCCATGTTGTTCTAATTCATATGTGAATTTAATAGTTGGTTCTATTTCGTTAATTGACTGTATAAAGTTTTTAATTAATTCTATATTATGAGGCCAAATAGCATAAACATCATCAACGTATCTCCACCAGATCAATGGTTTCAATTCTTGTGTGAATATCACATCTTTTTCGAATTCCTCCATGAATATATTACTGAAGATTGGGGATAGTGGACTTCCCATTGCCATTCCGAAGCTTTGTTTGTAAAATTGATCATTTATTTGAAAATATGTGGTATTTACGCATAAACCAAGTAATTCCATAATCGATGATATACTTAGTTTTGTTCTTTCTTTAAGATTGCCATCTTTTTCGAGTTTGTTTTTATAATATTAAGCGTTTTGTTTATAGGACATTTGTAAAGAGATTTACTACATCAAAGCTTACCATTGTGTGTGTATTTTCAATTTTTATGTTTGATAGTTTTTCTAAAAGTGTTGGTTGTTTTAATGAAAGAATCCGTTTTGCCTGCTAATGGATTTATAATTTTAGTAGAAATTTTGCTAAATTATGGCATGGTGAATCTATTGAGCTTACGATAGGTCTTAGAGGAATGTCTTTTTATGAATTTTGGTAGACCGTAAAAGTGGGTGGTTTACTGTAATGTGGGACTAGTTTACTTCTTTCTTTGTCTTCGAATTCATTTTTAAATTTAAATAGAGTTTTGTATATTTTATTTTCAATTGACTTTGTTGGGTCCGTTTCTAAACTGGTGTAATTCTCAGTGTTCAATAGTTCGTTGACTTTTGTGTTGTAATCGTTTTTATTCATTATTACTGTTGCATTGCCTTTGTCAGCAGGTAGAATTATAATTGAGTTATCGTTTTTTAGATTGCGAATTGCTTTTATTTCGTTATTACTTACATTCGGCTTTATTTTGTGATTCTTTTCTATTTCGATTTTACATCGTATTCTAAATTCGTTTGCTTGATCTTCTTCGAGTTGGTTTGCTGTTTTCTCAATACAGCTAATTATTTCAAAAGTTGGTATTGATTTTGGTGTTACTGAAAAGTTAAGGTCTTTTGAAAGAATTGATTTTTCTGTGTCGTTAATGGTTCTGTTTGATAAATTTATCACGGTGTTTAGCATGGTGTTCCTGTTTTCTAACGTTTTAGTTTGTGTGTTATTTTTCTCTATAAATAGGTTATTAAATTTCTTTATGTGAATTTCTTTTGTTTGGAAAATACTGATTCGTAGTAGGTTTTGCACTAACGAGAATTTTATCAAAATCATATTTTGTTACCTTTATTCGTATGCAATTTATAATGCCCTCAATATCTTGTTTTAACTTATAAATAATGTGTCGGTGGTTTTGTAGTCTTTCCCTCATCATACTGTAACTTGCCCTTTCGAGAATTCTTGATAGTTTATTGCTTGTCTTTCCAAATTTGATTCTAAATCCTTTTGGTATTATTTCGTTGTTTCTGCACTTTATTAGGAATGTGAGTGAATTTTTGGAATGCGATAGCTTTAGGTTTAGATTGTCCAACTGTCTAAAACAAATACAAATTTCAGGTCCATACCTGACTTGTAAATACTCCCTGTATGTTTGATGTGGTTTGTTTAGCATTCTTCTTAATCTTCTTTGGGAATGAAACCACTCATAGTTTTAAAATCTATTTTATTTACGTTTCGATCCATGACCTAGGATCGTTGTCAAAATAATAAAACTTCAAGTTTGACGTTTATGACATAAATTGAAGGTTACTTTGATTTATTGATGTTTGTAATATTTGGTTTGAGTACACTAAGCAAAAATTTTAAAGTTTAAAGAATGATTGCCTTCAATTTGTGTTGCGACCTGGGATCGACTTTCCTATGGTAGCCAATACGCTTAACGTGAAATCAGCTGATTAATTTTTATTAGTGAATTTTATATAAATTCAATAATTTGCCGAAATAATGGTTTTCTAGTTAATATGCTTATTGTTATGTAATTAGTTATTGTATGTATAAATAGAAATCATGTATTTCCAAATTATTGAATTTATATAAAATTCACCAATAAAAATTAATCAGCTGATTTCACGTTAAGCGTATTGGCTACCATAGGAAAGTCGATCCCAGGTCGCAACACAAATTGAAGGCAATCATTCTTTTAAACTTTTAAAATTTTTGCTTAGTGTACTCAAACCAAATATTACAAACATCAATAAATCAAAGTAACCTTCAATTTATGTCATAAACGTCAAACTTGAAGTTTTTATTATTTTGACAACGATCCTAGGTCATGGATCGAAACGTAAATAAAATAGATTTTAAAAACTATGAGTGGTTTCATTCCCAAAGAAGATTAAGAAGAATACTAAATCAAAAATCGGAACTAAACAACGCAAACAACTACTGTTTTGCTTAACATCAAAGAGATGACTAGACTGTAACTAATCGTCAGGATCATCATTCTCATTTGGATACGATGCTTAAACGGGTTTCAAGTCCTTTACATGACATTTTCCAGCTCTTGTTCCATCTTCTTTCTCTAATTCATACACTAAATTGGAATGTTTTTTTCGAACTTTACTCAAAACGAACTTTGGAGGTAACTTAGCGGAGAATTTATCACCAGCACTCGAAAGTACCTTATTAGTTCTCCAAACACTTTCTCCGACTTGGAATGAAATGTCTCTTCTTCTAAGATTGTAGCGTTTACTTGAACGTTGATAAGCTACATGCAAATTTTCACGGACATTTCCAAAAATATCAAACAAAAGTTGACGATCCAAAACATAAGAAGGCCTACTACTTGAAACAACATCTACATCCTCACCAGGTTTAAAATTATCACTATAAGCTTTTCCACTTAAGGGTACCTGACGACCAAAGACTAAAAATTTGGAGAATAGTTGGTGGACTCGTGTTTTGCTGAATTAATTGCGTACTGAATTTTGATATCTCACTATCCCACGTATCATGTTCTTCTACGTACGAACGAATTGCAGTACCAACTGTCTTATTGATTCTTTCCACAAAATTGCATTGAGGAGCATAAACAGCATTGTACCAAATCTTTTGGATTTCGTACCTTGCACACAAAGCTTTAAAACACGTCCAATTAATTGTGGACCATTATCACAAATAACAAATTGTGGTACTCCGTAGACAAGAAATACCTTTTCCTCTAAAAACTTCTCAATCAAATGTGCCGTGGCACTACGCAAAGGTTGTAAAATCGAATACTTCGAGAACCAGTCACCAACAACTAAAAGCCATTTATGTCCGCGTTTGGAACGAGGGAACGGACCCATCAAATCTAAAGCAATGGTTTGGAACGGAAGTCCAACCTCTTTTTCCTTTCCCATCATGCCAAGAGGACCTTTATTGGGTGGTTTTTGAGCACCACAAATCAAACACTTCCTACAAAATTTACGTACATCAAAGATCATCTTTGGCCAATAATATAATTCTTGGACACGAGACAAAGTTTTCAAAGACCCAAAATGTCCTGCTGTAGGGGGGTCATGACATGATTTAATGACGTCCTTACGCTGAGATCTTGGTACTAAGTGCTTCCACTCTACAATATTTGCCGAATGCGGTAATTTGGAAGGTATAAACTTAAAAATGAACCCATCTTCCACTTTCCATTGTGGGTAGCTCTTGGGTGACAACAAAATTTTCTTCCTCAAGGATTCATACCACAAGTCTACATTGTCAAGTTTAATCTCTACTAAATTAACTTCCGGATTTTCTAAAGGAACGCCACGACTAAGACAATCTGGAACTATATTAAATTTCCTTTTCCTATGTACCAAATCAAATGAATGTTGCCTTAATCGAACTGACCATCTGGCAAGTTTTCCAGTAGGATTCTAAAGAGTACTCAACCAAAGTAACGAAAAATGATCAGTGACAACTGTGAAGCGAACTCCTTCCACCCACGGACGAAATTTCTCAATGCAAAAATAACTGCTAAACACTCTCTTTCTGTGGTGGAATAATTGCGCTCTGTACGGCTCAGGGTTTTACTTGCGTACGAAATTACACGCTCTTCTCCTTTTATATTTTGAATCAAAACAGCTCCTAACCCAGTGTTGCTGGCGTCACACTCAACAATAAAGGGTGCCGAATAATCTGGCTGTGAAAGAAGAGGTGCTGAAACTAATGCTTGTTTGATCAACACAAACGAATTTTCTGCTTCCGCGCTCCAATTTACCGTTTGACCTTTTTTCTTTTTCTTAATGAGATCGTTGATAGGCGAAACTAATGACGAGAAATTCTTTATAAAGCGACGATACCAGCTGCACATTCCTATAAACCTCTTAATTTCCGTCGTGGTTTTCGGTCGAGGGAAGTTAACCATCGCCGATACTTTATCGGGATCTGTACGAAGTGAATTTGAACCTACTATATAACCCAAAAATTTAAGTGTTTTTTTGAAAAATTCACATTTTCCTATATTTATAGTAAGGTTAGCTTCTTTTAGACGTTGCTTAACCTCTGACAATAACTTCAGATGTTCTTCAAAATATGACGAACATAGTATTATGTCGTCCAAATAACAAAACACATGAGGTTCAAAACGTGGACCAAAAATCGCATCTACTAAACGCTGTTGCGTCTGCGCAGCATTCTTCAACCCAAATGGTATGCATGTAAATCTATTTTGTCCTCGCGAAATAACACTGAAAGCAGTCTTATCTTTAGATGACTCACTAAGAGGGACTTGCCAAAACGATTTTCTCAAATCAAGTGACGAAATATAGTTCGCACCTCTCAACATATTAAGAATTCTATCTACATTCGCAAGGGGGTACGAATCGTGAACAGTTAAGTCGTTCAGGGTTCTACCATCAAAACAGAAACGTTATTCTCCGTCTGCTTTCTTAACCAACAAAACCGGAGAGGACCACGGACTAGTACACGGTTCTATAACTTTAAGTCTAAGCATGTCGTCCAACTCATCATTCAATATCTTACTCATATATGGTGACATGACATATGGTTTCTTATGGAAGGGTTTGGCATTACCTGTGTCTATATCCATTTCGATTAGGTTAGTACGTCCCAACCTATCGTCGCTGCTAATTTCACTGAATGAATTTATTATCTCGTGTGCTTGCACACACTGAGCATCCGAAAGGTCATGCAAATCAAATAAGTAATCTTTAGTGTTCAAAGGGATAGAAGATGAACCTAAATACACAATATTGTTCTCAATGTTACTCTGAATAAACCAATTATTATTTCTAAAATCAGCAACTACACCAAATAATTTTGCAAAGTCACTACCGAATATAAAGGCATGTGGTAGGGACGGAACCACTAATGCATTAAGAATACGACAGTCATTACCTACACAAATTGGTAAATCAACCGAACCTAAAACAGACTTTATTGAACCATCAGCTGTAGTAATACCTGTTTTGCTGAACTAAAATTTTAAGTCTAATTTTCTAATTATCGAAAGAGCTAAGGATCCTACCACTGAGGTAGTGCATCCTGAATCTAGAAGACCAGTAATGTCTCTATCAAGTAACTTCACCATAATGTACGGTCGATTATCACACTGCTTCTCAATGAACAAAGTATTATTCTTAGGCTTCGTAGAGTTCTGACAAAAATTTTTTACAACTGTTAGCCATCTCGACCAATCGTCTTTACAAAAATATTTTTCTTGTTTACAAATCATAACCGTAGCCTTATAACGCGGAACAGAATGCCGACCACTATGCACCTGCCGCCTTACTGGTTTTTTGAACATTGTGGACATGACGTTGCCTTAACGCCTTTTCGACCATATCCAAAACAAAAAATCTTCTTAGTTGCTCTACACTCTCTAAACCAATGTCCACTACGGGAGCAATTCCAACAAACAAAATTATTTCTCTTATCGGGACTAAAAGAATTACAAGCCGAGGACTCCAAGGAACTCTCATCCGCTACTGTTGCTTGGGGATTAACTAATTTATTTTGACACACTCTACTCTTAACAGCACAAATTTTCTCATTCAACACTGGATGTTTGGTCTCAACTGGATGCTTCAAAGGACTACAAGTCTTGTTGGGCTTACTAGAAGATGCAGAAACTGAGTTTAGTTTCATCAAAGAAGCTTCTTCTAACTTTCTGCACAAATTAACTAAGGTAGATACATCTTGAATGTCCGACAATGCAAGTGCTCAAATGAATTCAGGAATCAAATTTCTTCTTATCATCTTAACTTTAGTGACTTCTGCTGGCTCGTTAGTCAGTCTACTAAACAAAGTTTGCATATGCGCAACAAATAAAATAATCCATTCGTCTTTACCTTGACGACGGTGTCTGATTTTTCCCAAATGTCATCATCTAAAAAACCGGGTAGAAAATCTTCCTTTAAACGTTCTAACAAAGAGTTCCAATCTCTCAATGAATTTTTTACTGTTCTAAACCAAATTAAAGCGTCTCCCACAAAAAGTTCACATGCTGATCCAAATAAATCAGCTTCGGGTATCTTACGAGATTGTGCTAAATCACTAACTCTATCTAAAAATGAATATAATTGTTTGGGATCTCCTGAGAATTTTACGGGCCATGAACCTATAGGTAAAGAAGGTGTTATGTACGAAATCGAATGGGTGGGCGCACTAGCAACTGAAGGAGATACTACAACAGACCGATCCAAATAGGTAGACTCTGTACTTTTATTGATTTTATCATATAACTCAGCTTCAAGGGTTAGTATTGTTGCTACAGTCTCATTTCTGAACTTAATTGCTTCCTCAGAATTTATTGAAGGAATTTTCATACGTTTAACTCGCCCAGAAAGGTGGATTAACCTTGAACAAGCTCTCCTAAAAATTGAATCTGATGAATCACCTTCAAATTCGGACAAAACATTTCGAACCGACTCGACTGAAACAGAAATTTCTTTACTTTCCGTTGCAAAATCTACTTCATAACTCGAAAGGTCAATCAAACAACCAGGCTTATCTACTTCTTTAGCTAACAATCTTCCTAAAATTTTTCTTTTCTCTAACACTGGTCTCTCAGTCACTACTCCTCTAATTTTCAGTTCATACTCCAGTTCTTCTTTAAGTAGACAAACAATTTGGAATTTTTCCGACATGATTACAAAAGCCTAATGGAATCAAACCGATAAATCTAAATGATTTGCACCTTACAAAAATTGTCAAAACAAATTCGGGCAACCAAAGGTAAAAGTCAAAAGGTATATTTGGTAAAGTATATTTTGCCAAAACAATATCAAAAAAAAATTATATTGGGTCAAAACAGAATGAAAGTTAAAAATAAATTTGACTAAGTTAATTAATTGACTGAATGGGGGTTAACGTCTAAACCAATCTTTTAAACAACCAAACCTTAATATCAAATAAACGTTGAGCAAACAAATTTCGAGGCAAAACAATTTTTGAACACACAAATTTCGAAGCAACATAAATTTTTGAACAAACAAATTTCGAAGCAAAATAAATTTTTGAACAAACAAATTTCGAAGCAAAATAAATTTTTGAACAAACAAATTTCGAAGCAAAATAAATTTTGAACAAACAAATTTCGAAGCAAAATAAATTTTGAACAAACAAATTTCGAAGCAAAATAAATTTTGAACAAACAAATTTCGAAGCCCCAAACGTTGCCGGCGCCAGTGCTGCAATTTTTCTAAATGCACCAGCCCCACATTGGGTGTCAGTGAAGCGTAGTCTTCCGACGTAACTAGGGGTCTATTCCTTGGGTAGAGCTATGAGAAATGGGGGGGTAAGTCGAAATCTGTTGGTAGGTCACACTCAAACAAAAACAAATAGGCGCCACCAAGTCCGGACTGTTTCACGTTAATGGCATGGCATATTTCTAAGGGCGGACGTGGAGACCCAAAGAAAGAAAGATCGCCTTCGATGACAAAAACCTGTCTTAATAAAATAAGACGCTGTTCCTGTAAGAAATTATAATAGTTAGCTTAATAAAAAAAGGTGGAACACTATTTGTGTCCAGCAAATATACATAACGAAATAGTGAAAAGGTATTTTCTATATAAAGTTGGCATCAAAATTCTACTCCTAAAGATGTTCGCTTTCTGTAGTTAGGTTTGATCATATTTGATCAAAATAAAAAACTTTAAGCTTGAACTAATAATTTACTAAAAAGAATCTCTTTTTTTTTAAATAAAATGCAATGCAACAAAATTTAATAAATAATTGAATTACTTTGTGAATTTTAAATTAAGGTTTATCAACCTCATTCATAATCAAATATTTTACAGCAAGGTGTAAACTTATTACACAAAGATACTCTAACCCGTTCAGATCTGTTCAGGCCGATTACATTACAAAATTACTATACAAGTTTTCCTCTTTTAAGTTAAAAGTACAAGTTTTAGTTTCAAACGAAAATGATCACAAAAATATTCTTGTTTACAAAAGTTGTGCTAACGCAGTGCTAAGCATTTGCTTTCAAGGATACATCTGTCAGCAGTATACTACAGAAAATAAGTGACGTCAATAACACCTGTTGTTGTAACTAACAATTTATACTGAAGCAACGTGTTGTTTCTTACAACATCAAATTAGTGAATTTTAATTTTGACACTGGAAATTCCAGCTTAGCAATAGTTGAAACAAATATCATATTCGTACTTTTACACATTGGAACAAATTAGCGTGTTTCTAAAGTGAAACACAAAAGAATTACTTAGATCTACTACGAACCAAAAACACTGCTTTCCTAGCCTTGATGAGGTACTTGTTCTACCATGCGAAATTTACTGCATATATTATGGATCCAGTTCATCCTAAACAGCTTCTACCAAAGTAGCATCTTTACGCTGTATAACAAAGCGATCCTCTTTAAATTGGCTCAACTTTCCATCTTCCAAGTTGCACCGTACACGTCGTAAAACACAGTGGTATCAGCAACCGGGATTTAATTTCCTATTTTCTAAGTTGCATTGTTCACGAACGTAAAATAAAGTGGTTTTCTTAAAATCGATTAAAGTTTTCAAATTTCTAAGTGCATAGTTGATTGTAGTAATGTCTCTCGTTGCGCTAAACAAATTATCCCAAATTAAATAAGATAATAACTTTTATACTTTACCAACCGCTATTCAAAAATGTGTCCTCACTCATCAAAATTGATACGCAGATCACCGGCCATCGTTCTTTCATACATCTTGTCTCTTCTTCCACGTATGGCCGAGTGATTATCAAACTCGCTCGGACGACCGGAGGATCCAAGGGGGAGGTTGTCAAACCTAAACGCGCCTGCGAATGGCTGTAGAATACACCGATATCCAACCACAAATAGACTAACAAATCAAGATGCTGTTTCAACGTATTACTTTACTTGTTAAATGTATTTTAACATTATTTAATAAAGGTGTTTTATTATTCTCGCTCTTTGATGGAGGGATTTATTAACCAAACAATAAAATTATTAAAGGTGTCTTATTATTCTCGCACTTTTGATGAAGGGATTTATTAACCAAAAATAAAATTGTTACAAGCGGATTGTATTGATTGTATTTAGGCTTATACTTATGGATTTAGTTTAACGAGAATTTCCGATAATTAGAAATGGAGCCCACGGCAAATTAAGATGGAAGGTGGCTCTAAGTTGAGGAAATCTCAAAGGCAAGCGGCTAGTCGAACTATATGCTCTGGGTAGAGAATGAGCTGTGGGTCGGGGTGTAATTGCAACCACTAATAATAAGAATAAGGCGCCACCGTATTTTTTTATACTGAGAAGACCTGATACAAGTCCCTTGTACAAGGTTAATGCGGAAACCTATTTTCTATAACCGCTATATAATTTTTAAAGACCTCCTAATCTTTGAAGTATCTTACCTTATGGTTCGACCTTGACCTTAGTAATCCTGCACTGCACCTGTGAACAGATTAAACAAAGAAAAGCACTGTTTGTGCATTCAAATTCAAAAATAATTAAATACAATCAGAATCGACTTTCATTCCTCTTAAATAAAAATAATCTTTAGTCCGAAAATAAGAATCTATTCTTTTGGTATCCAATAAAGTAATTTTCGTTTACAAAAAATATGTCTTCCTTTATAAGTTAATTTAAATTAGAAAGAGTTAATTACAATGGTACTGAAAGTATCCGTACCACTTACTATTTAATGAAGTTTATATAACAAATTGACAAAGCATAAAATTGCTTATTTAAAGAAAGAGTTAATTATGGTAAATTTACCTTAATTTCACAGTAGATAATTACAGCTAATTGTTCATAAAATATCAAATGTAAAGATTCAATTTCTAAAGGTTTAAAATTATGAGAATTTAATTTATCTAATTAGTAGTGACATCTTCTGATGTTTCTTTGAGTTAATAAAAGAATTTGTAGAAACAAATTACAGATTCATAACGTATGACTACGAAAAATATAACTGAGGTCTGGCCATGACCTGTTTAAGGTTAACACAAGTCGATTACAGCAAAATTTATCTCGTTACTACGTCGACAGTTCAGACAACATACGAACATAATTTTTTTGTACATACCAGAGTTCCAATTTGCACCTATATACTTGCGTGAATGCTGACATATGTTTGAACAACGGAAAATTCCATTCCAAACAAACAGCTGCGCCGCTTACTGAAAAACCGTCATTTGGCTTCCATTAACTGCGTTTCTAGAATTCACACCACAAGAAAGCAAATGTTGTCTGTAATTGATCCGAACAACTTTATATATGTGATTCCATATTATACAAAGATACAATTGTTTTCCATCAACTTCGAATGAATACCATTCAGAAAAGAGCTTATTCACAATCTACGTTGCAATATAATTTAAATTCAAATTTAATAATCTCCAATGTTACATATTTTAAATTTAATAGTTTCCAAAGTTACATGTTTTAAATTTAATAGTTTCCAAAGTTACATGTTCCTAATAGCATACACGGGCAATTTTCCATCGTGCACGCCTCCAACAGCAAAAATCAATCACGGACATCGCTCCTAAGAACAACTTTCGACCTGCTTGAACCCCAGCTGTGTTGGAAGTGACCTGGCGGCTTGTTGCTGCCCAGTAACAAAGTTACGTTACGATTCCTGAGTGGAAGGGGATCCAGGAAGGATACCAAACAAAAGCTTTTATCTTGTCTCCGTAGAATTCAACTTTTAACATGAACTAAATACTAGTTCTTTATTGGACAATAGATATAATTATATTAAGTGGATTGGATAACATTATAATGTGTTATATTATTTAATATTTAATAAAAGGATTGATTATACAGATATATATATGAGGTAGAAAATAAAATTGCTACACTGCCTCTTTCTAAGAGAAAAAATTCTGGAATAAATACTAAGAATTTTTTTTGAATTTATAGTTATATATTCACGACTTATTATTATTAATTTTACAAAATAAAACAAAATTACCACTTAAGGTACAACATAGTTGAAAATGAGTGATGAGTAACTACGCGTACTATACGCCACAAGGGGACAAATTCGGAAGTCTTAATCGGTAGGGTGTCATTATCGTTTAATCATATTCGGGGTTATTATATCACTCATTTATACTCGAAACTTAAACAACAAAACATATAATACTGCTGTATTATAATTCCTTAATGAAAATATCAAATTATCATGACAAACATATTTTTACTTTATTAACTTTAATTTACATATTTACAAAAGAAGAAAAGGACTCTCACTATCTTTGAGATCCACTCTAAACATAACTTCAAAACAGCAAACATGTCTTGAAATCAATAACGTTCAACAATCTACCGCATGTATATGCAACCAAAATGTAGAAATATCTCTTTCCCAGAAGAGACAAGTAAAACGTCTCCACGTCTTACTCCTCAAAAATCTCACTCACGCATGAATGAACAAAATAGAACATTGCTATCTCACACAATATTCATTATAAACATAGAACATTGCTATCTCACGCGATATTCATAATTAAACATAACTATCAAAGTTACTAACAATATTGACCTCCAACCAATATTTAATATGGACTCAACTACCTGATTCCTAATATAATTATCAAATACTTTAATCACAAATCCAAAAATAATAACCAACTATACTCAATCTTAATTGTCAAACACTTTAATCATAAATCCAAAAGAAAATAATAAACAAATATATACAACTTTATTTATCAAACAATTTAATCATAAAATACCTAAACATTCCTTTATAACCTTGAACTAAAGAATTATACGACCAATGAAATCATTTGACAAACGGAAACATGTAACTTTTTATCTTGACTCAAATAAATAACTTGCAACTAACAATATCAGCACAGTCTAGTATCAGCCTTACTGCGCTACAAAAATTCTTTTTATACTTCTTATCCAACATCTAAAATTTTTAGACTACCAAACAGTATTCCAATACAATATTTAAACTCTTTACTAAAAGATAAGACAGAAATAATTCCTACTATCAACCATTAAATATATCAACAACACTAATTAATGTTCAGAAACGTTCTCTCTTTCAATATCACCACTGAACTCTGAATAAGGTTTTAAGTCCTTAACATGCCATCTGCCTGCTCTCGAACCATTTTCATTAATCAATTCATAAATTAAACTTGAAACCTTCTTTTAACAATACTCAAAACATATTTTGGCGCAAGCTTAGCTGTAAATTTATCACTTGCTTTCGAAAGAACTTTATTTGACCTCCAAACTTTGTCACCTACTTCGAAAGAAATGTTACGTCTTCTTAAATTATACGAATTACTAGACTGCATGTAAGCTAAATGTAACCTTTTCTGTACGTCTATAAAAATATCAAACAGTCCTTGATGATCTGATACATACGAAGGTCTATCTCTAGAAATAAAATCAATATCAACTGAGGGTTCCACATCAAGACCATAAAATCTTCCAGACACAGGAACATGTCTACCAAAAACTAAGAAATTTGGCGAATAACCAGTGGCATGATGTTTTGCAGAATTAATCGCATACTGAATTTGGGGTAACTCTATGTCCCAAGTATCATGTTCTCCAATATACGAACGTATAGCTGTTCCGACTGTTCTATTTATCCTCTCTACAAAGTTACATTGGGGAGAGTAAACTGCATTAAACCAAATTTTTTGAACGTCATATTTTTTACATACGGCCTTGAAATTTTTACCACTAAATTGTGAGCCATTGTCACAAATAATATATTTGGGAACACCATAAACTAAAAAAACTTTTTCCTCCAACACACGTTCTATTAAATGCGCTTTAGCACTACGTAACGGGAACATCAACGTGAATTTTGAGAACCAATCACCTATAACTAACAACCATTTGTGTCCAACCTTAGACCGTGGAAATGGGCCCATGAGGTCTATAGCAATAATCTGAAAGGGAACTTCACTTCCTTTTCCTTTCCCATTAAACCAAGGGGTCCTCTATTCGATGCCTTCTGTGCACCACAAGTTAAACAATTTTTACAAAATTTCAACACATCAATACGCATTTTTGGCCAATAAAAATTCTCTTGAATGCGTGCCAATGTTTTAAAAAAACCAAAATGACCGGCCACTGAAGGGTCATGATTTATCCGAATAACCTGTTCCTTCTGTGATCTAGGGACTAAATATTTCCATTCCTTACATTCGACGAGAGTGGTAAATTTGATGAAAGAAATTTAAATACATAATTATCTTCTACCTTCCATTGGGGTAATCATCAGGTGAAGCTAAAATTTTCTCTCGAAGAGACACATACCAGGGATCCACATCATCTAACTTGATCTCAACTAAATTATCAACATGACTCACGACTGGGACTGCGCGACTAAGACAATCTGGAACTACGTTAAACTTCCCTTTTCGATGAACCAACTCAAAAGTATGCTGTCGTAAACGGACAGCCCATCTAGCTAATTTTCCGGTTGGGTTTTGTATATTATTAAGCCATAACAGAGAAAAGTGATCTGTGATAACAGTAAAACGGGTGCCTTCTACCCAAGGTCGAAATTTTTCTATAGCGAAAATTACAGCGAGACATTCCTTCTCCGTGACTGAATAGTTTCGCTCAGTTCGGGTAAGTGATTTACTAGCATAAGAGATAACGTGCTCTACATCATCGATTTTTTGAACTAAAACTGCTCCGAGTCCTGTATCACTAGCATCGCATTCGACAATAAATGGAACTGAATAGTCCGGTTGCGATAACAATGGAGCGGAAACTAAAGCCTGTTTAATCTGTACAAATGAGTTCTCAGCCTCAGATGTCCAAACAATAGATTGACCCTTTTTTCTTCCTTTTACCAAATCACTGATCGGTGACACTAAAGATGAAAAGTTTTTTATAAAACGACGATACCAACTACACATTTCTAAAAAACGTTTGACCTCAGTAGTTGTCTTAGGTCTGGGGAAATTTACCATCGCAGAAACCTTTTCGGGGTCTGTACGAAGAGAGTTCGATCCAACAATATAACCAAGAAATTTTAACGATTTCTTAAAGAATTCACACTTTTTCAAATTAATCGTAAGGTTTGCTTCCTTAAGACGTTCCTTCACCGTTTCTAATAACTTCAGATGTTCCTCAAAAGATGATGAACATAAAATAATGTCATCCAAATAACAAAAACATGTGGCTCAAACTTCGGTCCAAAATTGAATCAACCAAACGCTGTTGCGTCTGAGCAGCATTCTTTAATCCGAATGGCATAGTGACAAACCTATATTGTCCTCTCGAAATAACACTAAACGCTGTTTTATCCTTTGATGTTTCGGAAAGTGGGATTTGCCAAAACTCTTTCTAAGGTCTAAACTAGAAATGTAATTTGCACCTCTAAGTAAATTTATAATCCTATCGATATTTGGCAATGGGTAGCTATCATGTTTAGTAATATCATTGAGTGCCCTTCCGTCAAAACAAAATCTGTACTCACTGTCTTGTTTTTAACCAACAATACAGGGATGACCATGGACTCTGACATTCTTCCACTACTCCCAATCTCAGCATCTCATCTAATTCTTTATCTAACATCCTGCTCATAAAGGGGGACATGACATATGGTTTTTTACGAAATGGTTTTGCTTCACCAGTATCAATATCTAAAACAATTTTATCGGTACGCCCTAGTCTCTCTTCACTGCTAATTTCCTTGAAAGATTCTATTGCTATTCGTGCTTTTTCTTGTTGTGTTTCTAACAAATCATCCAAACTAAGTAATTGATTACTACAACTTAAGGGTACTGACGAATGACCAATATACGAAATACTATTGTTATCATAATCTTGAATTTGCCACGTATTGTTTTTGAAATCTGCTATTAAACCAAAGGATTTTGCGAAATCGCTACCAAAAATAAATGTGTGAGGAAGAGATGGTACAACCAAAGCGTTAACAATACGATATTGTCTACCAATTCTAATAGGTAAATCAACTGAACCAATAACTTCTTGAAGAGCACCATCAGCGGTGGAAACAATTCTCTTCTCAGTTTTAAAACCTTCAAATTTAATTCTTCAAGAACAGAAAACGCTAATGAACCAACAACGGTAGTAGTACAACCAGAGTCAAACAAACCAGTGACGTCTCTATCTAACAATTTTACCATAATGTACGGACGATTGTCCTGAGGTTTCCTTAAAAATAACGCGTCAGCTTTTGGCTTGACGTTCCCTTGACAGAAATCTTTAACGATGCCTAGCCATTTTGACCAATCATCTATATCAAAAAAATTTTCCTGCTTACACAACATAACCGTAGCCTTTTGCATGAAAGCATGATGCCGGCCACTCTGCATCTGCCTATCTACTCGTTTTTTTGAACACGACGGACAATTTATTGACTTAAATCCACTATATCCGCAGCTATAACAAAATATTTTACGAGGAATCTTACACCTCCAAAAAGTATGACCTTCATCCAAACAATTCCAACATGTAAGTTTATTTAATTTATATTTATTTACAAAGACTCTACTAGAGGGATTATTATTATTATTACTATTACTGTTGCCGAGAGATTGTATTTGAGGGGGAAATGATTGATTATAAAACTGCGACCAGTTCGCGCTGAAAAGTTTTTTACAGGAGCTGCCCACTTATTTTCAACTTGAAATTTTGAATTTCCTAATGCTTTCGGAACATATTTTACTGGACTTTGTACTAATTTATGCTTGGATGCATATGCTTCTTCCAATTTCTTACACAACCTTATCAATGTAGACATACTATCAATTTCCGTTAGAGCTAATTGACAAATAAAATCAGGTAATAGGTTCTTTTTTACCATTCTAACTTTTGTACATTCCGCAGGTGATTGTGGTAACCTACTAAACAAATTCTCCATATGAGCTATATAAATGACTACGGATTCTCCTTTTGTTGATGACGCGACCTAATCTTTTCCCAAATCTCGTCCTCTGAGTGTGATGGTAAGAAATCTTCCTTTAATCGAATAACTAATGAATTCCAGTTTGTTAACGAATTTCGAACACAACGATACCATTCTAAACCGTTACCTGTAAACAATTCTACAGAAGCATTAAATAAATCTTCATCAGATACTTTACGCGAGTGTGCTAACTCAGCTACTCTATCTAAAAATTGATGAACCTGTTTTGGATCTCCAGAAAATTTTACTGACCACGAACCAATTGGAATAGGGGGTACTAAATATGAAACAGTATGAATAGGAGTACTGACAACTGCTGGAATGGTTTCTCTCATTGAAAATTCACCATATGCGTTTACATCTTCATTCTTCTTAAGCTTTTCATGTAGCTCTGCCTCCATGGTAAGAATAGTTGCCAATGATTCATTCTTAAATAAAGTTACTTCATCTGAATTATCTAAAGGATTTTATTCTCCTAACTCGACCATCAAGATGTATCAATCTCGACTGTATCCTCTTAAATGTGGGGTCTGCTAATTCGCCTTCAAATTCTAATAAAACATTTCTTACTGACTCTATCGAAGCCTCAATTTCATCTCGTTCATCAGAATAATCTACTACATATGTGGAAAGATCAATTAAACGACCAGGTAATGTTGTTTCCTTGGCTAATAATCGGCCTAACATTTTCCTCTTATCCTGCATCGGTCTGCTGCTAACAACTCCACGAATTCTCAATTCATAATCCAACTCATCTTTATGCAAATAAACTACTTGATACGTCTCAGCCATCATGGAATAGACTAACTAACTAATTACAAATTAAACTCAATTAAACAACAACATCAATAGACTAAATTAATCTGAGGGTAAATGAATTACAAACCACAAGTGTAAACAACCAAAGTCAATCGAAGCCTATACTTTATGTGTTTATACAATTGATACAGCAATCGAGGCCTACACGCTGGGCGCTATTTGTTAGGCTTATACTTATGGATTTAGTTTAACGAGAATTTCCGATAATTAGAAATGGAGCCCACGGCAAATTAAGATGGAAGGTGGCTCTAAGTTGAGGAAATCTCAAAGGCAAGCGGCTAGTCGAACTATATGCTCTGGGTAGAGAATGAGCTGTGGGTCGGGGTGTAATTGCAACCACTAATAATAAGAATAAGGCGCCACCGTATTTTTTTATACTGAGAAGACCTGATACAAGTCCCTTGTACAAGGTTAATGCGGAAACCTATTTTCTATAACCGCTATATAATTTTTAAAGACCTCCTAATCTTTGAAGTATCTTACCTTATGGTTCGACCTTGACCTTAGTAATCCTGCACTGCACCTGTGAACAGATTAAACAAAGAAAAGCACTGTTTGTGCATTCAAATTCAAAAATAATTAAATACAATCAGAATCGACTTTCATTCCTCTTAAATAAAAAATAATCTTTAGTCCGAAAATAAGAATCTATTCTTTTTGGTATCCAATAAAGTAATTTTTCGTTTACAAAAAAATATGTCTTCCTTTATAAGTTAATTTAAATTAGAAAGAGTTAATTACAATGGTACTGAAAGTATCCGTACCACTTACTATTTAATGAAGTTTATATAACAAATTGACAAAGCATAAAATTGCTTATTTAAAGAAAGAGTTAATTATGGTAAATTTACCTTAATTTCACAGTAGATAATTACAGCTAATTGTTCATAAAATATCAAATGTAAAGATTCAATTTCTAAAGGTTTAAAATTATGAGAATTTAATTTATCTAATTAGTAGTGACATCTTCTGATGTTTCTTTGAGTTAATAAAAGAATTTGTAGAAACAAATTACAGATTCATAACGTATGACTACGAAAAATATAACTGAGGTCTGGCCATGACCTGTTTAAGGTTAACACAAGTCGATTACAGCAAAATTTATCTCGTTACTACGTCGACAGTTCAGACAACATACGAACATAATTTTTTTGTACATACCAGAGTTCCAATTTGCACCTATATACTTGCGTGAATGCTGACATATGTTTGAACAACGGAAAATTCCATTCCAAACAAACAGCTGCGCCGCTTACTGAAAAACCGTCATTTGGCTTCCATTAACTGCGTTTCTAGAATTCACACCACAAGAAAGCAAATGTTGTCTGTAATTGATCCGAACAACTTTATATATGTGATTCCATATTATACAAAGATACAATTGTTTTTCATCAACTTCGAATGAATACCATTCAGAAAAGAGCTTATTCACAATCTACGTTGCAATATAATTTAAATTCAAATTTAATAATCTCCAATGTTACATATTTTAAATTTAATAGTTTCCAAAGTTACATGTTTTAAATTTAATAGTTTTTAAAGTTACATGTTCCTAATAGCATACACGGGCAATTTTCCATCGTGCACGCCTCCAACAGCAAAAATCAATCACGGACATCGCTCCTAAGAACAACTTTCGACCTGCTTGAACCCCAGCTGTGTTGGAAGTGACCTGGCGGCTTGTTGCTGCCCAGTAACAAAGTTACGTTACGATTCCTGAGTGGAAGGGGATCCAGGAAGGATACCAAACAAAAGCTTTTATCTTGTCTCCGTAGAATTCAACTTTTAACATGAACTAAATACTAGTTCTTTATTGGACAATAGATATAATTATATTAAGTGGATTGGATAACATTATAATGTGTTATATTATTTAATATTTAATAAAAGGATTGATTATACAGATATATATATATATATATGAGGTAGAAAATAAAATTGCTACAGTATTATTATATATTGATTGTATTATCTTATTATGAAGTATAAGGCAACGACAAGATGTATTTGGCAAAACGTTTCTGCTAGTGTTAAACTCTAATCTAATATCCACAGTACCAGATTTTAACGCTTCGTTTTGTCTAGAACGATCTATGACTACTAATGGCGCAATACTTCGTAAATCTTCAAGATTAAAAAATGGTTCATTTTCCTTTTCGTAGTATGATTGCTGAAAGTGGTCATACATCTCATATAACAATGCAGTCTGTTTATTCTCAAACTTCAAATTTAAGTTTTCGTACGGGATCTGAATTTAAATAGAGTTTCATGTTGGTTAAATAGCAATGTTCAAAACGACTGTAGTTGCTCATGTATCTATTTTTTCGGTTGGTTTGGAAACCAACAATCACAAATCTTGGTTTTTCTAATTGTGTTGTTGTTTTAATGTTCCATGTATGACGTTTCGTTTTTTGTAGAAGTTGATATTCATGCAACTCCCATCCTCTAAACGGAATATGCAAATCCTGATTTTGTGCAACGCATTCTATTAAATTAATTCGTCGAGCATTATCAACGACTACATGCGGCATTTTCCATAAAACTTTATTTAAAACAACTTTTATTTCATCATCAGGTGTAGGATTAATTATAGCATTAGTATCAAAACTAGAACGTAGTAAAACTAACTCATGACGGAGGTTTAAAATAATTTTTTTTAAATTTTCGCATAATCCAAAAACCATTGAAAGCGCTTTGTAAATGTTTACTTTGATTGAAATTATATGAAACACATCCCTTCGATTTAGACGATATTCCAGGATTCCGAACGCGATCTACAATGACACCGCCATTTTCATATCTAATTTTATCAAAAAGCAGCAAAACCCCATTATTTACAAACTCTGCTGTCTGAGACGGTGTTCCATCTGTTTTAATTAATTTGCCTTCTATGTACAGCATACTCTTTGATGGTAAGGTATAAACATCTTGTTGTATAGGGTATAGGGATCTGAGTTTCATCATTATTGTTTAAAGATGTGTTAGCATAAGGCTGATGAGTATGTTTTTCAATATTAACAATTGCATTGTCGAAGTAAACTTTTTCACGCACGTTCAGTATTTCACTATTCATTCTACTTTTTAATTAAATAAATGCAGTCCTAACGATTATAGAAACTGCCGGTTTTGTGCTGTTAACGGTCTTGAAACAATCAATCGAGTGTCGATTGCTTTGAAATTTCCAGCATTTATAGCAATTCTTGACATGTTGCATGCATTATACTTAATACCTATGGCTATTGCAGATTTTTTTTAAATGCAACCTTACAGTTAGCAGTTATCCTCTGAAATTAACTAAATTTCCATCTTGATTTAACACTTTAACTATTATTTCATTTATTATACGTGACCTGATTGGTAGAAATATAGTCGTAGGTAGGAACTCGACAATTTTAAAACCTGCAGGTAATTGAGGAAAAAATTCATGTATTACATGAGCTGGTTTACTATTTAAATAGGATCTACTTGCAATATTACAGTCGATTAATACTGTATTCACTTTAGAAACGTTGATCGTGTAGTCTGCTTGACGCGTGGCATATGCTAGCAATTTTCGTGGATTGAAACCGAGAAGAGAACCAATTGATTCCCTTTTGGTAAAATCCGTATCTTCACTACATTTAATACTACATTTAAGGGTATAATTGACAGCTGTAATTTCTATATACACTTGCGTCTTTCTAGCGCTTTGTGATTGTTCCATACAACCACGCCGCCTTTTATCGCCTAAAGCTTTTTAAAGATATTTACTAATTTCCCTAATCTCATAAGTACCTTTAGGTATTTCTATGAATTCTCCGTTAGATCCATAATAAAATTTATTATTTATTCCTTTCTCAACGTTTGGAATTGCGTTATTAGACTCAAAATTTGTTAATTCTAATACGTACCCCGAATCATTATCCAAGGTTATAGGCGGATTAAAGTTGCTTGTTAAAACTGAAGTGTTTCGCGTTAGCGTAAAAGTGTACAACAAGACAACTTCATACTCAGTTCTATGTACTGCTTAGAAATTGTAAGCATAAATGTCCGCAAAACACAGTACCGTACGATTGTTCTTGGTTAATGTTATAAAGAATTTTACATTTACCCCCACTATTCAAATAACTTATCACCTCTGTCGGCGGTCGCAGGTGTCCGTAGCTGTCATAGTAAATAGCGCTACTACCGTACCTTTTATAAGAAGTCCAATGCGTGCCCAAAACTTTCTATTCCATCTAAATTAATTATACCACATTCTTTTAAATTAACTTTCTTGGGGAGATTGTTTCTCATAAACTCTCCACGGAAATATGATATTTCTAACTGCTTAACAAGCTCTATTAATTCTACATTGCTTAGTGTTCGATTCGGTAAAATCAAGTTACGTTCCTTTGAGGTTTTGCAGGGGCTAAAAAAGGACCAAAACCTTTTTTATAAGGTTTGATGTACATGCCGTTTCCGACTGCAATGTTCTCCATTGCTTTGTTACGACGTTGTTTTTCCGCTAGTTGTTTCTTAGCCATTTTAGTATTTAAAACTGCTTTTGCAACAGCAGCTGCACCTCCAGTAAGAGTACCAAGACCGCTTAGACCTGCAAAAATTTGTATTAGTGGTAGAAAACCCCATGTTTTAGGAATGGATATAATACGAGCTGATTTAATATGCTTTTTTTGTTTTGCTGTATTGGAGGCCTTAATTGCTATGTTTATTGCATCCATAATATTAGATCCTTTATTTCTTTTTAAAGCTGTACGTGCTTGTTTGATAATACGTTTAATACCTAGCGTACTTGTTATTTTACCTATCAATATCAGTTTTCTTAAGTGATGCGCAGGCACCCATACCAAGTTTTACTTTAGCTTTCATTGCGGTAGCTGCTCCAAATGCTGCTGCTTTTACATATAAAGACGAGTCACTAGAATTTAGTCTTTCTGTTGCTAACTGAGCTAACCTCGAATCTGCTTGATGGCGTTTAGATAGATCCTTTTCTTTGGAGTATGCAATACCGTGCTCCTTACAAGGTTCGTCTAACTTGTTTATTCCCTTGTCTCCCCCAAGCTAACCGTTTGATTAGTTTTGTACCCGGACCGCAAAATTTGTAACCCGGAATATGCGCTTCAAATGGTAAATTGTTAATTACAGTATTTAACAGTCCGTTCCCAGTAGTTTTAGAATTATTATTATAGGTAATCATTAGCGGACAACTGTCCTCTCAAGCTGTGCGGTAAATAAATTATTGTAAATTAATGATTCTTTATATATTCGCCGTTCTTATATATAATTCCACTTCTTTACAATCGAATTTAGTACTGGCAAATATACGTGTTGTAAAACAATCAACATCTTTAACCATAAACAATGATAACATTGACGTGTAATCCTTAGCTAAAAAACTTAGCGTGCTTCTGCTTTCATCTATTCGATATCTAGTTGTTGGTCCATCAAATTGCGGTAAAACCAACGTTATGATTGGGTTGATAGAACATCCTAATGGTTCAAAGTTTGAAAACGTATATATTTATTCTAAATCACTTTATCAACTAAAGCATCAATACCTTGAAAGTCTACTGCGACCAATAAAAGGCATCAAATATTATACATTTTTTAGTTCTGATAATACTAAATCACCATCTGATGCTCAAAATAATTCTATATTTGTGTCTGATGATGTAGCTTGCAATAAACAAGGTATAATTAGGAAATACTTTAGTATGGGGCGTCATAAACAAGCAGACAGTTTTTACCTTTGTCAAAGATATACTTGTATACCTAAGCACTTACTACGTGATAATGCTAATATTTTAGTTTTATTTAAATAAGGGGATTTAAACTTAAGACTCATATATGACGACCACATCAATACTGACATGAATTATGATAAATTCCGTGAAATATGTAATGCTTGTTAGAAAGACAAATACGGTTTCTTAGTTGTAGACAAGGATAGTGATCCAGGTCAAGGAAAGTACCGAATAGGTTTTGATCACTTCATACATATTTAAACCTAGAGAGAGACGCAATTATTGTTAGTATCCAAGAATTTTTTTATTACAATAACCTTTTTACGCAATGAACAAGGAGGCGATAAAACTTAAAAGAATTTTAATTAAGAAAAGAAATATTGTAAAAAACAACTTGCGCTAGTTAAAAGATAATGAAGTCGTCCAAGTGGAATCAATCTTACCCATAACATCACGATTAGAAACTATTGCTAATAAACTGGAAGAGGAAGGGTGGTAAAGAAAGAAAAATTTAAAGAAGAAGAACTGCCTCATAGCAGTGTAAAAAAATTAAACCTAAATTGCTAGAAAAGAACATTGACTGCATTGATTCGTCGGTTATTGCTCAGCATATACCGAATATAAATGATGCCATAGATGAAGATGATGACGATGATGATAATGAATGCGAAACAGAAGTTAATCGATATGCTCAAGAAGCCCAGAAATATATACAAAGCTTTGTCGATTCACCTGGTATGCCACATTATCACGAACAGCTACATCCGCTACCTCGAGAATATATTTACAATATGTTTAAAGATGTTTAGAACGAATTTGATTATAAATATGGTGTTAGGTTTCACCCTGATTCAAATGTTCTTATGATAGGAAATTCTAATTTCGCGTTGGATAATGAAAATGTACTAATAAATGATTTGAAATATGAAGGTATTCCTGGATTATACGAACTGCTGTTTAAAAAATATCCTGTCGGGTACAGACCGCAAGATCTAAAGTCATACCTTGATATTGTGAAAAGAACAAATACTAATACTAATTTTAAATTGTTTTCTAATTTAGAAAACAATCGTTTATCTGGCTGCCTTCTTTCCAAATATCTTTCATAATACATATCACCAGCAGCATCACAATTTCTGTTACAGGCATAGTAACAAAAGAGCATGTCATTTTTTTCGTCGTTTGTATACATTCTCTATTATAATCAAATAAATTTAAAAGTCTTCTACACAAAATTTGCAACCCAGAGCAAATAAACACATTAACTAATAATATCTGACAAATGCCAGTTGTTTTTTGTTTATTTAAAATATGTATCCATGGACTCCTTGATGCCCGCAAATAAATAAATCGTTTTTTCTTTATTATGAAGAAACTACTGAAAATAAGTACATCCACCTTTACATCAGGGTAATCAGAAAAGAAAAACCTTTCCATTTGGGTTATATTGAACTATGGTTTCCATTTAAAAAAAGTGAGGTTATGTTTGTAGCTTGAAAACCCATTTCCAATTAAAATTGTCATATACACTATTGAATTCTACGTAAAAAGTTACCTTACAAGCAGTTTTTATTTTCTCTATAGGTTAAACCGTTAAAAAGTTATTCGCGTTTGAAGAAAATGGCACATTTCAGTTTATTTCAAATATCTAAAAAAGTTGAGCATCTAGGTAAGTTTTCAAAAAAGCATCATACTACTCGTAAATTTCTCTTCAACTTTGCTAATTTAACCAACATTGTATCTTCTATAATAAAAAAGTTACCCATATACGGAGATAGATTGTGGGCACCCTGTATATATATATATATATATATATATATATATATATATATATATAATATCATATCCTTCCCTGTGTATATTAGCAACTTCAACTTACGTATTAAATCCATCCCAAATATAGCATCCATCCTCAATTCAGGTACAACCATAATTCATGCTTAAACTTTATACTCCCTAACACACAGTTTAGAATTACCTTACTATTTACACTTGTGAAGTTTGTTTTTCGATGCTACCAAGTAATATGTTTCCGTGCGGGTATCAATTCATTATTTAGTCGTTAAAGATTCTCCCTAATAAAATTTTCTGAAATTAGCCATGCTTCCGCTCTAGTTATCTATGAGTGCTTTAATTATATTACCCCCTATATTTAAATTTAAAATAGGTAACTCTTTTTTATTTAAATTATTTTCGTTTCCTAAATAGAATTTTTATAAACTCGCGTTGATGTTTGTATTGATTAATTATGACTGGTGTGTTTGGTATGTCCTTTATTGAAAATCCTGCTTTGCTGTCGACGGTACTGGCCTTTCGATTATTTCTACACATGTCTGATTAATTTCTTTTGTTGAGTTATCCTTTTGTGAATTAGCATTACTGTTGTTTTCTCCATTTATATTATTACTTCCGACTGTTTTAATTATCTCTTTATTTCTGCCAAAATCTCTTGTGGTGGTGTTATTCTAGCTCCAATTTGGCATATTAAATTTTTTACTATCAAAGCTCCTATCATTGAAGCCATTAGTTCACGTGTTATTCTGGCTCTAATTTGGCATATTAGAATTTTCCCTATCAAAGCTCCTACTATTGAAACTTTCAGTTCATGTGTTCCTTTAGTATCTAGAAAAGTTTATCGGCTGGTCCCGTGCCATGTTCTCAGTTCTCTTTGGTTGATTCATTTGATCATATATCTGCAAATACTCTAAAAATATATTTCAGTCCAAGTTCTGCATTGTCTAAGCTCCGCCTCAGAATATCTTGCTAAATATTTAAGTATCTGTTTATCTTCTAGTGGAAGATCTATTTTTCTTACCACACCGAATTTCTCAATTCTTAAAGCTATTGTAAGTACTTCAACTAATCAACCTACTTCTCAGTACCTAAAATGCTTTCTTTGTGGCGATTTCAATAACACATCTTGTAAAACCATATTTTAATAAATTTCACTACTAAATACAGTACATGTTAAATAGTACTTTCAAATGCGTAACATTTTATCAAATCTCATCAACCGTGTACCAACATCGTAATTTCATTGAAGACTGAACTGCGTTCTCAACATCCATTGGGTCTATAAAGGCAAACTTCTTATGACGTCACGACTTCTAGACTATTCAGCTATTTCATGAGCCTTCTAATTGCTTTAATCTGGATGGCGTGTGATACAGCATTTGAAGGTTTATTGTTTTGCTGTTTTGGCTATATAATAGTTCATGTCATTTACTTATCTTATCACTATTCAAAATATTATTGATTTAAAGAGCCTTAGGTTCTCGATTTCACGAACTTTATCGTCGCACCCAACTATATACGTCATTTAATTTATGTTTTATTTTAGCAATTTATTGTTCTAGAAAGTTAATAAACATGCATTTTAATTCTTTATACTAACGAACCTTTAGAATGAAATCTAATGGCTTAAACTTAGTCAATGCCCTGCTCCACTAAAACGTCAATTCTTTATATAGTTATACACATTTTAACTTTCCTTTTATTAATTACAAAGTGAAAATCATTTAGAATGTGTCCATGCCTTTACGCGTATCTTATTCACAAATGAGTACTTCTATAAACACAATGCATTCATAATAAAATGTAGATAAAGCATTTTGAAAAAGCTTGTTTACGTGTATAACATACCGTTATTCGTTATCTTAAAACACTATCCTTTCGTCATTAAATTTTCAGATAATCACGGTTTTTAAGCAATTGTACTTCTGATATTGGGAGTTTTGCAAATGCGTTTTTCTATACAAATGAATCTTCACATAATTGGGTTTGTTCTTTAGTTTTCTCAAATTTTTTTCGGGTTTATAAAATTTAATGTTTATGAAATGATGCGATATGACCTCTATATAACTTCTAATCACATAATTTTCGCAAAATTTAAATATAAAATTTTAAATCAATCCCACTAAGTTAACGTTGGGCTCCATTGCTTTTACATTTATAAAATACTTTATATTTTTATTCTTAATTATCTATTATACACAATTATTTACATTAGACTTATAATACATGTGCATAGTTCTTTACTTATAGTGGTTTTGCTCTCAAAAACGATCAAGTTTCGCTTTATTTGCACAATTAAAATTCTTCCTTGTATGGATAAATTAGATCTATATGAAATTTTGCTTCCCTCACAACAGTATCCCCTACGAACCTTTCCACCACATACGGCCTACATGTGTCAACAGTAATTTTGCGCATGTATGAAAATGCCTTTGTTCTACTCTAAGGTAATTAAAGATAATTATCTATACGTCGTCCTCGTTTTTAGTACCCCATTCATCTTCCTCTCATACTTTTGTGCATATTTTTGAAACCTGTTTCTTATCTTATTTAGCATAAGCTCAAACTCCTCATCCTGAAGTAGAATTTCTCACAGTTTATCTGGATGGATATTTTTCACTAAGAACACTGGCGATTCTTCTGGAAACGGTATGTGGCGTATGGTTGAAGTACCTTTCAACCTTAGCCAGATTATTTTTCACACTTCTGTGATCCTGAAAAGATGCCATTCTCAAAAATTTGCACGTGCCTTGTTTAAATTTCTGCGCTGGATTACCTTGTGGATGCCGAATACTGCAAAGGACAACTCCTGCATCTTGATCTTCCTAATGTGAGATGAATCTTGCATTGTTAAAGTACGCGGCGTTTTTGGCCAAAAACCTTTTCAATTGTTCTACTTCCGGAATGAATTGTTTTAATTTATTAATGGTCCCTGCAGTACTATAATCTTTAGGTGAAAATAGCCCAGAATATTTGGAGAAGAAATCAACTAAAACCAAAATGTGTTTGTTTATCTTTCTGCTGGGTACAAAATTACTCAGATGATCTATGAATATAAAATTCATGGGATTATCCACCCGAATACTTCTTAACACATTTCACTTGTATGATTTTTAAACTTTCTTAGAATACGTAGGTGGGATACACTAACCTTTTGTGTGATGATCCTGAATTTTTTATATGCAAATAAAAACAACAGGGCATATGCTGAGACAGTAAACAGAGCAGGACGTTCGACTGTGATGTCGGATTTTTAATAGGAGGCAGACTAAGACCAAGCACACCCATAGAAATTGATCAATATGAATATCAGCGTGAGTATATAAAATTTGATTTAGAAAGAGAAAAATTAAAATATAAACTTATTAGCAATTTTAAACTAAGATTTAGAAGATATAATTATTAAAGTATTAATAGATACAGGAGCTGGAGCTGGTTAATTTCAAAATTTTTTATTAAAAATAACATTAAAAATTATATAAAGAGTTGATACCCATAAAGAACGTAACTTAACAGCACAGAACAACAGGAAGTTTGCAAGTATAAATAGTATGTAGTATGGCAATCTTAGGATGTGAGTAAGAGAATGTAAAACTTGAACACAAGTTTATGATTGTACTTGGATTGAGAATGCAGGCGATTTTTGGGTTGGACTTAATTGAGAAGTTGAAGTTGATGGTAGATGTGTAGGATAAGATGATTATATATGGTAAAGAATATAATAAGTAGGATGTGAGGTAAATGTTGAAGTTGAGATAGACGGTGTTAGTTTCAATTTATATGAAGTAGTGGAAGAAGTAAATACAGTAGATGAATAAGCAAATGAAGTAGATGAAGAGGTAAATGAAATAGATGAAGAAGTAAATGAAATAGAAGGACCAGTAAAGGAGGTACAGGAATTAGTAAGAGACGTAGAGTTAAAGAGTATTAGGAATCCAGGTAAGGTATAAGATGAAGTAGGGTCAGCGTTGATTGAATATTCCGAACATAGTGAGTTGAGAAATTAAGATTTGGGTGTTTCTACAAGTTATGAAGTAAAGGAGGAAAGAACGATGGGATTAAAGATAAATTGAAAGAAGATAATAAAAAAATTTAAACGACAACATCAGTGATAGAAGTATAAATGTGGGCGAGGTATCTGTTAGAAATCAAAAACTTATTTTGTGCATCGTGGAGCTGTAATAAAAAGAAGATACGTTAATTAGAAATTACATTTAAATATGAAAAGTATAAATCAGAGTAATATTAAAAAGTATAATTTTTCAACGTCGGTAGATAGTATTGTAGCGAAATTTGGTATTAAGGTTTTTTCTAAGGTTGATTTAAAGAATTCACTTTTGGAGAGAAGATATGAAGAACTTTCGGTAGATGGGTGTATTTAACGATTGAAAGAAGTCCCTTTTTTGCATAGTCTACGAGCACAATAGCGTTAGTAGTAGCTCTATGAGTCTGGGGAAACACTTAATAAAAATTGTATGCTATATTTTCTTGAAATAGTTGTATGTTTATGGGAGATTTTTTACAATATTCTGTAATTTGTGTATGTCGAAAGAAATTTTTCTTGAGACTAAATTTAATGAGACTTCGTGCGAATAAGAAATAAAGTATGATAGTGAAAAAATTCAGACGAAAAAAGGATGGAATTGGGGAAAGTTTATTTTAACATAACAGTTTGTAAAATAAAGGAGTTGTTTGAGAGAAAGGCAACTATGCGACGAGATTTATGCGTGTGTATTACAAATCTAAAGTAAATAGTTGGACATAGTGGGAAGCTAGAAATAAAAATAAATTATTATTCATTAATGCAAAAATATGGCGCTTAACGTAACCTAAGCGGAATTGATTTTAAATTTCACATTTTAATTTAGAGAATATTTATGTGATAAAAGGTCATATAAAACTTATTGAGGACAATATCCTATTTATACAATATTCCAACACCTGAGGAAAACTAAAAAAATTTTTCTAATACTAAATACTTCTTTACTGTGTAAAAACGCTTTGTATATTGTACTTTAAAAAGCATTCTTTATGTTATATAAATATTATCTTTAAATAGTATAATGCGTGAGTTGGAATCTGTGGAAATGCTAATCATCCCTTGCTACAAAATACTGATTAAAACACAAATATCCGTGCTTCCCAAAGGATTATTTAAAAACGCGCTCTAAAAGGAATAGAACATATTATATAAGTTGAAAAATTTGTGAAAAACATCCACTAAAACTATAAAATAACATTTAAAAAAGAAATATAAAGAGAATAACAGTCCGTTCTCGAAATACTTTTAAGTTTATGTCATAGCAATGCGAAACGTGAAATACTGGAATTTAAATTAAATCTACTCCACATTTTTAGATTTTAAGAGTTTATTCACAATTAGCAAAGACAACCAATATAATTGATAGATCAAGTTAAACTACAAGCATCACAGGCAATTAGAACAAACATTATGAATGAATATCTTAGTTGACTAGACGGTAAGTGGTTCTGCGACCTATACATTACATAAGATAACCCGCGATAATAAGCTTACCAATAAGTATTTTACATTTATTTGCAAACCACACTAATTAAGGACTTACTTTTACGACTTAATAAATAAAAACTGACACTCAATTTGGATAACGTGAAGTGTCAACTATCAACGTCTTAGATGAAATTACGTCATCTTCATGAATCAGCTCAGCCAGGAGTTTAGAGATTACTCTAGAGATTAATGACGTAAGAACTTTAATACTCTAAAAAGCCGAAAAATAATCAAGGAAGGGATCTGTTACCAATTGTCTGTATGTCGGTCTTTTACCGATTATCTTTATTCTTGTTAGTATTAGCACAATTATGCTGCACGTGTTATGTACGGTTACATTTAACACCTGATGTTTTTGTTAGGCACTACAGTTATATCTAATCGTGGCCTTTTAGCAATATATAATCATTAACCTTATGCGCAAAAATACCGGGTTTAATCACGCTGTTTAAATAAGAAATAAGATCGACAATTTTTATGAAATCATGTATTTTTACAGCTTCCTGTATCACGAGTGACTAATTTAATTAAGTCTGAAACTACCCAATTAACTTGCACATTTTTTAATGACGCTAGTTTTCTGTGAGCGCAACTTACGTACGTATAACACATCGAACTGTCACATGCAGCAGTTCCGTAAAGTAGACGCCCTAAAATTTTCATACGTGGGAAAGATTTCCATTTTGTACGTTCGGTACCCAGTTATCATACCAACTTTTTGAATCGTCTGTCAGAATGCGTTCTAGTCTACATAATACCTTTAATTCGAACCACTCAAATTCGTCGTTAACTTTTTCGACCTGTTCAATATAGACATTCCCATCGTCTACGTTTGGCTTAAATAATGGTAAGTCTATCTGCTCCGGGGCTCTCCCGCTCTTTGAAACAAAGCTTAGCAGTTGTTCGAGAGCAACGAACGGTCCAGCATCGAATTCGTGTACGGAGATTATCGGCAAGTTGCAAGTAACAACCAGTTCGTAACCAGGAACCTAGAACACAGTTTAGACATCTAGATTGTTAGTAAACGTAAACGAATCCCACTTCTGATTTTAGGACTTAATTATCAATAATTAAAACTGTTACGAAATACATCAAGTAACCATTATTTTTACTTCGATTAATAATTTGCAGCAGAATGTAGTAATTAGTAATGGTACTTTAACAACAAATAAACAACTCAAAACTATTAACTATTAACTATTAACACCTCAACGTAGTGTTGTCTAACTAGACAGGAATCGAGCTTGGATGATGTTACGACGCACTATTCACCTTTGTTAGCAATACTATAGGTATTCTTTATACCTTATATGTGATTTTTCAATGCTCCACCCGAAGGTACTACATAGGCCAGAAAGCGGGTTTTTACCTGAAAAATTTTGAATTTTGCCTAACCCTTGCTGTTCCAACCAAGGTAGGGTTCTTTAACGTGCGTAACAAAACTCACACACGGGACCTCCATTTTACCTCTCATCCGAACGAGGGCGTTTTTTGTGAAAAATGCTCGCCTAACATTTCTCAAGCGGACCGTGTCAGGATTCAAACCCGGGACCTAAGGCGTAGTAGTCGCACGCATACCAACTACGCCACGGAGCCTCCTAGGCACTTTTTATACCTTCCATGTGATTTTCCAATGCTCCACCCGAAGGTACTACATTGGCCAGGAAGCGAGTTTTTTTTTTACCTCGAAAATTTTGAATTTTGCCGAACCCTTGCTGTTCCAAGCAAGGTAGGGATCTTTAACGTGCGTGACAACACTCACACACGGGACCTCCATTTTACCTCTCATCCGAACGAGGGTGTATTTTTGTGAAAAATGCTCGCTTAACATTTTTCAAGCGGACCGTGTCGGGATTTGAACCCGGGACCGTGGGCGCGGTAGTCACACACATACCACTACGCCACGGAGCCGCCTGCACTTTTTATACCATCGGAGTCGGGCGCTAACGCTATTGTTAGTTTTATTATAATTTCTATTAACATAGCGTTTGCGTAATGTTTTCTTCTCATTTGGAGTGCAGTCTAACTAGTAGCTATACATTTTCAATCGCAATCACGGAAAATGCATAATTATTACACCATTTCCTTCATTCCTCATGAATCCCAATGCTTTTTTGTTAACCTGAAGTATACCGCAGGGGTTATTTGCATCATATCCTGAAGTACTAAACTTTGAGAGGTTTTACTTAATGAGATTGTTGTCAGCATCATTGCAAGTCAATTCATAGAAAAGCGAATCAGTATCACTATACGTAAGCTTACAATTTTCCACTCCATGGCTGAGAGCATAAAATTGTACTAAAAATCACACATGCAAATTTTAGATGTATTTAATATGGACATGCCAAAATATAAGGTTTATTAAAGATTAAATCGGTTTTATTTAGCTCAATAGCCATCAACTCATCATCAAAAATTGTGTAACCATGAAATCTATGGCTAGCTATCAAATTTTTCGCTCCATAACCACCCTTCTAATGTTTAACAACCTTTACAACACGGTGCTTTCGAATATTTTCCATTGTTTTCCCAAAGGCTGCGGTGTTCATAAGCTTATAAAGATTCTTTTTAAACTCATTATTTGCCTTTTTACACAGCTTGGTGTTGAAGTCTAGTTATAGTCTTAACCGAGCACTCTGACAACAGTTTAAGATTTTGTGACTTTTATTAAGCTTGAACCCAGCATTCAGCTTCTGCTTTAAATCCTTGTAATGTAGAATATATTAACTTTATTGTATAAAATGGTCATTAGTTAGGCAGTTTTGATCCTGGAGAGATCTCATGCTCTGCACACAACGGCATAACGCAGATTAAATCATATTAATACGTTGAGCACTCTAAATCAGCTTGCAATGTGTAACCTTCAGAATTATTGGCGGATATTGGCATCACATAAAAGGATTCAACATTTTTTTCTTCGACCCATTCAAACCCACTATATGGTAAAACTTTTGACATTGTTCACCTGTAAAGATTGTTGACATACAAATATTGAAAATATTTTGATTGTTTGAATGTATCATAATTACGCATGACTTTATTTTTTATCTTGAGAAGATCGATTGCTCACCTGACTGGTATCGCCTTTAATAGCTCATTGAATAAACATAATTCTATGAATGTCCTTAAGCAACTGTATCTTACGTTTTGTATACTTAAGCATACAATCCAAGGTATAACCAGGTGCAGTATAATGCCAAGCTGGATCGAGTCCGTATAGGGCAAATAACTCTTTCCAAAACTGTTCAAAGGCACAAGTTTACAACATTAGATCGGTTTTCATATAAAGTAAGTCACACTCCGAAATGTTTTTCATTTGAAATGTGTTCCAAATCTTCTGAGCATGACTATACATAGTTAGTGACACGTCCACCAGTACAAACGCTGTAGAAGTTTTCAATTGTTGGAAGTTGGAGTTCATTCAGTTTAGACATCATACTCATACGGAAATACAACTTTTCTCGAAAATAAGTTCAATTGATTTTAACTAACATCCGAAAATTGTCTTTATAAATATTTCAAATCTGTAGGTTCCAATGTTGCCACCAAACTGTCTGAAGATGAATTAAAAATCTTAAAAAGTCAATTAAACGAAACTTGACCTTATTATCATTATCAAGGTCACTCAAAGTAAAAGAAATGTATTATCAGCATGTGATTTATGGGATTCTACGATAATTGCCTGCCAGCACATTTTCTTATCACCTTATCACTCACAAACATTTCCTCTTTTATCATGCTATCTAAACACATCTCTCTGCAAATCTAATTATCAGTTTTATCTTAAATTGAGGCAGCGATTTGTAAAGAACCGAGTTTGTTATCTATGATGGGGTTTCCGGATGTGGATTAGGTGCAGGAAGTTACTGGCATCATAATGAGGTAATGCTACACTGAGCGCCCGTTATTTCAAAGAGAAACTTTAGTAATGTCCCATTGAATACGTGCCGACGTGTCATGGAGTGCTGCTCTACTCACCACACCACGCCGACAACGACGCTAACATCCACCCCACCCCACAGACCATTACCTAAACACACGAAAAAAAGCGCTCTTCGACCAGGGCTGTCTGGGCAATGCTCTAGTGCTGCGACACTGACCTGAAATAAAAATTATATATGATAATTGCGTCAGAGCTATTTCCATTTTTTTTTAACTTAACCTCACAGCTACACTACCTTTTTTTAACAATTTAATTGTCCAATAGGTACCACCCCATTCAGCAGTCGCCATAAAGCACTGCCTTTCCCATTACACTACGCCGACGGCGACCCTCAACTCTACCCCACCACCACTGACAAGTACCCACACTTACATGAACAAAAATTGCGGTTGAAACGGGGTACGTGAGGCAAACCCTAGCGTTGCGGATACCGTTTAAAGTTATATATGATAATTGTTTCAATAATTTATCCGAGTTTTTTACGTTATTACATGTACGATTATTTAAAATTTGCACTGGAATCTGAAGAAAAGACGAATCGCGTCTCATTGGCCATTTCGCATTTATTTATGTTAACCCCCATTAAATCTAATTTTCTTTCGAACGGGACTTTCGGACCGAAGCCCTAGCGCTGCGAGATTCTGGGATACCTGAGCTAAAAGTCACATATTGATTACGGAATCGAAGAGTAATTAGAATTTGCTAATGGAGCATTCCCCGACAATCCATCCAGCATCTTACATACAACACCAAACTATGGCGCCGCGCCCAAGGGACTGACGTCGTGTGATTCTCGAATGAATGACTTGCAATTGTCATTTGAGATTATAGGTAGCATCTGCACGTGACAGGTCAATGGACGGTGAGTGACTTTTATATCTACCAAAAATGACTAATCTGAACCTTACATTTCTTATAGGAAAAGCATGTAAAAATGATCGATTTAGCTCTAGTACGAATATAGTATACCTACTCTCTAAATCAGTTTCTTCACCACTACTAATGCAGGTTGCTTATAGCTTTCAGACTGAATCCAAGCTGCTTTTAAAGCGTATGCTTATTTAAAAGTGTCGTCTAACCTAAGAGTCACGTTTTCAAATAGTTTTCGACGTAGTATGAATAAGTATTGTTCGGCAATAAAAATGTTTCGTTAAAATTGTCGTTCTGTTCAGCAGTAAGCGCTCTAAATTTGCTCCCTTTAGGTAGCAGTTTTAATAAAGCTTATACATATGCATCAATGCGTTTACTTGAATGCTGTTTTCTATTACCTAATCTACGTGGGCCATTTTTTTTCAACCTCAGATAGGCTATAAATAAAAAACAAGTTCATATAAAACAATAATTTTATTACCAAAAGATTGGTACACTTACGGTTACTTTTCGACATAATCACCGAAGAGATTAAGACATTTGTCATATCTGTAGACAAGCTTTTCAATACCCTGTTCGAAGAAAGTTGCCGCCAATGAATTCAAGTAGTCCTTGACGTTGGTTTGAAGGTCCACATTGGAAATTCCGTAGACAAAGCAGTAATGATGAATCTGCGGTTTTCTTTAACCATTCTGTCAACACGTTGAACCAGGTCATTTGAAACGACAAATTTGCGCCCTTGGCCCCCTTCATCATGCACATTACTACGGCCATCTTTAAACTTTTGACACTATTCACGCACAACACCATCACTCATGAAGTTTTCCCCATACACACGACTCATTCTTCGATGGATTTCTAAAGCACTATGGCCTTCAGCCTGTAGAAAACGAATCACACTTCTCAGTTCACACTTGGCGGGAGCATCAATAATAGCGGACATGTTTACGTGGCTGTAGCACAACGCCGACTGACGCCTGAATGTCAACAATGGCGGAGTGTGTAGTGCAAGAGCTGAGCAGTCGCCTACAGCGCATGCCCGCTTTTTTCTACCCGCGTAGCGTCTGCACGGAGCGATCGGAGGTTGAAAAAAAAATGGCCCTCGTATATCTTCTAAATATTTCGCTCCTTGGTCGGATAATAGGTAGGACAGCCGAAGATATACTCGTCAGTACCTAGCGTTATGTGATTTGCCAGTAGTTTATGTGTCATGGTCTCGCTTAAAATGTGTCCATTAGCGTCGTGCTTGCTCGGTTTCTTTAGAAAATCTTCAAACATTCTTTACCAACATAATCATTCGAAGCCAAGACTCTTTCCATAAGAGGGATCGATTTGAACCTTCCAGGTTTCAGGTAACTATTTACTTTCTAATTAAAGTATTACTTTAGTTTTATGTTGATTAGATTACGAGTCTAGTGCTTGCAATTAAAAAGTTTTTATCAACATATCATTGAACATGATAATCTGATTAAATACAATAATGGTAACTAACTAGACGCATACGTATCACTACAAACGGTTTGAATATATCAAACGATTTTGCTTGTAACAATAAATTCAAACTTGCTCTAGGTAAAACTGATTGTTTCGTATGCAAATAGTTATCACGTGAAGTAGTTTTAGAAGTAGTTGTAAAATGTATAGCGAGTTATATATATCTCAGCGTAAATGTTAGGATGCCAATAAGTTATTTTAAATGCACGGGCGCTTTTCCATTGAATCATGCCAGAATGACAAAAGTCAATTTTCACACTTCTTTACCCTCAATCTGACGAAGTAACATTACACATTTTAGTAGTAGTGGTAATTTAGTTGTGAGATAATGTACAAGGCAAACACAATTTTATGAAAAATCATAGGGATAACTTCTGTTTCCTTTCTCTGACTAAAAATGATACAAAAACCACTCTATAATGCAAGAAAATCTAAACAAAACTTGATCCGTTAGATGTAATTTTCGGATTGGATATGGCGAATGTCGCAAGTGTAAGAAATGCGGCTTATAATTTTAATAGTACGAAGGTTCAGGACCCAATCTTGAATATTTAACTATGCAAGTTTTGTTACTCTGTATTTGCAAGAAATTTCGGCGGGCAAAATGAAATGGAGTAGTAGTCATGCGCATTGGAAAGGTGATAATACCCCTTTTTGCAAATGATGTAAACAATCTATTCAAATAAGTGCTCAAATTTATTGTAAGGCGAGTTACATACTATAAGTAAAAAATACAAAAAAATGTAATTTTAGGTAATGCTCCGCTAAGTAGAACATTTCTTGAAGTTGAATATAGACCTTTCACAATCTTAAAAATCTGATAAAAAGCTCTTAGGGACTAATATAGGTACAATATTTTCCAAAAACAAGAAGTACAAGTAAAATAATTATAAGTTTCATAAATACATGAAAATAAAGATGAAATAGTAAAATTGACTGATTTTTAATAGTTGAAGTAGTTCGGGAGTCTTCGGAATTCTTTGGAGGACTTGGTCCTTGCTTGTGGAACCAAAATAAACTTAAACACTTATTAAATAAATGTTTATACCGCTTGAAGACGGCAAAAACGGCTTTGGTGGTCTTTGGAACTTCGTGTTTTACTTCTGGCACAACGTTAAGTTACAAACAATTATGATTTGAAATTAAAAACTACTAATTTACAATATATACAAGTATAGAAGGTTCAGAAGTCTTCGGTTGTCTTCGGAACTCTTCGAAAGGCTTCGGTGTTTAGTTGTGAGGCCCAGTAAGAACTTGGACAGCGATAATTAGAAAATATTTACTGTTTTAAGGGCTTCAGACGTTTTCGGTGATCTTCGGTAACTTTCGGCAGACGCCGTGAAAGTAGTGCCTTAGAGCTCGTTGAGTACCTTACCGTTAAACTCTACGGGGGTGTTGTCCCGGAGGTACACTTGACAGATGCAGTCGACGACATCGCAATAAATCACTTCTTCGGATGTACTTGCAGTAGAAGTGGTTTGAATATGTTCTTTCGGCGATGGTGGCTGAGGCAACAGAAGCTTTGGGTGCGGTCGGATTGAACGTATCGCAAGTCGAAGGGCGTTCTGTGCTTGCTTCCGATTTGCCTGGTGTATGCAACGAATCTTACCACCCATACGTAGATTATGAAACTAGTCACAATGAGTTACAATGACATGCCCCATGTACGGCGGCGAACAGCGTCACTGTCCGAGAATTAGCAGGCTATGGAGACCACTGCGTGTTGAAGTATAGCAGGCTATGGGGAGCGCAGCTCCTTGAAGGTTTTGCAGGCTATGGTGAGCACTGCAAAATAATTCTTTATGCTATGGTGAGCACTAACAAATGTCTTTCGGAGAATTTGAAATTATATTTATACACTTCCATTTCCTACGCTTCGTGTGTTGAAAAACATTAATAATGTCTTTAACCAATGGAATTGTGTATTTCTATTTCGAAATGTAAAAAAATATCTAAATTTAGTTTGACCAACGAACGTGCTGAATTTTGGGTACCACAAAAAATAAGTTGGAAATTTCTCACAATTCTTAGTTTGTTCCATTTCCAGCTCGTGTAAATTGATATAGTCTACTGCAATTCACCAGTTTGTTCTGTGTTCAGTTCGGGTGCGGAGATATAGTCAACATGTTGTTATTCGGGTGGGTTTCTAATAACAAAATATTATGCAACAATATTTGTATAACAATGAGGTTTGATTTTATTTAAGCAGTTCGAATAAATTAAATACTATATATATATATATATATATATATATATACAGTAATTACAAGCTAAAGTAGAACATATATATATATATATATATATATATATATATATATAGGCGTGAAGTATATAAGCGCTACAGGAACTTGCTCGTATTGCGTCGGTCCGCGGCGTCTCGGTACGCCTCTCTCACAGTGAACTTCCTGGGGTCGTCCGGGTAGACGAGTGTTGGTTCTACGCCGAGGCGTCGGCCATCGCAATCTCTAAAGTATGTGTAAGGTCGTGACAGTGCAGATGTAACAACCTTCTGAAGGTTTTTTTTATCATTTAAGAATATAATTACAATATTCTAACGTAACAATTTTCAACAAGCAGAGCATAGGATAGTCTAAAATAACGCTTTTATGATAGTTTAGTATAACGCTTTTACTGCATATTACGGACTTTTGTCATTTCATTTGTTTTTTAATTAAATTTAAATAACTTATTGATATATACCATCACAATATCGGACAGCTATAGTATAAGATGCCTACACAACATTCCCCCAAGGTTTTCCTTGGGGGTAAAACAACACCAGATCTTGACTTAAACTCACATCCTTTACTACATACCACTTCGACATCACCAATGCAGCTTGATCCTGTTTTTCAAAGTCGAATAAGCGTCGTACTAACACTCTCTCCCACCCACCAACGACCGAAATAGCACGGAACAAAAGATTGAGAGGAAGCCCCAGCCACAAAAACCCGGAAGATATGAAACAGTCTATCATAGAGCACCTAGAGCACCTAGCGACGTACCTTCTTAACTTTATTGACAATGAACTAGACCCAAGTAACCGTCTTCAAGTAGGAACCCATAAAACCCTTAGAGCTAAGATAATAAAATTAATATATCTACAAGCCGAAATAACCTGCAAACATAAATTCATAAAATAACAAAACAACACACTACAAGACAACATAATTGAAACTAAAGTAGAAAACAGCCATCTGAAACAACAATCAATGCTCAATACAACTATGTCTTTAAACACGTATGCAAACATGACGGCAATACCAACACAGACATACGCCAGTGCTGTAGCACAAAAACCGAAAGCTCCATAACAAGACGCAATTTCAAAAGCGATCTCTAACCAAAATACAACGGTGTTCATAACGTCAAAACGTGGTGAAACACCTAGACAAATTCAAGAAATTTTTTCAAAAACAGTAAATCCACTGAAAAACAAAATTAAAATTAAAAACATCCGAACAACCAACAAAGCTGTAATTATAGATACTGATAACGAAACCGAGGCAAACAAAATTTTAAACCATGCAACCCTAAAACAAACCCTAAATTGCGAAAAACCATGCAAGAAAAACCCCTTAGTTATAATATACGACATACCAACGTACTTGAATGATCAAGACGTGACAGATTTGATTTATACTCAAAACCTTGTACACCTAATTAACAGAAAGGATTTTAATAGAGACTTTCAACTTAGTTTCAAAACAGGACCGAAAAACAAACCGACTCAACATCATGTTGCGACGGTAAGTGGCAAAGTGAGGAATATATTAATATATCTAGGGAAACTCTATATTGAATATCGCTGTGTTACAGTGAAAGACTTTTTAGTAATACCCAAATGCCTACGATGTCTCGATCTAAGACACGTCACGAAACATTGCACACGCACCACCGATACAGGTGGACACTGTGGAGAAGAAGACTCCAAGCACAAAAGGGCAGACTGCCCCAAGCACCGACAACCCTCAGTTTGCATACCCTTGCTTAAAACGTAACAAAAAGTGCGCTTCTAACCCTAAAGATTGCCCAACCCGCAAAATGTTAATGGACAGACTCATACAAAAAACCGACTATGTACAGTAAACCTAACCAAACTAAACACAAACAACCCTCACAAATTCAAAGAGACAAAGCAAGGGCAATCACGTATCGACAACATCTTCAACAAACAATACAAGAGAACACGCATACAGACAAAATAGCCACCCACCCACAAACGGAATACGAACCTACACTCACACACAACATTTTCACACAAACACAAGCAACAACCAGAATGCAGCATAAACACCTATTACCCCTAATGTACGACAGAAAGATCAGATTTGGCCAAATAAATGCCATGCACTGTGCAACTGTAATGAAAGAGCTTAGACAACTAGCTGAAACCTTACGATTACATGCACTTGTTATACAGGAACCTTATCTGGTGCATGGGAAGATTCCAAGCATGTCAGTCATGGCAAGACAAATCCATACAGGTAGAAACCCACAAACAGCAGTGGTCATTTTTGATCCCACATGGACAATCACGACAATCCAACGATACAGCGGAGAACACTGTACATGTCTGAAGGTCTCAAACGGTCGGATTGGAAAGTGGATCTTGGTAACAAGCTACTTCCAGTACAGACTGGATCCCCAACCGTACATAAACAACATACACAACATATTACACACTTACAATAACAAACCAATAGTTATTATGGCTGACGTAAATGGAAAATCTCCGATGTGGCACAGTTCCCTCACGGACGAACGCGGAGAACTAGTCGAAAACTTGATTAACGAACTACAACTCGAAGTAATCAACCTTCCTAATAACCCATCCACATACAACACCCATGCAGGAACAGGAACAAACATAGACGTTACACTGACAAATGGGCTAGGGTACAACTACATACAAGACTGGCAGGTATTAGAACACCAAACTGTTAGTGACCACAACCTAATCACGTTCAACATTGACATGACAACCAGGCCATTTGATACACCACAAAACTTCACCAAAGTACAACAATACAAAATACGAAATGCAAATTGGAACAAACTGAGGGACACATTTGTACCCCCACAAGATATAAGATCAGATAGAAACGTTCACGAGTATACAAAACTACACACCAACACAATTAGACGCACAATGGAGCAAGTGCTCCCAAAACAACGGAAAACACGACACACAAAGACAATTCAATAGACAAGACCCTTACAAAACCTAAAAAGGAAACACAGCGAGCGAGGAAAAGCTACCAAAAACTCCCTTACACCGGCCGAGAGAGCATACCACCTAACAAATTATCGACAATTAAAAGACATACCAAAAAGAACTGACTGACATGAAGAGGAGGTCATGGGAATTATTCGTGGAAAGACACTTACAAACTGACGCCTGGGGAATACCCTATAAAATCACTCAGGGTAAAATCAAACCACCGATGACTTATTCGACTTTAATAAAACAAGACGGTACATACACAAAAGACTGGGGTGAAACTGCGACACTACTATTACAAACACTTTCGCCTGATGACAACGTTCAAGACGACACTAACGAACACCGACTCAGACGACAAGAAGTAATCAACAAAAACCACGTAGGTAACCGACCCTGGAACAGACAAGACGACAACTTAGATCCTTTTACAGAAGACTAAGTGAGATACGCACTATGCTAATCGAAGAACAGGAGAGCACCTGGACCGGACGGAATTCTTGCGGAGATTGGCATAGCGCTACAAGATAAGTTAACGCCGACGCTAACAGCACTGTACAATAAATGCATACGACAAGCTGTTTTTCCGAACATCTAGAAACAGGCGAATGTCGTGATTATCCCAAAAGGGAAAGGTAAAGACCCCAAACAACCGGGCTCGTACCGACCCATATGCCTTTTGAACACGCTAGGAAAAACGTATGAAAAATTATTATGTAAACGAATGCAGGACCACAGGCAAATCACAGGAGTACATCTAAAACAATAGGGCTTTACAGAAAACAAATCAACCGAGGACACCATAAACCAAGCAATACAAACCATCAAGCAATCACACAAAAAATACGTCCTATTAATATTAGTGGGCATGAAGGCGCATTTAATAACCTTTGGTGGCCTTCACTTTTTGCAAGACTTACGACCATAAGCTGTCTATCACAACTATACCACTCTTTCAGGAGCTACTGCTGGGACAGGTATGTAACCCTACAAGGCACGGAGAGCATTACCAAATCTATAAATAAAGGTTGCCCGCAGGAGTCCCTATGCGGGCCCTTATTTTGGAATATTGTAATTGATGAACTCCTGGAAAAGCTGGACACCGTTGACGAAGTGTTTGCATACGCCGACGACATCTTGCTGGTGGTTGAAGGAAATTCCAGAAGAGAAATCAAACGTAAAGCTAACATCGCCCTTACCCATACACAAAGTTGGTGCAAAACCAACAAAATGACCATTACACCACAAAAACTGCATACCTTGTGATGAAGGGAACCCTGGCAAAGGACCCCATCATCAAACTAGAGGGTGTAAAAATAAGTAGAACACAAAATACAAAATATCTGGGCTTAACATTAGACAAAAAACCGAATTACTCTGCACATATAAACACCGTCTGTGCAAGTGCAACTTCTGCAATGCAGAACATTGCAACGCTGGCCCAAAGGACTTATAAGATACCACTTAATTGCGTAAGGCTATATATCAACAGTGTGCTCGGTGCTATGATATCATACGCCGCAAGCGCGTGGGGACATCGTCTTAACACAATCAAACCTAGACAAAAAATTAACAGTATACACCGGAGTGTTTTACTGCGACTGACGGGGTCTTATGGGACTACCGCATATGATGCACTTTATGTACTGGTGGGGGCTATGCCCTTGGACCTAGTAGTGAAATAACGAGCTGCATTGTACAATCTTACACACAATGACAACCAACAACTACAACGCATCTTAAACACAAACCAACTGCCCACGACAAAGACAGAAATAAAGAACTACATACTTGCATAATGGCAGACAAGATGGTATCAAAGCACAACCGGTAGAAGGGTATACGCAATGATCCCAAATATTAAAGACCGCCTAAAAGCCAAATACCTGGTGCCCAGTCGGGGATTTATTCATTACCTTACTGGCCACGGACCCTATCCATCATACAGAGAACGCATGAACTTAGTTGACAACAACATATGCACGTGCGGAGAAATAGGAATACCGGAACATATAGTATTCGAGTGTAATGACTTACAACCGTACCTCTACGCACATAGACAAACATTATTAAACAAGACCCTACACCAGATGATTTGGCACGAAAACCTTTTTCCACACTTAAATGCACTCACACAAAGAACCACGGCACTCATCCACCAACGTTATCTTGACGGATAAAAGACACAAACACAACTACCCGGACAGAGACATAAAAGTACCACCTCACCTCGAACCGAGACTCTGCCCCGAAGACCGGAAACCGATCTTCTGAAATTCCAAGAGCTCTGTTCTTGACGACCAGAAGCAACAAGATCAAACCATCAACCCGACTTTGAAACGATTCAACCCCCTAATATGTAGAATTTGCATGCTTCTACATATTAGTAACCTTGTCTCTAACAAATAACAACCAACAGTAGTAGTATAAGTTAACTTTAAGTAGTAGTATAAGTTAATTTTAAGTAGTAGAATAGGGAATTTCTTTTCTTTTTAACTAACGCTAAATTTTAAGAACTTGAGGCAAACAATACAGCAAAAAAATCCTTTCCTCTGAAAGAACCTAATTTTTTATTTATGTAATAGTATAAGTTCAAACATGTACAAAATTATACTAATTCAATCCAACCTTTTAGTAACCTTGATGCCATTTTTTTTTTGCTGCACTAAAAGCACCAGCCCCACGACTGGGCGTCAGTGATACAATTTTTCCTAACTAGGCTCAACTAGCCTCACAAGTGGTTGCCAGTGAAACGAATTTTCTAATACATATATCTGACTTCAGAAGTTGGGTGTCAGCAAAACAAAGTTTTCCGACATAACTAGGGGTCTATTCCTTGGGTAGAGCTATGAGCAATGGGGGGGTAAGTCGAATCTGTTGGGGGGTCACACTCAAACTAAAACAAATAGGCGCCACCAAGTCCAGATTGATTCATGTTAAAAGCATAGCATATTTCTAAGGGCGGACGTGGAGACCCAAAGAAAAAAGATCGCCTTCGCTGACAAAAACCTGTCTTAACAGAATAAGACGCTGTTCCTGTAAGAAAGAATAATAATTAAGTCACATATAAAATGGGAACACTGTTTGTGTCCCTCAAATATGCCTAAAAAAAATAAAAAGAATATTTTCTACATAAGGGTGGCATCAAAATTCAACTCTTATTGCATTTTTAGGTTGCTAGGTTTGATCACACTTGATCAAAATAAAAGACTTTAAACTTAGGTTAATAATTTACTAGAAAGGATTCCTTTAACTTTAAATAAAATTGAATGCAACAAAATTAAATAATTACTTGTAGTAGTTTGGAAATTTAAGATAAGGTTTATCAATCTGTTTCTAGATCAAGAATATTACAACAAAGTGTAATTTGTTACATTAATGGTTTTTAACCCATTCAGATCTGATTAGGTCTATTACATTGTCAAAATTAAAATACAAAATATTCTCGTTAAGTTACATGTGCTAATTTCAGTTTAAAATGAAAATGTTCATAAAGATATTCTCGTTTTCAAAGTTGGTAGTAATAAAATACTAAGCATCTGCTTTCATAAATACAAGTGTCAGCAGTATATCTCAAACAAACAAATGACGTAATTACACATGTTATTTTATAGTGAAGCAAGGTGTTGTTCTGACAAAATAAACAGTGAATTTTAAGTTTGGCGCTGGGAAATCCAGCTTAGCAACAGATAAAGTAAAAAACAAAATCGTATTTATACGTATCAAAATAAAATAGCGTGTTTCCTGAGTGGAACACAATTGAATTTCTTAAAATTACTACGAACCAAACAAAACTGCTTTCATAGGCTGAAATAGGATGTGCATCGTCATGCGGAATTAACTGCTTACATCCTAACAAAGTAGTATCCTGGCTCGGACCAACAAACGATTTCCTGTTAATTAGATCTGCTTTCCATCCTCTAAAAGCATGTGTTAAATTGAAGTGGTTTCTTAACGTTGATTCACAGTTCTAAGTTATTATTGTTTAACTTCTCATCGCCTAAGTGTTGTAGTGTTTCGTCGTCTAATCTTGGTTTGCGCTAAACAAATTTTCAAATTACATACTATAATAACGAGTATACATTACCAACCGTTATTCAGAAAATGTTTCACTTAATCAAACCGACCCGCAGGTCACTGGCCATTGTTCTCTTAAACATGCTGCTGCCTCTTTTACCTATGGCCGTGTGCCTATCTCGTGCTCTCGTACGATGGGAGGATCCAAAGGGGGGGTTGTCATTCCTCTCTACGCGCTTGCGACTGGGTGTGAAATACACCGCCATCCAAAACAACTAGGCTAACGAGTCAAGATGCTGTTACAATGTAATATTATAATTGTAAAATGTATTATGACTTTACTTAATAAAGGTATTTAACTATTGTCGTACCTTAAATGAAGCGAATTATGAATTCGAAAATAAAATTGTTACACTACCCCTTTCCTAAAAGAAAAAAATTTTTTCAAGGAATTTAGTATAACAAATACAAAAAAAATTTTTTTTTAAATATACTGACCTTTTCTACCTTCCTAACTATCAAAACAATTTTTACGAATTTACTCAAACGAGGGAGACAAATATTTACAATTCGAGTGTGTTGGTAACTACGTGTACCTGACGTCCATCGGGAGACAAAATCGGGGAGTCACAATCGGTATAAGTCAAAATTGGGAGGGGTCAAACCAGAAAGTCCAACACTCCACGGAAAAAATTAATCAAAATCAAACTCAGAATAATCCTTCAACTAGAGGTTCTCACTCCCACCAAGGCCAGTATCCACCAACTGTAACCAAACATTTCACAATTGATCACAACTTCCACAAAAAAAACTTCACTTCCTGGAGCTCTATTAGCTCTATCTACAAAAAAAGAGAATGCTACTACTTCAAAACAGCATAACCATTCAAAACACTATCACTACAAAGTGACAATCAAAAGGAAGACCCCACCAATAGGCCCAAATTTCAAACACTACTATCACAAAGTGATAATCAAAACAAAATCAACCCAACCAAAAGGTTGCGCACAAATTTCAAATACAAAAAATCATCACTATATCGCAAAGAGACAATCAAAACTAAGGTAACCTTACCACAAGGTCACTTAACAAATTCAAATACAAAATATTATCACTTTATCGCAAAGAGATAATCAAAACTAAGGTAACCTAACCATAAGGTCACTTAACAAATTCAAATACTAAATATTATCACTTTATCGCAAAGAGATAATTAAAACTAAGGTAACCTAACCATAAGGTCACTTAACAAATTCAAAAACAAAATATTATCACTTTATCGCAAAGAGATAATCAAAACTAAGGTAACCTAACCATAAGGTCACTTAACAAATTCAAAAACAAAATTGAACCAAATAGGGCTGTAATCTCCTACACCCTACTGATTATCCTATCACCAATTTCCAAACAACAGGTCCCATCAGTGATGGACCAAATGGTGAGGTTCACCATGCAAACTTTTGACCTTATCAAACAAAAAAAATTTCGAACGGTCAAAACAAGGGAAAGAATAAATCAATATTCTCTCTACCTCGATATATAGAAATCAGGACTAACAACTTAAATAGCCCACCCACTTCTACATTAAAAAGATATCTGTCAACGACATCTTCTAAACACATCTCCGAATAACGCGCGAACAAAACGACCAGCGTGCACATCAATGCACACCTCAACCCTACAAAACCTACAAAATCCTTAACCACTTGTTCCACTTATCAAACAAAATACTCAAAATTAGTGAAACGACACTAAATCAAAAATCGGAACAAAACAAAGCAAACCACTACTGTATTACTTAACATCAAAGAGATGACCAGACCGGAACTAATCGTCAGGATCATCATTTTCACTTGGACACGCTACTTCAACGGGTTTCAAGTCTTTTACGTGCCATTTCCCGGCTCTTGTTCCATCTTCGTTCTCTAACTCATACACTAAATTGGAATGTTTTTCCGAACTTTACTCATAACGAACTTTGGAGCTAACTTAGCGGAGAATTTATCACCAGCACTCGAGAGTACCTTATTAGCTCTCCAAACACTTTCTCCGACTTGGAACGAAATGTCTCTTCTTCTAAGATTGTAGCGTTTACTCGAACGTTGATAAGCTACATGCAAATTTTCACGGACATTTCCAAAAATATCAAACAAAAGTTGACGATCCAAAACATAAGAAGGTCTACTACTGGAGACGACATCAACATCCTCACCAGGTTTAAAATTCTCACTATAAGCTTTTCCACTTAAGGGTACCTGACGACCAAAGACTAAAAATTTGGAGAATAGTTGGTGGACTCATGTTTTGCTGAATTAATTGCGTACTGAATTTTTGATATTTCATTATCCCACGTATCATGTTCTTCTACGTATGAACGAATTGCAGTACCAACTGTCTTATTGATTCTTTCCACAAAATTGCATTGGGGAGCATAAACAGCATTATACCAAATCTTTTGAATTTCGTACTTTGCACACAAAGCTTTAAAAACACGACCAATTAGTTGTGGACCATTATCACAAATAACAAATTGTGGTACTCCGTAGACAAGAAATACTTTTTCCTCCAAAAACTTCTCAATCAAATGTGCCGTGGCACTACGCAAAGGTTGTAAAATCGAATACTTCGAAAACCAGTCACCAACAACCAAAAGTCATTTTCCTGCTTATGAGTCATCAATAAAAAAACTAATCAAGACGATAGCTAACAAAAAAAATCAGTGTTCAGGTACACTCTCATCCTACTACCAATCGAACTGTCGAAACAAATACAATGCTTTACAACGCCAAAATATGCTAGAGTGACAAACCCTCTACGAGTCTCACCTAGACTAACAATACAAAAATTTACATCAAATCAAAAAAAAATGCAAAAAAAAATCTAGAGCGCCTAACTCACCTCGAGTCTCGTCTAGACTTATGTAATGCCGAGCGACCAACTCTTCCTGAGTCTCGTCTGGACTGACATACTGCTGAGCGACCAACAACGACGACAAGTTCCGCCTAGACTAAATTGCGTTGCAATGCTGATCTAAACAAAAATCTGCTAACAAAATCAAAAACGTGCTTATGCACAAGAGCAATTTTCAAATGACACGACGACAGCTCACTCCAATTTACCTTCAAAATAGGATCTCTAGCCTTATCATCAAATTTGGACAAAAATGTTCTTTATTGACTCAAGCAAATCAAACTACAGGCTTATCAGCTTCTTCAGCTAACAGTCTTCCAAAAATTTTCTTTTCTCCAAAACTGGTTTCTCACTCACTACTCCCGTTCTTCTTTACGCACGGAATCCCTCATGATTACAAAAGCCTAATGGAATCAAACTGAAAGATCTAAATGATTTGAACCTTACAAAAATTATCAAAACAAATTCGGGCAACTAAAGGTAAAAGTCAAAAGGTGTTTTTGGTAAAGTAATTTTTGCCAAAACAATAACAAAAAAATTATTTTGGGTCAAAACAGAATGAAAGCCAAAAATAAATTTAACTAAGTTAATTAATTGACTGACTGGGGGTTAACGTTACAACCAATCTCTTAAACAACCAAACCTAATTATCACATAAACGTTGAGCAAACAAATCTCGATGCAAAACTATTTTTGAACAAACAAATTTCGAAGCAAAATACTTTTCAAACAAACTAATTTCGAAGCACAATAATTTTTGAATAAACAAATTTCAAAGCAAAATAAATTTTGAACAAACAAATTCGAAGCTAAATAAATCCCGAACAAACAAATTTCGAAGCAAAAATAAATTTTGAACAGACTATTTCAAAGTAAAATTATTTTTGAACAAACAAGTTTCAGAGTAAAAATAATTTTTGAACGAACGAATCTCGAAGTAAAATTAATTTTGAACAAACAAATTTCGAGGTAAATCAAATTATGAACAAACAAATTTCGAAGTTAATCAAATTATGGACAAACAAATTTCGAAGCCCCAAACGTTGAACGGACAAATTTCGACGCCTCACACGTTGAGCGCCAGTGATGCCATTTTTTTGCTGCACTAAAAGCACCAGCCCCACGACTGGGCGTCAGTGATACAATTTTTCCTAACTAGGCTCAACTAGCCTCACACGTGGTTGCCAGTGAAACGAATTTTCTAATACATATATCTGACTTCAGAAGTTGGGTGTCAGCAAAACAAGTCTTCCGACATAACTAGGGGTCTATTCCTTGGGTAGAGCTATGAGCAATGGGGGGGTAAGTCGAAATCTGTTGGGGGGTCACACTCAAACTAAAACAAAGAGGCGCCACCAAGTCCAGATTGATTCATGTTAAAAGCATAGCATATTTCTAAGGGCGGACGTGGAGACCCAAAGAAAAAAGATCGCCTTCGCTGACAAAAACCTGTCTTAACAGAATAAGACGCTGTTCCTGTAAGAAAGAATAATAATTAAATCACATATAAAATGGGAACACTGTTTGTGTCCCTCAAATATGCCTAAAAAAAATAAAAAGAATATTTTCTACATAAGGGTGGCATCGAAATTCAACTCTTATTGCCTTTTGGGTTGCTAGGTTTAATCACACTTGATCAAAATAAAAGACTTTAAACTTAGGTTAATAATTTACTAGAAAGAATTCCTTTAACTTTAAATAAAATTAAATGCAACAAAATTAAATAATTACTTGTAGTAGTTTGGAAATTTAAGATAAGGTTTATCAATCTGTTTCTAGATCAAGAATATTACAACAAAGTGTAATTTGTCACATTAATGGTTTTTAACCCATTCAGATCTGATTAGGTCTATTACATTGTCAAAATTAAAATACAAAATATTCTCGTTAAGTTACATGTGCTAATTTCAGTTTAAAATGAAAATGTTCATAAAGATATTCTCGTTTTCAAAGTTGGTAGTGATAAAATACTAAGCATCTGCTTTCATAAATACAAGTGTCAGCAGTATATCTCAAACAAACAAATGACGTAATTACACATGTTATTTTATAGTGAAGCAACGTGTTGTTCTGACAAAATAAACAGTGAATTTTAAGTTTGGCGCTGGGAAATCCAGCTTAGCAACAGATAAAGTGAAAAACAAAATCGTATTTATACGTATCAAAATAAAATAGCGTGTTTCCTGAGTGGAACACAATTGAATTTCTTAAAATTACTACGAACCAAACAAAACTGCTTTCATAGGCTGAAATAGGATGTGCATCGTCATGCGGAATTAACTGCTTACATCCTAACAAGGTAGTATCTTGGCTCGGACCAACAAACGATTTCCTGTTAATTAGATCTGCTTTCCATCCTCTAAAAGCATGTGTTAAATTGAAGTGGTTTCTTAACGTTGATTCACAGTTCTAAGTTATTATTGTTTAACTTCTCATCGCCTAAGTGTTGTAGTGTTTCGTCGTCTAATCTTGGTTTGCGCTAAACAAATTTTCAAATTACATACTATAATAACGAGTATACATTACCAACCGTTATTCAGAAAATGTTTCACTTAATCAAACCGACCCGCAGGTCACTAGCCATTGTTCTCTTAAACATGCTGCTGCCTCTTTTACCTATGGCCGAGTGCCTATCTCGTGCTCTCGTACGATGGGAGGATCCCAAAGGGGGGGTTGTCATTCCTCTCTACGCGCTTGCGACTGGGTGTGAAATACACCGCCATCCAAAACAACTAGACTAACGAGTCAAGATGCTGTTACAATGTAATATTATAATTGTAAAATGTATTATGACTTTACTTAATAAAGGTATTTAACTATCGTCGTACCTTAAATGAAGCGAATTATGAATTCGAAAATAAAATTGTTACAACCTGGGCAAACATAAACACAAATTAACATTTCAAACACACTTCACACACACATAAACACACAAAACACCTCTTATGCACTGTGCAAACACAAAACACCATTCACACTCTTACATTGCCTTTTCAACATCTGGATTTCCGGCTGCCGATGGTCCAGACTGATAAGGCAACATCCGTCGAGCATTTCTCTTTGACGATTGGGATATCCGGATTCCGATGGTTCTGGTCCTAAAGGGGGAACGTAACACGGATACCAATATCACACACAACACAAATACACACAACTCTCTCCTTCTATCTCACACACACACACACACATGAACCCACAAAACACCTCTTATGCACTGTGCAAACACAAAACACATTCACACACTTACATTGCCTTTTCAACATCTGAATTTCCGGCTGCCGATGGTCCAGACTGATAAGGCAACATCCGTCGAGCGTTTTTCTTTGACGATTGGGATATCCGGCTTCCGATGGTTCTGGTCCTAAAGGGGGAACGTAACACAGATACCAACATCACACACACCACACAAACACACAACTCTCTCCTTCTATCTCACACACACACACACACATGAACCCACAAAACACCTCTTATGCACTGTGCAAACACAAAACACATTCACACACTTACATGCCCTTTTCAACATCTGGATTTCCGGCTGCCGATGGTCCGGACTGATAAGGCAATGTCCGTTATGAGTTCTTCCATGACGACTGGAATATCCGGCTGCCGATGATCCTGGTCCTAGACGGGAAACGCAACACGGACCAACATCACACACAACACACATACACACAACTATACCCCCCTACACCCACACACACATACACACATAACGGTTACTTTCTGTGGGGAAGCCAGGTCTGCTTAAATTTCAGGTAGCAGAGTACTGAAACGTTGGAACAAATAAATAAAATAAATAAAATAAATAAAATAAATAAAATGAATAAAATGAATAAAATGAATAAAATGAATAAAATGAATAAAATGAATAAAATGAATAAAATGAATAAAATGAATAAAATGAATAAAATGAATAAAATGAATAAAATGAATAAAATGAATAAAATGAATAAAATGAATAAAATGAATAAAATGAATAAAATGAATAAAATAAGTAAGATAAATAAGATAAATAAGATAAATAAGATAAATAAGATAAATAAGATAAATAAGATAAATAAGATAAATAAGATAAATAAGATAAAAAAAGATAAATAAGATAAATAAGATAAATAAGATAAATAAGATAAATAAGATAAATAAGATAAATAAGATAAATAAGATAAATAAGATAAATAAGATAAATAAGATAAATAAGATAAATAAGATAAATAAGATAAATAAGATAAATAAGATAAATAAGATAAATAAGATAAATAAGATAAATAAGATAAATAAGATAAATAAGATGAATAAGATGAATAAGATGAATAAGATGAATAAGATGAATAAGATGAATAAGATGAATAAGATTAATAAGATGAATAAGGTGAATAAGATGAATAAGATGAATAAGATGAATAAGATGAATAAGATGAATAAGATGAATAAGATGAATAAGATGAATAAGATGAATAAGATGAATAAGATGAATAAGATGAATAAGATGAATAAGATGAATAAGATGAATAAGATGAATAAGATGAATAAGATGAATAAGATGAATAAGATAAATAAGATAAATAAGATAAATAAGATAAATAAGATAAATAAGATAAATAAGATAAATAAGATAAATAAGATAAATAAGATAAATAAGATAAATAAGATAAATAAGATAAATAAGATAAATAAGATAAATAAGATAAATAAGATAAATAAGATAAATAAGATAAATAAGATAAATAAGATAAATAAGATAAATAAGATAAATAAGATAAATAAGATAAATAAGATAAATAAGATAAATAAGATAAATAAGATAAATAAGATAAATAAGATAAATAAGATAAATAAGATAAATAAGATAAATAAGATAAATAAGATAAATAAGATAAATAAGATAAATAAGATAAATAAGATAAATAAGTAAATAAGATAAATAAGATAAATAAGATAAATAAGATAAATAAGATAAATAAGATAAATAAGATAAATAAGATAAATAAGATAAATAAGATAAATAAGATAAATAAGATAAATAAGATAAATAAGATAAATAAGATAAATAAGATAAATAAGATAAATAAGATAAATAAGATAAATAAGATAAATAAGATAAATAAGATAAATAAGATAAATAAGATAAATAAGATAAATAAGATAAATAAGATAAATAAGATAAATAAGATAAATAAGATAAATAAGATAAATAAGATAAATAAGATAAATAAGATAAATAAGATAAATAAGATAAATAAGATAAATAAGATAAATAAGATAAAAAAGATAAATAAGATAAATAAGATAAATAAGATAAATAAGATAAATAAGATAAATAAGATAAATAAGATAAATAAGATAAATAAGTTAAATAAGATAAATAAGATAAATAAGATAAATAAGATAAATAAGATAAATAAGATAAATAAGATAAATAAGATAAATAAGATAAATGAAGTAAATGAAGTAAATGAAGTAAATGAAGTAAATGAAGTAAATGAAGTAAATGAAGTAAATGAAGTAAATGAAGTAAATGAAGTAAATGAAGTAAATGAAGTAAATGAAGTAAATGAAGTAAATGAAGTAAATGAAGTAAATGAAGTAAATGAAGTAAATGAAGTAAATGAAGTGAATGAAGTGAATGAAGTGAATGAAGTGAATGAAGTGAATGAAGTGAATGAAGTAAATGAAGTAAATGATGTAAATGAAATAAATGAAATAAATGAAATAAATGAAATAAATGAAATAAATGAAATAAATGAAATAAATGAAATAAATGAAATAAATGAAATAAATGAAATAAATGAAATAAATGAAATAAATGAAATAAATGAAATAAATGAAATAAATGAAATAAATGAAATAAATGAAATAAATGAAATAAATGAAATAAATGAAATAAATGAAATAAATGAAATAAATGAAATAAATGAAATAAATAAAATAAATAAATAAATAACGTATTTCCCTTTTCGAATACCGATCGCCAAGGGTAATAAAAGAGGAATTGACCCCCAGTGTAAGAAAAAAGAACTAGCGGCATAAGACATTTATACGGAAGGATAGTAGTTGACCAGCATCTATCTTTCTACTGTTGCAATAAGAACGCGGTTAGTTCGCCATGTTTGTAGTGTACTTTTCGTCACCACAGTTTCCTGTTTCATTACTTGTTTTTACCTTTGTATCACTGCCAAATTGCTAAAATGTTTCAATGATCTTATAAAGCGTCCACTGCTTGAGCTTGTTACCTTTGGAATATAAAACCCATAATGTGCCACTTTATGTCAACCGTGGAGTACTTGTAACAAATAACAACTCTTCAGATTCACAGAGGTAACCGATCGTAAAATGTCATCTTACAGTGCTTATGTTAATGTATTAAAGCCAAATAAATAGAATTCGGGCTCAAGAATCTCAGTATGAAATAAGCTTTATATTTTGAGTGTATACTTTGTACTTTTTATAATTTCCTAATTTGCTTCTTGTATTAATTAAAGTTATAATTAACTACACGTGTAATTATTCAACGAGGGCAAACCAACCCTTGAGTGGGATCTGAATTGAGCAAAGCTAATGTGATAAATAATTTGGCTGCCCACGTGCGACCTTTTGACTATAAGTGTAATTTCGGTTAATATAAATGCAATTACAAAATATTTTATTTTCCAATATTGAATTTTGATTTAGAACTTCAAATATAAACGCGCAAACGGTTATTTAATCATCACATCAATGTTGCGTTTGTTAGTATTGAGGAAAGATATGTAAACGGTGAAGTACTTTTAAAACGTAGATCTTTTTTGTTAGGTTGTATCTTGTATATCTTCTCATTACGGAATGTCATAAAGGGTTTACTTAAAGTGAACTGCAAGTAAAATTGTCCAAAACCGCTTTTTGGCAACTGAAACTGCTTCCGAAATATTATAAGGACTATAGATAAAACAGTAGTCGAATATTCGTTTAAAAGGTATTCTACGATGTCATAGAAGAGTATCACCCTAGCTGAAGAACAATTTCTACAATTTCTATCTAGGCGACTGCCATCTCAGGATACAAGTGCAGCATTAGTGGATGCAGATAGTGTGTTTGGAGATTTGATGTTTCTAAAGAACCTGAGGTGCAGAAGGTTTTATTGATGCGATTGGTATTTGTAAATATTCTATAAAGGCTTCAGATGAAAAATATGTTTAAACAATTATCTATGATGTTAGATGGGTTTGCGTCAAAGTGATATCTGTAAGTAAAAGCTACTACAAGCTCGGAAGCCGACGCTTTAAAGTTACTTAAAACAAATTTTGGACCCGAAAATCCCCCATACAGGGTGTACTTGAAATTATCGACCTCTTAGCAAGATTCCGTCACTCCCATCGATGTGTTCATTTGCAAAGCTTGTTCGATTATGCATACCTACCGTCGAGAGCACTTACTAAACAGCCTTAAATAGATATGATTTATAGACTCTTATGTATTAAAATTTGGGGGATGGTTCCATGCGATAAAGGCAGTGAACCCACAACTCAAGCAAGATCAGTAGAAAGTAATAATATGTGTGTCTGATGCAATTATTGTAAATATTTGCACTATATCAATAACGAATTTCAGAAACTGTTGCCGAATTTATTTAAAATTAATAATGTACCAAACTAGCATTTTTGTTTCAGGAAAATGTGGGAAGTGAACTTTTTTAGGCTAAACAGTTAACTTGCCGTGGTTGTTGAAAGTAGGGCTTTATACATACAAAGTTTGTTTTTTGTAAACATCTGTCAAGTGCTGCTATATAGTACCTTGGCATTGACACTTTGATTTTTTCTCAGCCAAAGTCAGTTCTGTAAGTAAATAGTTTGGACCATTGAGATTTGTGTATGATAGATAGAAAGGCTGAATAAAATATAGCCGGTAGTAAATTGTTTCGTATACAACGAAGACATTTATTTTGATACGTTTAGAGTCAAACTAGCCGATGGCTTTTATAAAGAAAAGAACACGCTAGCTAGTAACTGTTGCTGGTGTAAAGTTAAAGGACTGTGAGATACCAACCAAATTTAGAGCTTTACCAGTTTAACAAGATAGCACATTATTTGGAATTAATTTTATAAAGAATGCCAAAATAGTTTTACACATTTTCGATGAGTTACGAAATATCTCTAATTCGCTTTTGCATTTTGAAGATACTTATGATATGCAAATTTTGTTAGGTTTCTTACTCCGGTTGGCCTAAGCAGCTTTGGACATTTGAACTTGATGAAAATACGATATTGACTTTTGAAAAGTGTGGTGGACTTACTGCTTTTTTGAATAAACAAAGGGATAATTTTAATCTGGCGGAAGACACTACTCCGTTCGCAACACAAACAATAACTGGAATATCTACACCCTTATCGTAACCTCACTATAAATTACCACCTACAAAGAAAGAATTGTTGAAATTGGTTGAACTATTTGTTAAAAAATGGAATAACTGAGGAATGTAAAAGTGCATGATCTGCACCAAAAAGCAAATGTGGAATCTGGCTGTGCGTGGACTACAAAAAATTCAATGCGATTACAGGGAGTTATTTCTTAACTTTACAGCGTATAACCGTTTGGCTTCACACCGTAAAACAAATTTCTTGTATGACCGTTATCGACTTATGTGAGAGTTACCATCAAACGAGTATCTGTGAATAACATCGTAATGACTGCGTTTGTAACACCTTCTGGAATGTTTCGTTATTTAAGATTGCAATACGGCTTAAAACTGGCTTTTCAGACACTTATGGACCAATTCTGTGATGCTAATTGAAAAAGTGATACTACCTTATCTAGGCGACTGTATAGTTTAACGAACTATGTTAGATGACGATATACGGTATTTAAAATATGCGCTTGATCGATTGGATCAGTTTCAGTTATGCACTAATCGAGATAAATGTGTACCCGCAACTACATATAGCATTTTATTACACATACTGCAACCTTTTTGATTTTGATAAGATTTCTGCAATAGGGCACACGTTTTCCCGGTTTAGTGCAAAAGAGGTTCAATCATTATTGCAAACTGCTAGTTGGTACTGTCATTGTGTGGACGTATTTTCTAGCCTATCTTGTTTGTTACGTGAGTTGACAAAGAAAACACTATATACAATTGAGGAAAAGCACAAAACAAAACCCTTTTGCAACATTAAAACGCTTTACTGTTGCCTGCTCCAATTTTAAAACAATGCCATAAAAATAAAGCTTTTATTAATTGCAACTACGTCACTTATTATGCGGAGGAAGCGCTTTTATTACAAAAGTAGATATAAACTTGCAATTCAGTACACTATCCGACTTTGGACAAATTCAGAAAAAAGTTATGCTCCACCGAACAAGAAACTGTTTGTGTAGTATGGCCATTAAGAAATGTAAAGATTGTATTGAAGTTTGAACTGACCCGTGTTAAAGAAAATAATTCCCAACTTTTAGGATCTTAATAATAAGTATATTGCTAAATGGTCAGACCGTAGATATTTCCTGTCACACAGAACCTTTATCGATACGTTGTTGATGCGAGGTGGAAAAATAGCTTGTACTTCCTGTCCACAAAAGTAAAATTGTTCTTGGAGAACTTGGTGATGCACAAATTACTCCGGTTCCAGTGTAGAAAGAAGAAATGACTCTGCGTAGTAATGTTGAAATGGACAAGGAATTGCACAGGAAATGTATTTTACTGAAACGTTTAAGAATAAGTACCAATGTCCAGATTGCCATAATATACAAAACAACAAATAAAAAAAGGTCTGATACTTTTCAAACTCGGATTTATGCATAAAAATTTGAGGTATTTTTAAAAGTTGTAAAGCGTTGCGTTATATTAATGTTAAAATAAAAATAGTAAGAATGTAATTATTAAATAGAAACTTTAAGAATCTTATGCTACAATTTGTTATTTTCCACATCCAAAATAGCCTCCTCCTTTATAAAGAACTCGCTGGTTTTAAATTAAAACCTTTGTATATCTATGATGTAAGCCATGGTGATACGTTCACGTCGATGATTGATTACTTAATACCCAAACTTGCAGAAAATTTTCTATTATATACTATAACAGATCTGTCTTTTTAATCCAGCTTTTCAACCAGCCAGTCAGCCAATCAATAGTTCCTGCCCATGATTACGTTTTTGTATAACTTTTTCACTAGGTACGTGTTGAGTGCAGCTGTGGTTTAAATTTCTTTGGTGTAGAAACACCCCTGAATTGGCTGGCCATCTAAGTCATGTAATAGATAGTTATTGGTCTTGTTGGTTGCACTTTAACAATTTTAAACGGTTCCATACTCCAGTTTGGACAAAATCTTGCTTTTTTTCATTATAACATCAAGCTTAAGATCAGTTTTTTCCATGATGTATTTAATTATAAACTGGTGATCGTATCCTTGACCGTTGTGCGCAATTACAACACTCTTAAAATGTTTTTTACTAACAGTCAATAAGTGATCAAAAACCGGAGCAACAACGTCTATGTTTTTCAGCACATGTCTTCTTATTCCACATTTAAGACATTTGATTGTTTTGTCAACTACCTCAAAGCATTCGTTACATCTCTGTTCAAAAACACAAAGAACCAGTGTATGAACATTTTCGCCTTTCATTAAGCGTAATATCGGCAAAAAGCAGGATCAGTAGGTTCAGAAATTGATTCAGGAAGCAAATGTTCCAATTCCACCGCAAGGTGCTGATACAGCAGAACTTCAGCAGTTCCAACAGTATCTTGAACATTTCAAAATCACAGTTTACGCATATGGTTCAAAAGGAAGAGAAATTTTATTTGAAGGTCCCGATGCACCTAACAAAATCAACAACCACTTTAATGTCATCACTTCTCTTACTGGAGTATTTGGTTGTTACTTTTGCGAGCACAAAGATAAGCACAGATGCACTGGTCAATGTCCTGGATGCCGATAAGAACCACCGTGCACAAAAGTAAAAACGAAATAATATGCATCGATTTTAATCGAAAGTTTAGAGGTCAGCAATGCTATGGTAATCATAAGGTTGGTCGAAAACACACTAAAAGCACGCATAAATGTGTACAAAGATGCGGGAAATGCCTCAAGACTGTACAGGCAGGTAGAAAACATATCTGTAACGAAATATTTTGCAGTATATACAAGAAACACCAACCTACAGAACATAACTGTCATACAATTAGATACGGGTAAACCCATAATTACGGACACACTTTTTATTTTCTATGATCTAGAAACTCGACCAAAATATTTGGTTTAGAACATGAAGATTTAAAGCACAAGCTTTTGCCATCGTGATCGCTCTCAGTAAGCACGGGTTATCTCTATTCTTGATTGAAGTTATACCTCTCCGTTTTGAGCACTCCTATTGGAAACCAGTAAATTGGTTATGGATTCCGCTAGAGCCTCGTAGTGGACTAAAACTTGTAGAAAGTAAAGTAAAGGTATCGCCTTCAACAGCACTTCTGTTACTTTGATATAAATTTATCAGTAGTTGCCATAATGATTCAATGATTCGTAGTTCGATATGCATTTTAATCTTCAAGGTTATTCGGGTAAGAAACTCGTGCATCAACTTTTATGAACGCGTTTTGTCACATACGTCAAAATTCTACCTTGCATAGACTAAAAATTTTAAAACCCCAGGTGTCGTAGCTCCACCTTCTGACATCGGTAATTAATTAATCGTAGTACCATATACTTGTGCACATTTTGTTATATCCTGCAGCACACATTCTTGTCATGGTCAGCTATCCAGCAAAATTTCAATTACTATACACATCATAAGAATAAAATAAGAGGCCGCTGTCTTGTTTCTTCTTACTTACTATGTAATTTAAAAACGACCAAATACTGCAAAAGCAGTGTACCAAACGTATTTTTTAAAAATAGCGTGAATACCTATGAAGCCGTCGATTTATCACCGGTCTGGGGTCAACGGCCATAGAAGTCTCTATTAATTTATTGTAATACCTTGTTGGAAATAAAATGTGTTCAAAAAAAGCAATTAAATTATTTTTCAGTCAAGGTCGTGACTTCAGACTGTAGTGGGGGGCTGCGTCATAAAAAATGGTGGCCGGTAATTGGGTGAGCCATCGACCAATCAGAAGCCAGGAAACCCCAACCTATATAGACGCCACATCTACTTCTGCTTATGTAAAAAGAAAACGGTTATAGGTGTTCTTTAGTGCGAAAATTAGCACACATGTACAAAAAGGTTTACCATGAGCTCTTATTAGACCTAACCTATATTACAAAACATGATTAAAACAGTGAATAACAGAAACATAATTACGATCAGAATATGGCAGAATATAGAATTGTCTAAAAAATACTTGATATTGTCTATACTAGAAATTTAACCAGTTTAATTTGTACACACTGTTTTACCTCTACAATAGTGAATGTTTCCATATGAGAATTCTTTAAATAATCGTGTATTAATGGAATGGTCCTTTTTAATAATTCGTTTTACACATTCTGATTATTATCGTCACAGTTATTAAATATCGAAGAAACAAACAAATTGCAAAAAAAGGGTTACATGCTGCAATATACATAGATTTTGCATGCTGTTTTCGTGCTATAAGCTCATTTAATCAACTGAGATTAATAAATTTTCTTCTACTACTTAATGTTTGCTAAATTAACGCACCAGCGCTACAATTATTTTATTATTTGGGGATCGTCTATAATTTTAAATTTTTGTATTTAGTTTTATGCTGCTGATCGTTATCTAAATTTGTTGTCCGTGGAGTTGTAGAGTTTCCTTGTTTCTTGAGAAAACATTGAAGTGATAATATTATTTGTATTAATAAGAGTTTAAGAAAACTGTATTACGTAAAACACTAACGAGTGACTTAAGTTTCACTTCCAGAATCGACAATCGAGCTCAACTGAATACTACAGCATGCAACTTACTAACGGAAATGGTCTCCTACATATTAATTTTGCAAGTTTTGTGAAAAGTGTAGTTATTAGATCTAGGGATGGACACGAACCGAACAGGTTTGAGGTTCGGTTCGAGGTTCGGTTCGATTTTTCGAACCGACCCGAACCGAACCGGACATTTTATTTTCGAACCAAACCTCGAACCGGATCGGCAAATTTTTCAAACCGAACCGAACCTAGCTCAAGGTTCGGTCCGGTTCGGTTCGAAAGGTTCGATTTTTTAAATAAAAATTTAGTTTAAAAATCTAATTTTCACTAAAAACATGTCGATCTTAATTTCTCCCAAATGCGCATTTTAAAAATCTAGTCGCAAGCAATAAGAAATAGAATGATTTTTTAATGTACATGATCTCGAGTTTTAAACCAGTAGGTAAAAAATGTAATAGGTATTTGTGTCACATATCTAATAAATTTTGCCATCGAGGCACGTTTGTATATCAAAAAATTCTAGATTAGTTTGATTTGTTTAATGCTCCTTATTTCAAATTGTTGTTTATTTATAACTACTATTAGATACTAAAGAAACTCGAAATGATTTTGAAAATTTGGTTTTAAAAGCAAGCTTATTTTAATTAATGAACAGAAGTCGTGTTGAAAACCATTTTAAACATATACAAGCCGAGGTAGCGCCTAGAGACTAAAGAAGTTTTCAGAATAAACAAAACAAGTTAATTCTTAATTAAGTATGTATTACTAATCCATCATTTTGAATTTTTTTACTTTTGTATGAAAACCAGCTCTATATTATTATTAAAAAATGTGATCTTGTAGCAAAAACTAATCTCCTTTTCTTTTGTACATAATCGCTCAACAAATGGTATTACAAAATGCATGGTACCATAATATTTACTGTTTATTTAGTGTGGCCATTACGTCTTTAGAAGTAGCTGATACTCCGGAAGAATAACCCCAAACTTTCTCTCAAAACCAAGGGTTGAAGTTTATGACTCATGGCGGCATAAAGTTTTCAATCAATGCCGACCTAAAATAACACAGTATAATGCAAATAATAAGCAGACATAATGCACGTGCCATAAATGCTGTTATATTTTATTATGAAAAACGTAAACGCCGTTTGAGGTAGATTTACGATTCTTTCCGAGAACCATCTGATATTGTCTTTTAAAAGAAATAATAATAATAATAAAGATAAACTGACAAACAGCTTTTTGTTTGTACTGTATAAGAAATCAGCAACACCTTATTGTCTTGATACTCTTTTTATACTAACTAAAACTAAAATAAAAGTAATCGCAAAGATCGTGGGATATCGTTCTTGCACGGTAAAATGACATTAGTAAAAATCATCAATTATTAACACATTCTAAATTTTAGAGGTGGCTTTCACTATTAACCTAATTGTAATTACGTTTTGTTAAAGATATTACGTATTGAAAAATCAAATCTGGACAAATAGTATTAATATGATTTATGCTACTAAACTCTAAAGCAAATTAATGATGGGTTTATTTGAAAGTAGCAACTACTAAATATAAAAACTACAATAAACATTTAAATTGTTGTAGTTGAACGCACTAGTTGTTTAAAATATCAAAATGTCGAACCGGTTCGGTTCGGTTCGAGGTTCGGTTCGTTTTTTTCGAACCGAACCGAACCGGAATATATTTTTTCGAACCGAACCTCGAACCGAACCGGACTAAAAAGTTTTCGAACCGAACCGAACCTAGGGCAAGGTTCGGTTCGGTTCGGTTCGAATCCATCACTAATTGGATCTTGCGTATATAGTTAATTCTGTTATTTTATTTTATTGTTTTATCAATAATAACATGTTAACAACTTTTCCTGTTCCGAAGCGTACTATTTTACATCAGGTAACTATATCTTACTGCCAAAGCCAGGTTTTGCTCGGTTTATACAGCTGTGCTCTCTTTTGTGTTTATTTTTCTTTCAGGTAGTAAGCAAAACCAACCGGATCGCAATGGTAACGCATAGCTAGATACGTTAATGTTATATTACTTTACCCGCTTCGAATAAATAGTTCTTATAGTTTATTGCTCACGTCATCTACCACAAACCACCCGAGCCGCTACTTCTCTATCTGGAACGTTGTTCAGGTTCCTTTCTTTTTTTTTCGTTTTATCTTCTGTGCCCGTAGCTCCTATCCCAATTCTTTATTTTGACCTGACCTTATTCGGAGCTAGTTCTCAAATTTTTTAATTTTTTTTCCTTTTTCCTTCAGGAAGTAGGTTTGTTACATAGCGCTTACTTACCATCTGTTTGAGAAATACCTCACATTGATAGCGCATTTTTAAATTAATGATATTGCTATGAGATCTAATCATTTCCAGCTTAACTCTTATCGTATTCAATACGTAGAGTCGAAGTTGCAATATTTCAAGAAAATAGTTTACGATGGCATAGTTTTTGACCATCTAACTTTGCAGAAGTTTCAATATTGTTAATACAAATATAAAATTTATTCAAAATATAACTTCAAGCACAAATGGTTTATGACGTCTATAGAAGCCATATTATCTTTCTAAATGCGTTAAATTCGGCGAGTCATACAACCGATTAATTAAGCGGAAGTTAAATGGATCCTCTGCGGCCGCTGAAACATACTAATAACGTTTAGTCAAGCGATAAAGTTAACGTCTGCTTACTTAATTGGTTGATTATTTCCGTGTGATCTTTGGAAACTGAGTTAAGCCGATTAGATAATTATCTACAAAGCTTCTAGGTTCATCGTTTTAGAATACTGTATAGTTTGGTTGCAACTGAAATGGATACTTTTAGAAAGTACTTATACTTACAAAAAATTTCAAACTATATTTTAGAAGGCTTTATTCAAAACTTAAGGAAAGCTGATTTCTAAATTATTGATTACTTATTTTGTGATACGTTCAAGCAGAAATGATTTACAGTAAGTGGGATCATTTGCCATATTAGTAACGAGCATATTCTCTGTTCGTATCACGTAGCTTCTAATGTAGTTACTTCTAACCACCTCAAAGGCGTGCCATATTAAACAGGTAAATGAATTTGCTTGCTGCTTTTACTAAAGTCGGGAACTTAAAAGGCGGTTAGCCCTCTTAAGCACATTTAAACGTGTAGCTTTAATTGGCCCTTAAAATGTCAAAGCTGTTTAGAAAATCCACTACTGGAACATAAAGACGTTGTACAAAATGAACTCAAAACTTCTACGTGTTTTGCAGTGATATGAATTTAATTCTCCTGGAAAGCTAAATTTATGTACTCGCATAAACATCACAATTTAAAAAAAATGGTTTTGAACAGAACATTTCGAGAAGATGCCTCTGAACTTAGCATTGACTACAAGAGATATTGAAATTCAAGTCATAAATGTCATAAAGAAATCATTAACAAAAGAAAGCAGAATCAGAAAGCAGCCAGAAAGTTGCAAAATATTATTAAAATGACAAGTCATTGTGGTGCATTGTGAAATTGAATATATATAGCAAATGCGACAGGTAGGTCATAGCGTGGGGCTATTCTAATCCGGACCCACACAGTGTGGTGCGAGTCAGTGTGCAGGCGGAACGATAAGAGAAGAACAAGACCAATAAAGTAAAGGAATAATAAGAAAAATGCAGAATCCAGAAGTCAGATTCCAAAGAAAAGCAAAAATCGATGTAAGAATCTGGAGCGCAAAGGCTAGGACTGGGGTTTAGGATGTTTGCGCCGCCAGCAGGAAAACGAAGCGAAGTTAGGGGAATTAGAATGGTCATGACGGGTAGGTTTAAGGTCTGCGATGTGCCAGATGCTATTGGCACCGGAAAGATCGCTAAGTTCATAGGTTCAAGGAGAAACGATTTTACTGATGGGGAGAAGACCAAGGACTTTAGGAGCGAGCTTAGCATTAAAATGAGGTAAAACGTCGGACAGCAAAATTACGGCACCAAATGGAATCGCTTAATTGAAAGCACACGCGGCGACGACAGAGGTTATAACGGTTACGTGTGTTACGGTAGGCAGCGGAGAGTTTATTGAAAACATGGGAGCGGATAATTTTGGAATGTTCGGGATAAAAAGAAGCATGTTCGTGATCAGGAATATACATGTCGTTAATCTCGTACTGTTGTACGAAATAATCGACGTAAAGTATACATTCACGAACAAACAGGACAAAGGAAAAAGAGCAACCAAAGATCTCGTGTTTGAACGTTTTGAGGGCACAGGAAACTTGTAGAGAAGTGACATCCCAGCGACGCTGGTGGTCACGGATATAGGAAGCAAGCATGGGTTTGAGGGAGCAGTTAACACGTTTGGCACGGTTGGCTTAGGGATAGTAGCGGCGGTGCAAAGGATTTTGAAATGATAACGAGCACACAAAGAAATGAATTGACGACTGCGGAATTGCATGCCGTTATTTATGATAAGGTTTTGGGGAATACTAAAAAGTAGAAACACTTCGACTTCAAGGATCTTGGATACGGACACTACAGTGACCCTATGCATAGGAAAGAACAAAGAAAACTTAGTAAAGTAGTCGGCCACTACATGGATATAAACATGACTGCGAGTGGAACAAGGAAGAGGAAATACTGTGTCACAGGAAATGACTTGCCAGTGATAGGAAGGGTTGACTTTAGGAGCGAAAGCGTCAGGAAAAGGTAACTTTTTAACTTTGTGAGAAGCACAAACCGGACAACATCGGATGTAACGAGCGACGGTATCTCTGAGACAGGGCCAGTAATACTGCTGTAAGGGTCGAGTTGAAGTTTTGGTCATGCCACAATGACCAAAAGTAAAAGGATCGTGACGTAAGGATGTAAGATGTTTATGCTGCTTAGAAGGTATGACGATTTGCCAATCGTCCAGGGAATTGGTAGCGATAAAAGTTTTGAGGCGACAGAAAAGGGTATTGTCAAACACGGACCAGGAAGGATAAGGTATAGAGGAGTTAGAAACTTTTGGTGGCACAGAATTGTGCCAAAGGTTAGAAGTAGGAGGGGTGACTACGAGGGAGCTAATGGCAAAAATAAAAATGGGTTAAAGGTTATGAACACAACGAGAAAGGGCATCAGGAACAACACGATCTTTGACTTTACGATGAATAATGGTATAGTCATATTGTTGGATGCGAAGAGACCAGCGGCTAGGCGACTGGAATAATTTAGGAGTTTATTGAGCTAGAGGAAACGGTGATCAGTAATGACGGAAAATGCAAACTCTTGACGTAATTACGGAACTTCTCAATTGCCCATATCACTGCCAGGCACTTCTCCTCAATAACGCTTGGAAAGCGAATTACTGAGATAACTAACGAATTTCTCGCCGTCGGGATAGGACTGGGTTAGAATAGCACCCAAACCGAAATGGAAGGCGTCAGTTTGGATGGCGAAGGGTAAAGTAAAGTCAGGGCATGAAAGGATGGGGGGGCAGAAACTAGGTGTTGTTTAAGGAAAAGGTACGCAGATTGATAATCAAGAAAATAGGGTTTCCTTAATGGTGAAGTTAGAAAGCGCAGCGTAAGGGTGGCAAAGTTTAAGATAAAACTTCGGTACCAACTGGCCATGCTAATCAGTTGTCTGCCTCTAGTACCATCGCAGTAATTCTGGAAGTGTATACTGCATTTGTTGACGTACTGGATCGTCTAAAAACCCAAATTCGACTGAAACACTAAGTGAAACAATGCATTTTAATTTGCTCCGCGACCTTACAGCGTTTCTTACGGTAAAAGAACGATCTGTAGAATAGTATCGTTTTCAAAGATCAGTCTGTTTTTATAGGGAAAGAAAACAATATGATATCATTTCCAAACACAATGCCGAAAATAGAATGTTAAATATTCTGCGAACAGCACCTGCTAGATATTTTTCGGACAGCAACTGTAAAAAATTCATTGAATATAACTTGCAAGCAAAAGCCAATTAAAGAAAGCAGAAGACTTCAGTATACGATAACGACTCCCATGAATTTGTCCGCATGAGAAAACGGCGTCAGTATAAATGGTCAGGTAAGTTTGCAACCCACCTTTTAGTATTATGGAGTAATGTATATAACAGGTTACCTAGCTGTTATAGAACGATGGCGATTTACTATATCGAACTACAATTCCTAGAATGAATTAATAACGAGGCGGTTTTATTGCTCATAAATTTGAGCGAGTTTAACACTTGCGTGATAACGAAATACTGCATTGATTATTTTTTAATAAGGGGGTAAATAGTAAACCCATTAAAAGTATTTTAACTATGCAACTGGTTGAAGCTTAATTTATAATATGAAAAGTTTTAATCTTTTAAAGAAACAACTAAGAGTAGTTTAACAATATACAGGTGTTTGTTGCTTTCAAGAAATTTTTAACGCAGGTTTTTTAATCAGTGCAGAGCAACGCAATCGACTATAGAATGAACACTGAAAAAAATTTTATAGTACGTTTTAAATAAGTTCGCAATTCAGTTGGAAGGTAATCTAACTTGTTAAATAAAGGTACGTATAAAATGAAATAACATACAAAGTGTAAAGTCGTTTAAGTTAGACATTTTTAAGAAGAGCTTTTTAGTAAACCTAAACCAAGGTAGTTGGAAATTAAAATGTATATACAGCATGCAGAAATCAATCGCTTTCGGAAATTTAACGTAACAAATTAATACTTAAACATATGTTCGTTTGATTTGCAAATAATGGATTTGTTCAATGATATACTATGTTGTTCTAAATGCCTATTCCATCTAGATAATTTCTTTGTTATGTACAAACTTCCCGGTCAGTAGCGGCGGTAAGAACTCAAGCCTCCCCTCCCGCCAAAGTACTTAAAAGATTCTTTTTAAATAAGCATGTATTATCTTTTTAAATTTTTAGTTATGCTATTTTTATTGCAAATAACTTTTTTATTGTTACAGGTTCAAGTCCTGTCCAAGTTTTTATATTTTCCATCATTCAATTACCAGCTCGATTTGAAATGATCATTTGGGCTTTGCATAAAAGTCTAAGTTATTATTTCATCTTATTCACTGTAATACGATAGCATTTATCAACTTACCTTATGTAATTAACTTGCTAAAATATTTATTATATATATATATATATATATATATATATATATAATTCTGCAAAGCCACACGATCTGAGAGGCATTAATACTGCAACGTGCTCTTCGTCTTGGGTGACAGTAATTACTGCTACTAGCCTCTTGGGTGCCTATAATTACTGCGATCTCCTGTTGTTCCTCGTACTGAGACCTTTGCTCATAAAATGTGCCACGGCTTGTTGCTCACTTTTCTGAAAATAAACTATCTACTCGAAAAATTCTGCTACGGGAAATAGACAACATTTATTAACACTCCACCTAAATTGAATAAACAACACAAAATAAAATTAGTCTCCTCTTCCTCTCTCTTATCTCATTTACAAATTATATACATCCCCTTTAATATACGCCTTAATCAGTACATTTCGAGATTAATATTTACACCATATAATATCCAATTAATAAAAAAAAAAGTAATAGGGCTTCAACACACTTGTTACTCTGTTTCAATACAAGCTCATAGTAAAACTTTGACTTCTTTGTGCTAAAATTTGCGGACCAATATACAAAAAGGACCTTTTACCTTGTACATAATATAAAATACTATCAATACCATAAATTATTCACACAAAAATATTAAACATAACCCAAATTAAAATATTCCATAAGAAACCTTCCCCTATTTTGTTTTTTTAGTTAATATGCAAATATACACCCAATCCACAAAGTCATTAATTAACATATTTACACATGTACAACAATAAAGCACAGTTACCTGAGATATATATTTACACAAGGAGTCTGCTGCCTGGAACTGCTGCATGCACGAACAACTCTAACTCGGATTGCTTCATCGAATTTCTGCTGCCGCCAGATTTATCACGAGGTCCTCTATCGTCAACCAAACTACTGCGGTACCTCAAACCTCTCCTTCTGTAACCATAGTTTTCGATAATAAACCAAATTGATTAGGCACCGACATTTACTCTATACTAATTGCATTACTTTTACAATAACTGCAAAATAAAATCAAATTGCTTTTACTTTAAAGCGTTTATCGTAGTTCAAAGGATTATGCAATCGTATAAGCATATCGGAGTCTCAAAGTCGTAGTATATTAATAGGCAAAAAGCGCAAGAACATTGAAAATTAAGAGAGCTTCCCATCAAAACCCTATGGCTTATATTTAAGTTCCGCACCTCCAAAGACTACTACAATTCCTGAAATCACCAAGGCCAAATCCTTGCCTTTCACAAACCACCCTACACTCACAGATCACGTTCACAACAATTCTGCGTATTCCTCTCAATCGCCGCTCCTCTTAGTTACACAATTTTATAAACACTTTTCTGAAAATCACTTGCAACAAACAACAACCCGCACGTGTTATCTCCATCTCACTTCTACCTACGCACTCAAACCACCTTTTTCTGTTACCTAGTTTGCAATATTTTATAACGAACAATCGCTAACCCCATCCATTTCTGCTTGAACTCAAGCTTTGTCTTTTTAGAAATCATAAATTTGTTTATTACCCCACTAATTGACATCGGTAATTAAACTACCTGGAACTGCTGTTATTTGTCCAAGCTTTATCTCCCCTACTTAATACTACAACAAAAAGGAAAACGGTTTTTAGAGATATTCCTACCACTTCCTGTAATTTAATTAAAAAGGTTAAATATTTGTTTAAAAATATAAAATTTAAATGCAGTATTATACACGGAATGTTTCTTGTATATCATGCGCTATAATTTCTAAATAATTATCTGAAAGATTATGAAAATTAAATTTTTACTTCCTAAATTTGATGTATTTCTACATGCGGAAGCCAAATCAGTTTCAAAGTGAAAAATAGCACCCTTTCAGTCCCTCCCCCCCCCAAATATCACTGTATTATATATATATACAAATGATACTAAAATAATTGTTTTTAGCAAATTTAATAAATAAAACAGCATATACGATGTATAAATAAACACCCACTTCACGAAGAATCGAAAGAGAATTTTTAATTATACAAAACAAGCTAATATTTGCATAGCCATAAATGAAAAAATTTGTTTATTCTCTTTATGAAAGAAACAAATTCTTTCATTTAGGGCTATGCAAACATTAGTTTGCTTTGTACAATGAAAAACTCTCTTTCGATTCTTCGTAAAGTGGGTATTTATTTACACATCGTATATACTGTTATATATGTAAATATTCGCAAAATGTGTATGTTAAAATTGAGTAGATAATTTATTGGACAATTTATTTCAAGTTTCCGCATGTAAATAGCAAAAACCAACAATTTTTTACGCATTGCGAACCCTTATTATTATTATTTAATTCGGATAGAGAACTTTAAGGATGTTTAGATGCAAAGTAACAGAAAACTTTTTAATCAATTGCAGATGTAAATATTTGCTAACGTGCAGCGAAAAAACGAGCATATTAAATTATAGCAGATTGGATGTATAGTAGTCAAAAGCTCTTTAGATTTCTTTAGTGTAAAAATTAATAACTCTAACGTCATAGTCAAGGAATTTGAAATATTAATTTTCATGAATTAACAGGTGTAATAAACGTATATATCCTTAACGTGCATATTGAATCATAGCTTATAAAGTGTAAATACCATTGGTAATCGTTAGCATTCGTATAATTTTCAAAAGCTTAATTATAGCAAAAAGAGACAAATGTCTGTTACAATGTTTATTAAACAGTGTGTAGAAAAAGATATTTTCCTATTATTATTTATAAAAGGTAAGAAAGTGTTTTGAGAGAAACAAGCTTAACGGTTGCCGGTTCTAGTAAATTCGAATAAAGAGGGGCAGACAAACAACACGGTCTTAGTAGTTGTTTACGAGTTTGAAAGTCGTTTTGGTCAAGGATTTCTTAATATTGTTGTAAATAAGTTCTACCGTAGCTAGATCTCTAGGGATTCAAGCAGAAAATGTGCACAAATAACCTTTGGAAAGAGGGAGTGTTAATAGCAGGCATAGAAACAAGACAAAGGTATCATGTGATAGGTGTTTGTTGTACTTGGGGAAAATGCAGGTAGACAAGTAAAGATTAGATTTAATAGATAGAAGTAAGAGCTCGCATATTTCTATAAACATCATTTGAAGATTGTAATATTTTAGTGGAGAATAAGGTAAATAGGTTACATGTACAAGCTGCTAAATATCAACAGAAATAGGAAATATGTGTAAATGAGACATGATTATTTTTTATATTGCTTATTGCGTCAAGGACAGGAACAAATTGAAAATAAAGTAAGGGATAGACGATTGTGTATGTTGGATAAAAGGAGACAGATAGTTCCGCAGAAGGGGTGTTTATTATAAACGTTTAAAAGTAGTGGCTAAGATTCGACGAAGTCGATATCCATTGCGACGCGAAACTTGTGCTTTCATAAAAACGATTTTGTTTGTATCGTCAAAATTCTGAGATTTCGGTGGCAGTTGATATTAGTGTAGAAATTTATAGAGAATTGCTGAAAGCTAAACTGGTGTTTTCGGAATTAAAGTGGTAGTTTAGCGTTTGTTTGTGAGGGTTTTTTAAGAAATCTGTTAACCATTTAAAATTTTACTCAGAAGGCTGTTTTGTTTTTATCAACGGAGTTGCGAGTACTTTCAGGCTTGAGGGGGACAGGAAATGGCTATATAAACACCAGGCGGTGGTAGTAGGGCTCTCTTTTTATTTTCATCGATGCGAGTTAAAGTTCGTGGCTGCGAGCGGTCCTTTTTAAAAAGACTTTTCCAACTTCTTAACACATTTATTTGTTTATACAGAAATTAAAATTGAATTTTGACAAACTTGAACTGAATTATTCTAAGTCGAAATACATTAATTAATTGTACAAAGTGAGTAATCTAACAAACTGCAATGTTAATGCTGAACGATGGATTGACTGTCGTGGACTGGGGTTCCCGGGCCTTTTATAATATCCCTACCCACTCACATGGCTGTGGAAACTTGCAGACCTAATGTCTACTTACACTTGACTCTTATTCATAATACAATGTTGCTATCCTAAATCTATTCATAATTACTTTGTTGCGAGCTTCCTTTCCAGGTAATCTCGGTACGTGACTGTCTGTGACCGCCTGTGATCTGACATCTGCAGTGTCACTTATCTCTGTGCTACAAAGTAGCGCTTCTGTTCCCATGAACGTTAATAAACTGAAATGAATTGTCCTTCATTTACATTGTTGCACATCACTTTGCGCATTTTCTAATATTTTAAATAATTCCTAATTATTAGTTTCTTTACATATATATAACAATTGGGGGATTACATAACTCGCGTCCTCTAATAGCGGTGAACAAGTAAATATACATTACTTGAAATAAAATTTATACGCAAGTTGGTGTAGAGTTTGTACTACTACCTGTTTCAGTTTGTTACATTTTTTTTAGATTTTGATTTAGGGTGGATTAATTATGAAGTTAGAATTAATATAAAGCACGTTTATTTTTCGCGTATAAACACAGTGTAGTACATCCGGGTGGAGCATTGGGGACGTGGCCGCAAGTATAGCGGTCCTAAATTAAATTATAATATAGAGTTTGTACTAGCAGTATGCAAATTAATAAGAAAGATAGTTTAAAGATCCAAAGCATACTTGATGAAAGTAAGTACAAACTGCTATATATATATATATATATATATATATATATATATATATATATATATATATGGTTGTTGGTGTAAGGCATGTACAAAAATGCAGTAGAGATTGTGGATGAATCGATTTGGTGGTTTACCCTTAGTAAATTGAACCAGTAGCAGAGTTGGTGGAGTCTGGCTGTATCGTCAAGTAGTGATTGAGAGAATAGATTAGCAGCTTGCAGTTTAGAATGGTATAATACAACTTGGGGAGGTACTCGTCACTCTAACCGCGTTTGCTTTTGTAGAATAGTATGGTAGTATATTTTAGATAGCAGCTGAGCAGCCGTGGCAAACTTCACTAATGAAACTTAGCTTTAGGTATTTATAGCAAAAAGCTGATAGTAGTTTCGCGTCCATTAAGGAAGCGCATTGTCAACTCCAGAGAAAACTGCAGAGTATTTTGGCAGCCCAAATTGTGGGGCGTTAATTATAGGTAGACTTCGCAGAATTAATGACACCTAATTTGTGGGGCACGAATCATCCAGCTTAACCTCAGAGAATTATGACATCTCAAGGTGGGGCTCGAATAAATTACAACTTCAGGTAAATTCAGCACATAAGCTCAGAGAAATAATGGCGCCCAACGGAGCTTCTATTAATCCTCGGAGAATTAATACGACCCAACAGTGGGGCTCGAGTTAAATCACAAAGTAGACTTTAGAGAATATATATATATATATATATATATATATATATATATATACATAGATATTTTGATTTGACAATGGCCGCACGTTAAGGCGCCGCTGAAAAGGTGCTGTGACAACGACGCGTCATAAAAGACTGCTGTGACAACGCCGCGCATTGGTGCGCCGCTAAAAGAATGATATGATACAGACACTACAAACCGCAAAACTTGAAATTGTTGACTTACCTTCCTTTTTAACTTTACCTTGTCTGGCTAACTCAACGAAAATGTTGAAATTTATAAAATGAAATCCAACCACAGCAATGTTAAAGCATTTATACGGTATAGAATATTTTCTCTCATGCAAAACATATAGAACTTTTACAATATCGTTTCTTCAAACATCAAATATTTTCTAAGAAGTAGTTATTTATTTAATTATAAAAATTGTTCCTTACCTAATTTTAAATTTACAGAACTCAGCTTCTTCTCTCATAAATAGTTTACCTGGTTATGTTTCGCACGCTTGTAAGGTTTATTTTGGCCAAAAAAATCCTTGCCGGATAATCTATTAAACGGTCAGGGTATTTCGAACTCTGAACACAAACTTTACTGATAAAGACCCTTACAAAAATAAAATGAATAAGACTTACTCTATCTTACAGTAAATGACAAAATTTAAGTATCTGACACAAACAATGGTTAAAAAAATTATACTTGCAAAAATCCACGAAGGGCTTTTCCAAATAAATATATTTGGCCTCTTGGCTTTATTTTAAATTGACGTTCAAGGCCCACTTTACCAACTCTTGCATATTACTTAAGTCTTTATTTAGAAGCCAATATGCATCTTCGGAACTATTCAATAAAATTTTTAATAACTTTTTTATTGAAGCATCTCTCATCTTCATTGTATATAATTAAATTTAATAATTTTAACTTTTCATTTAGGTTACGTTTAAAACATGACTTCTTCATTCATTGTAACATCGTAATTATTAAATTAAGGTATGCGTACTGCATACTTCAAATCTCATCTTCGCAAAACAACAGCTCACGATTTAAATGAACATTTTGCGATAGAATTTATGAATGAATAATGATTTTACATGTTACTTGGTTGACGCCGATTAATTAATGCATATACTTTAATAACCGCTTCCTTATATACTAAATTATTTTTATTTCTATAATACACTCGTGTTTACGTGATTCCGTTTTCAATAATATACGCCTATCTGATGTAATATTCTGGGAAATCCTCATTAGTGTTAAAAATCGCTCAGTTTTATTATCTCGTTGGTATTGATTTATGTGCGCTTTTCGTCTGTGTTTAATGCCTAACGTGATTGTGGCATCGCCTTCTATTTTTATGAGTTTTTTTACTCTTGCGCCCGCTTCTTGGAATAAACGTTTATTTATAAATTGACACTCCCCATCAAACAAGGTCGTAACTGTAGTTAGACCCTTTTTGATATTTAGTCACCGGTGTACCAAGCACAATAAGACGAACAAGTTGGTATATTCGACGTATCTCAGTTCACGATAGTTTGGCCAATATTTTATTGAGAAAAGTTGTATTGTGAATTACGTACACTATTTCAGCCTTAACAAAGGAGTAATACATTTACCACCAACGTCTTATATTTTTGTTTCATATATTATTTTCAATGTGGTCACATGAGATACAACCATATTGTTCGCACATTTTATTTATATGATGACTAAATGTATAGCGCATCTCTAGATATAGCCTTATTGCAAGAATTTTTACCGCACGGATCCGTGACGCCATGTGCGTTACTGCTTTGTTGAGGTAGAATAATACCTATTGTATACGTATATGCAACTTGTCTACTTCTGTAGTTTGGTGAAACTTTTACGATTTAAAATTGGTCTTTTTGATGTAGCATTGTGTCTATATTTGCAAAATGAACCGTGGTTTATATATCTTGAGTTAGCGTTAAAGAACAGTGGAATCATGAATGATAAACGTAGTAAGTAATCAATCTTAACTTTACTGTTTTATACAATGAGGTAGTGTTTAAAGCATTTTTAAATTATAGTATTGTCCAGCGCGGCTAGAGAACTATTGTTAAAATAAAACTAATTGTATTTTATAGATAACGAGAAAAATGCACTGGTAGGTGTGTCGAAAATTCATCGCATCAGCATGACATTTCAGGTGCAATGGTCATCAAAAGTGGCCGTGATTTAATAAAATTTAAAGGAAACTTACGACCTCTGATTTTAAACCCGAGGTATGCCGATTCGGAAACCAAACTTTTATTTTATTTCAGATAGTTGCTCTGGACAAAACAAAAACATAATAGTTTTTGCTATGTATTCTTATGCTGTGGAAATGTTTAATATTAATATTGCACATGTGTTTTATGAAGTAGGGCATTTGCAGAATGAGGGCGATGCCATGCATGCTCTTATAGAGAAACGCAAAAAATACAGGTAGTGTATGTTCCTGATCAGTGGGTAACGCTAATAAGATGTGCCAAAGTAACAGGCTAACCTTATGCAGTCCCTGAAATGAATCAGAATAAAATTTTTAATTTAAAACTATTGAAAGATATGCAAGTTAATTTTGAGTTAGATGTGGAAAATAGGAAAATAAAGTGGAGCCAAATAAAACATTTAAGTATAGGGCACTAAAATTCCAAATTACTTCACATTAATTACGATGTCCTTCCGAAACCATGCGCTCTATCGACATAGGAAAAAAGCCTACCTTAAGGAAACGTTCTTCATCTAGAAAATCAAAAAACTAAAATGCAACGACTGTGTCAAATAATATACTTCCTGCTTACTCCTGCTTAAAAAATAAGAAGGAATCTGATTCCGATTACAACGTAAGTAATAATATTAGTCTTTAAACTTTAGAATCATAATTATTTTGGTGTAAAAATGTTGTAGTTTATTAGATCTGAGTTTTTGTATCTTAAAAAATAATATCTAAATAAATATATTGTAGATTTTCTGTAACAGCACACGGCAGTAAATTTAATATTTTTCCTTCGGTAAGTTAGTGGACCAGTCGTGCATTGTTACGACAAAATCTTAACGGAAATACGTAAATGGTTGAACAGTTTATAGCAGAAAAACGTAAACAAAAGTCAAAGACTTACAGATGTTAGTAGCGGTCCAGTTTTATCACTTGAAGCTGTAAGGATATTTTGGGATGAAAAGGAAAGGAAACAAACAACAACTCGCACTAAACAATTAGACGGTTCTAGAGCACTTCCGATCCGACAGACTCGCGAATTTGACGTCTCGACAGGTACTTTAAAACTCGACTATTACTTTCAAAAGCTCGACGGTCACTGATAACACACGCGAGGATTGTCTTGTTTTCAACAGTGCGTGCGTTGAGTTAATTGAAAATAAATGGTAAAACCAAATTTAATTGAATATCGCACTTGTTGCGCAAACATGGCCGCCCGCGAAAACACGTTGTGTTTTCCTAACCTGAAAAACTTAGAATTAGAAAATGAAAATTTATGTAAATAATGTAACATGAAAATGAAAATTTATGTAAATAATGTAACATGAAAATGAAAATGAAAATGAAAATTTATGTAACTAATGTAACAAAAGAAATACTCTGTAGAAACAAAGTTAAACTAATCGTAAGGTAAAATGGCATAGTTTAACTACTGATCGTTTATAAACACCCGTGACAGTCTTGACAGTAACTACACATAGTTGCCCGTCGTCTCCCGGGTGCAACTCTATAACTCTACCTATGGGCCACTTAAAGGAAGATTGTAAGTCACTTCGAATAAGGACTAGAGTATTGATCTGTAAATTTGTGTTAGGGTTCGTCCATTTTTGCTTCTGTTGGAGCGTATTGAGGTATTCTAAAGAATACCGTCTCCAAAAATTAATTCGCAACCTTTGAAGAAGTTGCCACTTGGTAAGGCGGTTGAGATTTAAATCTGATAAATTTGTTTCTGGAATAACGGAGTTCAAAGGTTCTAGAATTAGAAATGTCCGGAAGTAAGAGGTGAGAAGTCATTGGAGTCGTTGCTTAACGCGCACAGTGGGCGTGAGTTAAGCACGGCTTCGATTTGACAAAGAAGAGCATTAAATTCTTCTAAGCTAAGTCGCTGTTCGCCGAGAAATAAGTGCGTTTTAAACCTTTTTGCGCAGGCTTCCGCTAAGCCGTTAAAATGGGGCGCCGAAGGCGGATTAAAATGCCACCGTAATAAAAGCTTTTCAGCAGCTTGTTGTGCTATTTGTATAAATTGATTGTGGGCGCCGCTAAAATTTGTGGCATTGTCTGAATAACAATCAGAAACAGTGCCGCGACGAGATTCGAAACGGCGAAACGCTGCTAAAACTGTCTGTAGACAACTCCATTGCGATTTCAAGGTGCATTACTCTAGTGCAGGTGCACACAAAAATGCAGACATAAGCTTTTAATGATTTTGAGCCTCTTGAACGATGAGGAATAACGTAAAAAGGGTCGCAAAAATCTATTGCGACATGAACAAAAGGTTTAAGTGCCCGAATTCTATAGGTGGGTAAATCTTCCATGATTGGAGGGGCGCAAGGACGAGGCCTAGCTCGAAAGCATTTGTGACATCCTGCAAGTGTCTTGTAAATAGTCTTTCTGGCAGACAATATACAGAATTGTTGACGTATAAGATAGTATAAACTTTTCAAACCGAGATGTAAATATTTATAGTGCATGTTTTCGACGATAAGACTAGTAAAAGCCTATGTTGACTTGACAAAAGTAGTTGGTGCTTAGCTTCGTAAGCCAATTCGGAATTTTTACGACGACCTCCCACTCTTAAAAGTCCACCTGGATCGATAAATAAAGAAAGGCATCGAAAAGGTTTTGGCAGTAGTTTACCTTTTTCTATCTGATCAATTAGCTTCATAAAACCCGTCCATTGCACGTGTTTGATAACAAATAGAAGACTGTTTTGAATCTCAAAGGGGGTTGGGATTCCGTAAATTTTCTCAGAATGTCTTCGAAAATTGTTTTTGCCGCGTAAACAGTAGTATATTATTCTGAGAATTGTATCTAAGGACACAAATCGTTCAAGCAAGAAATCTAAAAAATGAATTTCCGTACTTGCAGTAAATACATGCTGTCTTTCGTCCAGGTCTGCCTCGGGATTGATAACAGACGGAAAGTGTAAATAAGTTTTCCACAAGTTTTGGGGGAGTAAAAGAAACTCTGGACCGTTCCACCAGAGACGATTAGTAAGCAATTCCGATGGGGTGTTCCTGCGGTACCCGATATCAGCGGCATTGAAAACCGACGGCTCGTAGGGTTAGGAAAGGGGGGAACTATGTCCTGTATATGACTCACTCGATTAGCGACAAACGTCTTCCATTTAATGGGTGAGGCGTTTAGCCACGCTAGAACGATTTGTAAATCAGTCCAAGTAAATATATTTTGAAATGTAACTTTTTCTGAAAGGGTATGTTTTACGGCAGAAATTAAATTGGTTAATAAAACCGCGCCTAACAATTCCAGACTCAAAGTTTTGGGAGGAGCGATTTTACTTTTAGCACATAGTAAAGTAACTGTGATATTGTCACTGTTTTCGACACGTAAAAATATTGCTGCTGAATAACCAATCATAGAGGCGTCACAAAACCCGTGTAGATCACATCTAAGATCGTCATTCAAGTTAATGTGTCGCGGAAGTTTGAAATTAGCTAACACTGAAAATTCATTTTTCAAGCATGTCCAAGAATCTACAATAGCCTGCGGAGGTAAATCGTCCCAATCTATATTAGATTTCCACAAACATTGCATAATATGCTTGGCTTGAAGTAACACTGGACTTAATACACCAAGCGGTTCGAAAATCCGTCCTATATCGGAAAGAATAGTACGTTTTGTACAGGTTCGACTTATGGTTTCCCTTGTATATGAAAAGGAATCGTTTTGCGGATTCCATTGAAGTCCCAACACTTTGACGAAGCTGGGTTCTTCTTTGTCGAAAGTAATAGGTAATTGTAAGTCAGAATTTGATGTTGATGAAAGTAACTCAGGAGTGTTGCTTGCCCATTTTTTCAATTTAAGCTTTCCTGATTTTAAGATGCCTATTAGCTCCTCCTGCATGCTAAGAGCATCCGAAACAGAGGTGCAAGTAACTAAGACGTCATCTACGTACAACTGTGTTTTTAAAAGATCACTTGCACCAGAATCTATAATTATTCTGATAGGGCAGAAATTGCCATTACTGTCGCAAATGTTGACAACAGCGGTGGCTAGAAGTACTGTGCTCTGATTGGCGTTTGCTACACCGCAAAGAGTACTCGACAGGTCTTCGGATATATTGCTTGTATTAGCAATGCAGTTATTGGACAAAGTGCCTGAAGGTAGTTGTGAATTAGTCAAAACGTTAGTGGGTGAAGTGGTGTGTAAAGTCGAATGGTGTTTCGCTTTACATGTACGGCATCGAAAAAGAGAGGGACAATTTTGTACCACGTGTGAAGGGTGTAAATAATTGATACATAATTGTTATTGTTTTTTAAATGTTAATCTTTCGTTTTCACTTTTCTGTAAATATTTGGCGCATTTTGAAAGAATGTGGCCCTGATTACACAAGTGACAGGTAATCAGATTGTTTCTGCGTTTTTGTAAGGGTGTAACACCCTCATTACACAAAGCGGTAAACAGAGGTGTTGTTTTTGAGTAATTTTTAAAGAAACTGTTAGGACTGCTTATCGCAACCGGCGAAGTAATTTTATTTGTAGAAATACCTGATAGTTGCACAGATTCGAGTGCCTTGCATTTATTTTCAAGATAAGACACTAAATTGTTTAAAGTGGGAATTTCTACCTCAGCGTATTCGACTTCGAAACGGGTTTGGGTAGAAACGTCGAGTTTTTGTAAAAGAATATGAAACAATAGGAACTCCCATTTGTCTGTTTCAAATTGTAAAACCTTTAGTGCAGCAATGGATTCTGAAAATATATTTATAAGAGCGCGTAAATCTTTTGCATAATCGCCTTTTAAAGTGGACTTCATAATATTGTTAACGGCTTCCGATGCTAGAAACCGTTTATTATGATACCTTTTTATCAGCTTGTCGTAGGCGATTTGAAAATTATCCCTTGATACGGGAATGCCGGCATGTAATTTTAAGGGCTTTCCTTCCAAAAATGAGAGGAGATACTGGTAGCGTTGTATAGGTGACAAATTGGCGTTTTTTTACTATGATACTATCGGAAAGTTCGTGAAATGTTTGGAATAATTTTTGATCACTTCTGAAAATAGGAAGGCTCAACGATGGTAATTTTGCCGCAGCCGCCTTCACTGAAACGGGATTAGTGGTTTGTGCAGCTGAAATGGGGGGACACAGTTTAGCATGAACCGTTTTTGCCGAGTAATAGTAATTTTCAACTTGTTTTCTGATCAGTTCCTCAGCATCGAAACCTTCATCGTCTGTAATTTCTATTATTTGATTATGGACCTCAAAGAACTGATCAAAAGAAGATTGTAGGTCTTCGTAAGTGTATTGCATAGGGGTAAAAAGGACGCTGCATCATTGGTTGCCTTGATGGAAAGATTGTACACCTGGGTGATCCGCTGAGCAAATACGTTCCTTTTGTACTCTAATCGCTTTCGTTGTTGAGCCATTGTAATATGTAAACCTATAAGCGATTGACAATTTTTTGAAATACGTAAATTAATTTTGATGCTACTTCTAGCAACAAAATTGAAATATGAAATGACGTATGGCAATAAATTATCCTCTGATTAAAGAAAATGAAACAAAACGCCACATGTGTTTTAAGACCAATGATCGTACCACATGTTGTTTCAACAAATACAAAGTTCCGTAAATTGAAAAGTAAATATTGTGACCTTTGGTATTTATATAAACAAACGTAAACTAATTAAATAGAAAAGAATTGTAAATGTAACGTAATGAAATGATTTATCTTAAGTGCGAAGAATTGTTTCTACAAATACAAAGTTCCGTAAATTGAAAAGTAAATATTGTGACCCTTGGTATTTATAGGAACAAACGTAACGTAAATTAAATAGAAAAGAATATTTTTAATGTAACATAATGAAATGATTTATGTTAAGTGCGAGAAATGTGCCGCAAGGTATATAATTAAGTAAAATTTAAATTGTGACAGCAAATATGAACAGAAAACAGCTGTTCGTATATTAAACTATACACAAGTGTTAATTTTGATAACTATTAAATGTTAAATGTTAGTTTTATCAAAACCTGCAATTCCGACCTAATATACGATAGGGATTTAGGAAAAAACTTTGTGAATTTTAATGAAAATTGTAACAAAGTTTATAAATTCTGGTTTTATTCACTGGTTTCTTCTGTATCCACGCTTAAATGCAACTTTTTGTTGTTCCGCGCTGATAGAACATGTGGTTGTATTATGGATCCGTGCTCGTAGGATCATGTAGATTTTTTGTAACAGCACACGGCACTAAATTTAATATTTTTCCTTCGATAAGTTAGTGGACCAGTCGTGCATTGTTACGACAAAGTTCTAACGGTATTACGTTTTGCCTTACTAATGGGTTTTTATCTTTACTCCTATATTGCCAGCTGAAAGGCACAAGGATAGATAACAAGGATTTCCTGATGATGTAAAGAGCCCAAGGTCAAGTTAGATGGAAAATGGCTTGTAGATACGGAAACCTCCAAAGGCTAAGCGGCTAGTCGAGCGATTTGCTCTGGGTAGAACATGAGATTTGAGTCGGGGTTGGACTACAACCAAAAATATAGTGAATATGGCGCCACCGAATTTTTATATACAATGATTACCTAATTTGAGTCAGTAGTACATTATGGGCGTAATCACCGCCACATTTCCACCAGCATCCACATTTCCACACACATCTGGACCAAATTTACATGTAAAAACCCACTATAAAGTCTTATTTTTTAAGAATCTCCTCCTGGCTCCTCCTTGCTCCGCCCTGTGGACCGCCTTGTGGAATTTTTTACCCCAACCATTTTGATTACGCCACACCCGCATTCTTTCCACCCGCGAGATAAATCTTTCTCCACATTTCCACACACGAGATAAACATATCTTGTTTGGTATCAATTAATATTAGAATTTTCTCAGCTACCCGAATCTTTAGGAATTTTTTAGATTGCATCACCCCCCAGAGAGCTACCCTCATTTTAAGATTTTTTACCGCTAACATTCTGAACCAAATAGTTTTCTTCGTCTAACCATTGCATCTTTCGAGATAAACCTATCTTGTTTGGTATCAATTAATATTAGAATTTTCTCAGCTACCCGAATCTCTAAGAATTTTTTAGATTGCATCATCCCCCAGAGAGCTACCCTGATTTTAAGATTTCTTACCAGTTGCGATTTCCGACCGTCCTTAAACATTTTTTTATACATGCGATACATTAAATTAGCTTAGAATTTTATGTAGAATCCGAATCTCTAAACAGATTTAAAATAGGACCACCCCTTACCGTTTTACACATATGCCCTCTGCGAGATAAATCTTTCTCCACATTCCCACCAACGAGATAAATGTACCTTGTTTGGTATCAATTAATATTAGAATTTTTTCAGCTACTCGAATTTTTAAGAATTTTTCACATAGCACCATCCCCGAGGGAGCTACCCCCATTTTAAGATTTTTTGCTGGCAGCGATTTTTGAGCGTTCTTATAAATTTATTAACGATGTGACACATCTTGTTAGTCTAGAATTTTATGTAAAATCCGAATCTGTAAATAGATTTAAAACAGGACCACCCCTTACCATTTTACACACACACTCTAAATTATAACTTTCCTGCGGCTCATATCTAAAAGAAAATCTAAAACACATTCTTAAAACTTTTTATTACAGACAATTTTTACTAATACAGTTTAAATTTTGTAAACCACATTTCTAAATACATATTCACAATTTTTTATTTTCAACCTAGAACTTCTCATATCGGCTTATACTTATTAATATTTATTTCTAAATAGAGCACCTTTTCCAAAGACCAACCGGACCCGCATGTTTCAAATTCCTCTGATTTTGTTCGCATGGTTTCGCTTAAGACCTCGTACATATTTTCCAGATTACTAGAAGACGTTATAACCACATTTTTCGTGTTAAAGGATTTCACATCGGTAGTCTCTTCCCCCATTTTGGTGTAAACGCCGTAGAGTTCGCAGTAGACTTTTACTGCTGTATGTTGTATTCTTTTTTCATTAATTAATCGAATAAATCGCTCTTTCTGCTTCCAAAAAAACTCGGGCACTCCATCGTCGACACTGGTATTCTTTATGCGATAGCTAGCCATGCGGTTGTTAAACGCTGTGCTAACCATTTCTACACCATCGTCGCTAGTAGCGGTAACTGATGCATTTTTATGTCTGTTGCTTCTCAAGTGTGCGGCATAGGTAGTTTTTTCAATTTCGAAATCGCATACTTTACACATAATTCGTGGTTGTTTCGTACAAGGTCCTTTAACAGCTGGCGGAGCTGAACGTTTACGGCTTAATGACATACCGTGCTGTTTTTCCTTGTGTCGCTGTAAGCTGTCCATTCTCGTAAAAGCGATACCGCAAGTCCCACACTTAAAGAACTTTGCTGCGGACGGATGTATAAGCTAAACCGTAGACGATGTTACACCACGACATTTGTTCTGGTGCCGTTTGAGAGCATCCCTTCTGGTAAAGTAGACGTGACACGCATTTAAAAACGTTTGCAGGTACCATTTTAGTACAAAACAAAATCCGCACTATAAGACTTGACTTGTAAGCGAACTAACTAAAGAGTTTACTCCAGCGCACCTGCTTTATGTACCCTATAGAATGCATACCGAAGGTTTCCGAAGACGACCGCTGCTCGTCCAATACATTTAGCGCCAATGCATGCACCTGGTTGGCTTCGTCGATGGTGCGAATGCCGTTAGTAGAAACATCGGAAACGTCTTCCATGTTATACGGATCGCGTGCATATTAAAAATTCAAAAGGGTGGTAGCACACGCACACAAATTGTGTGCAAGTCGTGCTGTAGAAGATGCAATGCTACTATAACCAAGAACACTTTAAACTATTACTAAGGAAATACCAACTTGTCGTCTACAGGATACTTACTAATAAAGCAGTTTAATTTTAAATAACTTCTACGTCATATTTTAGGAAATGGAGGGCTTAAATATTTTTCAAATGAATCACCAAGCGAAAGTATATGCTTAGCGGTATTCAAATTACCCATTAATTTCCCATTTTTACGACCGTGGTTAATTATAGATTAAAATTTAATTTGTGCACGGTCGAGCTTCCCGTAAACTAACATATTTTAGAGCAACAATGCGCTGTATAATACATGCATACCCCTTCGCCGCGCTACTGCTATTCTTGTAATTGCTAGAAAAAGTCACTCTCCTTTTTACTGTTAGGACCGATGCAAAGCACCAATTTTTTTTATACTTTCTATAGCACATCGCGCGCTTTTTCGTATGATAATTAAATTTGCTTCTGTAGGCTTTTACACTTTCGCATAGCGGTCAATCGCACGTAATGATTTCTAGAACCGGTAAGTACTCGATATCGCTCCAATAGAGAATTAGATGCTCGATGTCTGTCAATTTCCGATTCCCTCGTAAAAGGTAGGAAAAACCCAGTCAATAATCCATTATACTTCAACCCGCTCCTGTTCTGATAATTTACAAACATTTTTCAAACGACAATGGGCCGACAATTTTTAAACCTCCGAGGGATCTTTAAGTTGTGATCAATTACACATCCGAGCTACGCGTAAACTAACATATTTTGCAGCAACTGTGCACTGTATAATACATGCATACCCCTTCTCTGCGCTACTGCTATTCTTGTAGTTGCTTGAAAAAGTCAGTCACCCTTTTTATTGTTAGGACCGATGCAAAGCACCATTCCATACTTTCTTTATAAGTGTAGCACATCGCGCACTTTTTTGTCGGTTAATTAATTTTTGTTTATGTAGGCCTTTACACTTTCGCTTATTTAAACATCTAATACGACCGATTAACCACTTTCGATTATTCTAACGGGGAACCACCATACATCCCACCGCACCGTTCTTTTTTGAGTCCTATGGGCTTCCGCACACTAACACCCGACGTATCTTTCCTACTATTTGTTAAACAAAAACTACCGTTATCGCCATTGTGGACGTAATCAGATGTTTGTGGATGTGTACGAGAATATGTAACCATATACATTAATAAGTCTAAGCTATTTTATTTAGTCCACGAAAACTACTATTATTTTTCTAAACCATAATTAATAATCGTCTTTATAGGTTCCACATTTCTACCGTTACCCAATGACTGGTGCTACGTACATGGAAACTTTAATTTCTTATTGAGAGAATTCTTATTCTCCGCGCACTGCTGCGTAGTTGCATGCCCACCCTTTTGGAGGTATATGCTCTTTATAGGTTGTAAGACCCTCGGTTTTACTTAACTACAATTCGTGAGACCCCTTTAATCTTTTTAATCGTATCTTTCTCGCCTACAGTACAGTAGGACTTAACATTACTACCAACAAATTCTAATACTGGACCCCATTAAATACGTCTTTAATTTTCCTACAACTTTTTGTTGACAAGTGTTATATTGTATTTATTATACGTAGGGTAGTCACTCTTTTAAGATAAATATATTTTGCTAGGTATCAACTAATATTAAATTTTTCTAGAGACCCCAAATCTGTAAATAAATTTTAAATAGGACCACCCCATACAAAGTTATACCTTTTAAAGACTAATTTTTGCCCATCTTTTATTTAATTCCATCTTTAAAACCTTTTTCGCTACCCAAGACATATGCTTTAACCAACCGTTTCCCTAGAAATCTAAAACCGCAGTGTCCCGCGAATACCACGTGCAGATAAGACGTATACTCTGTCAACCAGGAAGCCGGAAGGATTTGGAAGGTGGTAGAAGAACTTAAAAATTATGGAATCTTAAAACTAATATATACAATAGATTTACAAAATCCATACAAATATAAACAACTATCTTATATCTTTACACCCCCATGCGTAGATTGTTGTACTATTAGGAATGATGTACCTTTTGTCATCTTCCCTCGATAAACTAATTTTATTAATAAGCTACGTGTACAAATCGTATTTTTTACTCCGGATACATACGCAGGCAAGTACTCGATACCATCCAAATAAAGAATTGGATGCTTGGTGACTGTTAACATCCCCTTCCCTCGTGTACGCCCAGACACATCCCAGCCCAAGAGCACCCCTGCGCATGCACACCCCTGCCCATGCGCACCCCTGCGCGTACGCACCCCTGCCCATGCTCGCTGCCCATGCGCACTCCTCTCTGTGCGAGTGCTATTTCGGGGTAACGTTACAGCCTTTTATAAATAAAGAACAATGTTATATACTATTATAAAATGTTTATTCTGACATTATACATAACAAATTTAAAAATATTTAATACCAAGCATGGAGTCATTTAAACTTAATTTTAATACAAAGTTATACACAGAAGACAGTCCTTTCTTTATGTTTGTTTGCAGTGGTTTTAATTTTATCTAATTTTATTCGCAGCTTAAAATTTAAATCGACACCCAAGTCTTCTATCTCCTTTTCTAACCAATAGTTTGATACATAAAGACCGTCTAGGTTTTCGAATTGTAAAATGTACCGAAGTTTGCCTCTATATTTAAAGTCTTTGATTCCGCCGACAACCAGATCCATTCTTTCGTGTAATTCTTGCAGCTTGTGACAATCTTTTAATCGCAGCTTTCCCACTATATCCTGCATACGTATCTTGTTAGCTTGATCGACTTCTTCTTGTCGGTATTGGAGTAAATCCTTTTTCTCCCACACACCGTTGTGTAGTTGCATATCCACCACTTTTGGGAATATATGGTTGTTATGGATTGTAAGACCCTCGGTTTTAAATGATCCGAAAGGTTCTTTACTAGGTAAATATACAATGTTTAGCGGAACCCCTTTGCGTGTGGTGTACGCCAAGGTTACGAAACCCGCATTCCTTAGTTCGTCTTTGTTATCTGCCATTTTGTTAAATACGTTTTTAGAATAATCTTTTAAAAAGTATACGGATTTAGTACCATCCTTTTCTGCAAGAACACCTACATAACTAAAAGAGTCTTTCTTACTAACCGCAAATGCATACAGCTTGTAAAACCCGGATGTATCTAAGTCAGTCCATCGACACATAAAATAATCTTTTAATTCTTCCTCATTTTCTCTAATAAGATGTTCTTTGTCTAACACATCTTTGTATTGTTCGCGTATTGTCGCAGTGTTTTCCATGTAGTCCAATTTTCGCCTTTTTGCATCCATTTCCTCTAATTCCAGTTGTCTTTTCCTTCCACTTACAGCGTATGGCATACATAATGGGGTAATTTCCTTTAGCGTAAACGGATAGAGTTTACTACCAATATTTGCGCGTTGTCGTACAACCTCTGGGCGAATGTTAGGTGTATTTATCAATCCCAATTCCGAAATGACTATTTCTTTTGGAATTGTAGAATATGGTGTTGCAGATTGTGTAAAATATGTACTACCTGCTTTAATGTAGCACTTGTGTAAGATTTTTATTTTATCTTGGCTGTCTTCCTCCTCTACTATCTCCAAATAATTTACGGGTAAATAGTTAAAACTAAAAGCCGAAAGCACATACTTTATCAATGTTTCCCTTTCTTTTGGTTTTTCGGACAACTTAATTTGCAGGGCCGTCAATTTCTTTGTATTACCATTCCCCCAATACACGTACTGTAGTAGGTTATTATACACTAAACAGCAGCTATTTTGTAGCTTGTCCGATAGCTTACTCCACATTTTGGCAAGTGGTACCGAGTACATTGGCGCCTTTAGGAAGTATAACTTACTATCTTCCAATAACGCTAAACAGTCTTTTAAGGGATTATACACCCGTTCCGCACTGACATAGCTTCCAATTGCACAGTTGTATATTGTCGCTTCCAATCGCGTAATACCATGTTCTTTGGCCAAAGTAGACGCAAATGTTTCCCTTAAACGTACATCTGAACAACGTAAAAAATCTAGTATATGATTGCCAAGTTGTTTATTAACACCAGGACTTGTTATCTGACACACAAATTTGTTGTATATCTTAATTCTTGCATTGGTTGTTAGCCATGTTAAACAATCAATTCCTACAGTTTTATCGTTGTCAACTATAATATTACACTTTTCTTCGTATTCGCCCTTATAGCGAAAGTTATGGTTTGTAGTTAAATAATTACACATCTCCATCTTGCTAAATATACCCGCAAAATCTTGGGTTACATCCATGTCAAAAAGATAGAAATAATCTTTTTCGAGTTCGTCTAATATATCTGGTAGTTCCTCCAATAAAGTTTCCAACTTATCATCTGCTAGTTCCACTTTGTATGGAACATATATAGGATTTTGGAATTTTTTATTAATGCATTCGAGGTCTTCTTTTCCGATAATTTCTTTTACTCTCTGGCCCATCTTGTTAGTGCTTTCCAGAGAAAACGGAAGCTTAGCTTTAACACCATGCCTAGCGGAAACAAATCGGTCAAACTTTCTTCGTAGATAGCTGTTAAATGCACCACAAATTTCTTTTTAGGATAAACATCCTTTGCTTGCAGAGGTTTGTTCGGCGTCAGAAAAGTCGCAAATTTTAACCAACATTATATTGTCACAAAATGGTTCTGTAATTGGTGTGTGTAGTCCACCAGTCAGCATCTGCTCGCCTTCGACATAACAAATATTACTAATATCTGTTACCAGATTATTGTTGCACATATTTTCTGTCAACAGCCATAATCCAAATCGCTCATTTGTCGGTTTCACTTTATTCCCAAGAAGTTGAGAAACGTTAATCACCTTTGAGACGCTCATGTTTACCGTTCTAGCTACTATCGAATACTAAATTGAATACGAAAAAATTGTTCTCTTATGTATTCTACAGAGTGGGGGCGTATATTGCCGAAGATAGTCGAATATGTTGTTATCCGACCTAAGCCGACAGGGATGCGCATCGACATATATCCGGATATATGTAGGATGTTAAGTTAGGGTGAAATTACCGCATAGGGTGAAATTGCCCCATGACCACATGACCATGTCAACAAAAAAGTTGTAGGGAAAATTAAAGACGTATTTAATGGGGGTCCAGTATTAGAATTTGTTGGTAGTAATGTTAAGTCCTACTGTACTGTAGGCGAGAAAGATACGATTAAAAAGATTAAAGGGGTCTCACGAATTGTAGTTAAGTAAAACCGAGGGTCTTACAACCTATAAAGAGCATATACCTCCAAAAGGGGTGGGCATGCAACTACGCAGCAGTGCGCGGGAGAATAAGAATTCTCTCCAATAAGAAATTAAAGTTTCCATGTACGTAGCACCAGTCATTGGGTAACGGTAGAAATGTGGAACCTATAAAGACGATTATTAATTATGGTTTAGAAAAATAATAGTAGTTTTCGTGGACTAAATAAAATAGCTTAGACTGATTAATGTATATGGTTACATATTCTCGTACACATCCACAAACATCTGCTTACGTCCACAATGGCGATACCGGTAGTTTTTGTTTAACAAATAGTAGGAAAGATACGTCGGGTGTTAGTGTGCGGAAGCCCATAGGACTCAAAAAAGAACGGTGCGGTGGGATGTATGGTGGTTCCCCGTTAGAATAATCGAAAGTGGTTAATCGGTCGTATTAGATGTTTAAATAAGCGAAAGTGTAAAGGCCTACATAAACAAAAATTAATTAACCGACAAAAAAGTGCGCGATGTGCTACACTTATAAAGAAAGTATGGAATGGTGCTTTGCATCGGTCCTAACAATAAAAAGGGTGACTGACTTTTTCAAGCAACTACAAGAATAGCAGTAGCGCAGAGAAGGGGTATGCATGTATTATACAGTGCACAGTTGCTGCAAAATATGTTAGTTTACGCGTAGCTCGGATGTGTAATTGATCACAACTTAAAGATCCCTCGGAGGTTTAAAAATTGTCGGCCCATTGTCGTTTGAAAAATGTTTGTAAATTATCAGAACAGGAGCGGGTTGAAGTATAATGGATTATTGACTGGGTTTTTCCTACCTTTTACGAGGGAATCGGAAATTGACAGACATCGAGCATCTAATTCTCTATTGGAGCGATATCGAGTACTTACCGGTTCTAGAAATCATTACGTGCGATTGACCGCTATGCGAAAGTGTAAAAGCCTACAGAAGCAAATTTAATTATCATACGAAAAAGCGCGCGATGTGCTATAGAAAGTATAAAAAAAATTGGTGCTTTGCATCGGTCCTAACAGTAAAAGGAGAGTGACTTTTCCAAGCAACTACAAGAATAGCAGTAGCGCGGCGAAGGGGTATGCATGTATTATACAGCGCATTGTTGCTCTAAAATATGTTAGTTTACGGGAAGCTCGACCGTGCACAAATTAAATTTTAATCTATAATTAACCACGGTCGTAAAAATGGGAAATTAATGGGTAATTTGAATACCGCTAAGCATATACTTTCGCTTGGTGATTCATTTGAAAAATATTTAAGCCCTCCATTTCCTAAAATATGACGTAGAAGTTATTTAAAATTAAACTGCTTTATTAGTAAGTATCCTGTAGACGACAAGTTGGTATTTCCTTAGTAATGGTTTAAAGTGTTCTTGGTTAAGGTAGCATTGCATCTTCTACAGCACGACTTGCACACAATTTGTGTGCGTGTGCTACCACCCTTTTGGATTTTTAATATGCACGCGATCCGTATAACATGGAAGACGTTTCCGATGTTTCTACTAACGGCATTCGCACCATCGACGAAGCGAACCAGGTGCATGCATTGGCGCTAAATGTATTGGACGAGCAGCGAGGATTATGACGTCATTTAGTTCCCCCCTGAATCCTCAACATCGTTCGGTCGTCTTCGGAAACCTTCGGTATGCATTCTATAGGGTACATAAAGCAGGTGCGCTGGAGTAAGCTCTTTAGTTAGTTCGCTTACAAGTCAAGTCTTATAGTGCGGATTTTGTTTTGTACTAAAATGGTACCTGCAAACGTTTTTAAATGCGAGCCGTGTCACGTCTACTTTACCAGAAGGGATGCTCTCAAACGGCACCAGAACAAATGTCGTGGTGTAACATCGTCTACGGTTAAGCTTATACATCCGTCCGCAGCAAAGTTCTTTAAGTGTGGGACTTGCGGTATCGCTTTTACGAGAATGGACAGCTTACAGCGACACAAGGAAAAACAGCACGGTATGTCATTAAGCCGTAAACGTTCAGCTCCGCCAGCTGTTAAAGGACCTTGTACGAAACAACCACGAATTATGTGTAAAGTATGCGATTTCGAAATGGAAAAACTACCTATGCCGCACACTTGAGAAGCAACAGACATAAAATGCATCAGTTACCGCTACTAGCGACGATGGTGTAGAAATGGTTAGCACAGCGTTTAACAACCGCATGGCTAGCTATCGCATAAAGAATACCAGTGTCGACGATGGAGTGCCCGAGTTTTTTTGGAAGCAGAAAGAGCGATTTATTCGATTAATTAATGAAAAAAGAATACAACATACAGCAGTAAAAGTCTACTGCGAACTCTACGGCGTTTACACCAAAATGGGGAAGAGACTACCGATGTGAAATCCTTTAACACAAAAATGTGGTTATAACGTCTTCTAGTAATCTGGAAAATATGTACGAGGTCTTAAGCGAAACCATGCGAACAAAATCAGAGGAATTTGAAACATGCGGGTCCGGTTGGTCTTTGGAAAAGGTGCTCTATTTAGAAATAAATATTAATAAGTATAAGCCGATATGGGAAGTTCTAGGTTGAAAATAAAAAATTGTGAATATGTATTTAGAAATGTGGTTTACAAAATTTAAACTGTATTAGTAAAATTGTCTGTAATAAAAGTTTTAAGAATGTGTTTTAGATTTTCTTTTAGATATGAGCCGCAGGAAAGTTATAATTTAGAGTGTGTGTGTAAAATGGTAAGGGGTGGTCCTGTTTTAAATCTATTTACAGATTCGGATTTTACATAAAATTCTAGACTAACAAGATGTGTCACATCGTTAATAAATTTATAAGAACGCTCAAAAATCGCTGCCAGCAAAAATCTTAAAATGGGGTAGCTCCTCGGGGATGGTGCTATGTGAAAATTCTTAAAAATTCGGGTAGCTGAAAAAATTCTAATATTAATTGATACCAAACAAGGTACATTTATCTCGTGGGTGGGAATGTGGAGAAAGATTTAGCTCGCAGAGGGCATATGTGTAAAACGGTAAGGGGTGGTCCTATTTTAAATCTGTTTAGAGATTCGGATTCTACATAAAATTCTAAGCTAATTTAATGTATCGCATGTATAAAAAAATGTTTAAGGACGGTCGGAAATCGCAACCGGTAAGAAATCTTAAAATCAGGGTAGCTCTCTGAGGGGATGATGCAATCTAAAAAATTCTTAGAGATTCGGGTAGCTGAGAAAATTCTAATATTAATTGATACCAAACAAGATAGGTTTATCTCGAAAGATGCAATGGTTAGACGAAGAAAACTATTTGGTTCAGAATGTTAGCGGTAAAAAAATCTTAAAATGAGGGTAGCTCTCTGGGGGGTGATGCAATCTAAAAAATTCCTAAAGATTCGGGTAGCTGAGAAAATTCTAATATTAATTGATACCAAACAAGATATGTTTATCTCGTGTGTGGAAATGTGGAGAAAGATTTATCTCGCGGGTGGAAAGAATGCGGGTGTGGCGTAATCAAAATGGTTGGGGTAAAAAATTTTACAAGGCGGTCCACAGGGCGGAGCAAGGAGGAGCCAGGAGGAGATTCTTAAAAAATAAGACTTTATAGTGGGTTTTTACATGTAAATTTGGTCCAGATGTGTGTGGAAATGTGGATGCTGGTGGAAATGTGGCGGTGATTACGCCCATAATGTACTACTTGAGTCTGTTTGTATAAGGGGAATGCGGAAACTTATACTCAAATACCGCTGTACTAAAAATATTACGAGAAAATAATCTTTATAGATACTTACCTTATGGCTCGATATTGATCGTTAAAGATGCACTGCTACACCTGTAATCAGATTAAACCAAAACTAGCACAGTTTGTGCATTTACTTCAAAAAAAATTAATAAGAATCAAACCTCATTCGTTCCAACTAATAATCATAGACTTGACCAAAATAAATTTTTATTCTCTTAAGTTTCAGTTGAAGATTATTTGCAACGCTTTATCTTAACAAATTTACTTCAAAAATTGACTAAATTATGGTTACGAAAAATATGTACTTATATACTTGATAATGATCTCAACATCTGTATCTCACAAAAATTAGAGTGTTGTAATTTTTACATTATAAAAATCTAGCAAGATTTTATTCTTGCAATTGTTTAAACTTGAGCTTTATGAATGATTAAATTCATACTACAAATTTTATTTGGTAGTACTACTTAGACTTCACATTAAATTGTATGATAAAATATTCCAATTAATAACTATTGTAGAGCAAAATGAAACAATTTAGTTATCTGAACTTAGATAGTTTAGTCTTCAAATAATAGCTTTAATTTTTGTTAAACTTGAAAGTTTACCCTTATTCTACCTATATACCGCCATCTACCATTTTTTTGTTTGTACTAATAAAAAGATAAAAGTGAAGTTTCATAGATTTTTTTCACCAATGATAAAAATAACCTGAGGTCAATCACATAATGAACTAGGAACAAAACTTACAAAAACTTACTTGTTTGTTATTCCAAAATTTACAGCTTGACGTACTTTAAACACTAATTAAATACCAGATGTTTATAAATCAGAAGAATACTTGCAAATTATTTGGACCAACTCCGGAATATTAAAGGATAATTGGAATCTTCTTATTTCAACAATAAACAGGATACAATTTTCTAAAAGCACATAATCTAATTAACCTTGCTACAGAATATCAAAAGAACATCACGTGCATCCACATCAAGTAAAATATCCACGTTGAATAAATTGCCACATCAAATAAACTGCATATTAAATAAGTTGCATACCAATTAAATTACGTTTCAAACAAGTAGCATTTCAAATAAAATTTACATTTTTAATAATTGCATTTCATACAAGTTTTACATATCCTATAAGTTGCCTTTTATATAAGTTGCACTGCAAATTTTAAATTAACAAAGGCCCTAAAGATCGGTAATACTTACTGCCATTTTAAAGCCAATCATTTTAAATTACGCCTCGTCTTGTGCAAACTATATTCTGCCAAGCGTCGACATATAGTGCTTTTAACAAAGACGATTTAATATCGAAATCAACTTTTTTCTTCTTGTGTTTCCAACACCAGGTGTTATAACCTGAAGTCACGTTTTTCTATACAAAGAACGAATGACCTTCTCAAGCAACAGCTCAGGTGAAAGTGTTCTAATACGACGTATACTACCGTCTGACAACAGTTACAAGGACTTTTATAATTATCGAAGGAGAAAGCTCTTATAATGACGCTCGCAAATGGTATTTTCTGTCACCGCTTAACTTATAATTTATGCTCGCAGTTTTAAAGCTTATGTTGGATTCAACAACCTGTAATATTTATTACGTAGACTGTGTAGAGATATTATACTTGAATTGACTTTTTATAAAAATATTAACTTAAATATTTGTCAAGATATTGCTTAAAAATAAACTTGTTACAACAGAAATACGTAAATGGTTGAACAGTTTATAGCAGAAAAACGTAAACAAAAGTCAAAGACTTACCTATGATGTCGATAGCGGCAGCGGTCCAGTTTTATCACTTGAAGCTGTAGGGATATTTTAGAATGAAAGGAAAGGAAACAAACAACAACTCGCACTAAACAATTAGACGCTTCTAGAGCACTTCCGATCCCACAGACTCGCGAAGTTGACGTCTCGACAGGTACTTTAAAACTCGAGTGTTACTTTCAAAGGCTCGACGGTCACTGATAACACACGCGAGGTTCGTCTTGTTTTCAACAGCGCGTGCGTTCAGTTAATGAAAATAAATGGTAAAACCAAATTTAATTGAATATCGCACTTGTTGCGCAAACATATATTATGTACACCAACTATTATATATATATATATATATATATGTATATATATATTGCCGTGGAAGGTAAGGAACAAGCTTTAACATCGAGCTCCAGCGTTAGGCCAACATAAAATTTTTAAAAAAAAGTTTCAAAAATTTCTTACACATCTTTTTGCACGCCTCCCTATTTCTCTGCTCACCCTGGCTAGCTCAGCAATCGGCTTCTTCTTGAATACCTACCATTTTAAGTACGTACCTTTCTCACACACCCACAGTCAAATGAATTTACCACGCAAGTAATACAACAAACATACAACCTTTTTATTTACAGATATTAACAAGTTTCCATTATTAATAAAATATTTACACCTTGGTACAGACAGTTTGCTAAAACTGTTATCAGCTCAATGATTAAATACTTTAAAGTCCTTGGTTTTGATAAATTTCAACAAATTCTATATAATACGAGTAGATGGGCCTCACATGCAAACCTAGTTTGACTTTATTCTGGTATATTTTGAGCTCATTATATTTGGGTTTCATTCACCTCTTGTGAGCACTTGTCACGTCAATATATATATATATATATATATATATATATATATATATATATATTGCTATGATTAGGTATTCAAAGGTTTTAAATAGCAAATAATATTACGAAGTTGTAGAGTTATAAATTTTACACATTTCTTAGTTTATTATACAAATTTTGGTGAATTTTGTTTATCTTATTCAGGTATGGAACTCAAAGAGGGAAGGATGTAAACATTCTTTGTTACCATATCGTCGCTCACCCTGTGCAGAGTATAACTGAGCTAGCCGAGGCATAGATTTAATTGTGTAAATATTGAAATTATTCCATATTATTTAGAGGCACAGAGAAGTGGCGGTCAGCAAGACAACTGAGCGTTATATACACCTGGCGAGCGGAGATATCGTAGCAATATATATATATATATATATATATATATGTATACATATGTATATGTATACATATAATGCTATGATAATAGGGTAGTTTAAGGGTAGATTAAGTCATAGGTGTCGTTGGATAAATATAAACAATTTCAACTTTAGGAAAAGCAAATAATTCCAGAAATTATAAGAGTAAATCTGTCACTCTACATAATGTTAATTAAGAGGACACTGTATATAAAATGTACGGAATTAAATGCATGAGAACATAAATATGTCTAAGTGTAGTTTACAGGTAAAGATAAGATTTTAAAACGCAATAAATTGCATCAAAATTAAATCACCGGGAAACATAAATAAATCGGCAATGCAAATATTTAACAATTGCATCGAAAATAACAACGTAAACGCACCCTAAATAATTCATTATTAGAAAATCGTTACGTGACTAGAGCAAAACACATTTGTTCAGAAAACCAATATTCTGTGGAAACAAATAAACACCAGGCGGTTCAATTATATGATAAATTAACAAACATCAAATACGTGAGTTGATTAAAAGCTAAAAGTTGGATATCCTCGAATAATACTGAAATATGCTGAATACGGACGTGACGAACAGAGCATTCATCAAAGATTTAAACTAAGTAATTTGTAAAAATTCTGAGTTCTGTTAGATAAGGCAAAAGTATCAGCCTAGATTGTAAATACCCCAATGAAAACAATTGGAGGAAGGGCTTATATATACAATAGAAACGGAACGACATTTTAGTCTATATTTAACCGAGCAACAACTATGTTCGAAGGTGTTAAAAACTCACGTAACTAGTGAAGTAAAAATTAAAACAAGTCGGATTTAAAAGTGCGAGAATTTGTGCAACGAAATATAAGCCGATCTATAGATAGACGTAAGTTAAACAACTTAATTAAATTCATTTCTAATATTAACAAAACAGGGCTTTAATTTGTGACCTTTAATTTGGGACCTTTAATTTGAGACGGCTTTAATTTGGGACATATTCCGATTTGGACGTTTTAATTTTTGGATGTACTGTAATTTGCTACAATTTTATTTGGAAGCGATTTATGGGAGGCGATTCTTATATGGGGCCGGCATATCAATAAGCAAAACGGATACAGCAAGGGGATGCAGATCATAGACTAGGATGAAACTCCAAAACCCATTCCAGGTTAACAATTTTTAATATACTGTATTCTTGAAAGACTGTTTTCAATTTAATATTTGCTATGCATTGTATATTTGTGAGAGTCACGAAAAAGGCCACTGAAATAATATGAAAATGGATTTTGACCTTGGAACGTTCGAAGGTCCCTGAATATAATTAAAAGATATTTTTGCTGGCTTTCAGAAAAGTATAAATCTGGTATATGTAGATATTTTGCACAATAAGGAAAATTTGGAGTATTGTAAATATTATCAATTATTATATTGTGTTCTAGAATTGCTTTATTTAATTCAATAAGATTTATTCAGTAAACTAGTCGGGGTAAAAATCCTAATTAAACATTTCATAACATTGTGGCTTAAAATAATAAAAGGAATATAACAGCAATAAATATGGTACGCCCAACCGTGGGGAGAATTCCACAGCAATAGATATGACACCCGCCGTAGGGGCTCGATAATCCTAATATAGGGCATATCATAGCAATATATATATATATATATATATATATATATATATATATATAATTTTCCAAAGGTAGTTCCTTTCTTTTTCAAGGTTCTAGTAACAATAAACAGTTAGTATAAATTAATTTACACAGGATATACGTACAATGAAGTTATTAAATATATACAATGCTTTTGAAGATCAAATAGCATCATCTCGTAAACATCCAACGCTGTAAACTTTAACATATTTACGAAAAAACTTACTTAAGTAGATATTAATTTGTAAAGAAAATAACGTATTTATAAGAACGCTCAGTATATGGTGTATAAATGCATGGGAACCGTAATAAAACGGGTCTTCATTCTTATTATGTAAACTTAAAGACGACGGAATAATGATTTAAGATAAGTATATCGGTATTTCACTATAATTGGTGTGTAGGAGAGAGTCATCCAGAGAGGTTCCTCCTCAATCAGGTAATTTATTAGAGTGTTTACATTCAACGGTATCCATTATGCGTAGATAAGTGCATGAAGAAAAATTTAATTGAGTAGTCAATAAAGTTTTCTCCACATTTTGCTATCAAAGTACCCGATTGTGTACAAATTAAGCGTGATTTACATTTTAAGGAGACCGCGTGTATAATATTTTAGTTTAATCATAGTATTTAAATAAAAAGATATTTATTTAAAATATTAATCGATATTTTAAAAAAAGCTACGGAGTATTTCAATTGAAAAGATGGTATTTTGGAGGTAATGAAGGACGTGTTCATTAACCGTAACCTGGCTTACATAAATGCTAAAAGGGAACATAAGATGAATGAAGAAATACCGTAGATTTGTGGTGGTGATGATATTAGAATGTAAACGTTCAGCTAATTAAGATGAGTTAAAACAATGAAAGTAAATATATATATATATATATATATATATATATATATATATATATATATACACATAAATATTTTAGGTATTTAATTACACAAGGTAAGTTGATAAATACTATCGTATTATAGTGAATAAGATGAAATAATAATTTAGACATTTATGCAAAGCCAAATGTCAAATAAGATTGACAAAAATGACAAACGTAATTGAAAGTTAGGTTAATGTATCGTCGTGTACACGATTTAAATTTGTAAATTTCTCAATTATCGTCATCGGTCTCGGTGGTAATTGGTAAACGCATGGTTCCGGCAAAACCAGGATACAGGTTCAAGTCCTGTCCAACACCTTATATTTTCCATCTTTCAATTACTAGCTCAATTTGAAATGATCATTTGGGCTTTGCATAAAAGTCTAAGTTATTATTTCATCTTATTCACTATATATATATATATATATATAACAATATAACAATATATATAAATATAATAAATATAACAATATATATAACCACACTCTTAAGAATCACCATACGATTTATGCTTGCGAACTTTCTATCGTTTGACGGTACCAAGTTACTTTACTTCTTTACGGGTATAAATTTATTAGTTAGTCATTGAATACCATCTTTAATAAATTGTTTTTGTACACTAATTATTTATTAAGTAGAATTAGAATTTAAAACTAAAGGATCCTCCTTCCCATGTCTTCAGAGAGGTTTCAACATTAATAAATTTTTTCCCTGGACTACAATTTATAATCAATCTTACCATTGACAACCTTGACACGTTTTTTAAAGTTAAAATAGGTTGTTGTAGGATATCATTTTAAACGCTGATTTCTTTATACAAATTGTAACAAAGGTATCGTTCAAAATACCATATGAAAGCGGTTTGTCTGTAGAATCAGTTTGCAAATATAGTAGACTTTCTATTTCCAATTCAAGCTGCTGCTTTTTAAACTAGATAGCTACCTTTACTCTCAATTCACATTAGTCAAAGCTTTTCACCTATTGCGGTAGGGTGTCTACTCTTAAAAATTATACTTATTTTCTGCATGTAGAGGAATCGTTAAAAATGGTATCGCAGACAGTAGACCGTAGAAAGCGATTATTAATAAATTTCCTTATTCTATAATTTTAGAACAACTGACGTTATAGGTTTGCAAGAAACACTCTCGGTCTATTCCAAACCAATCCTCCACCTCAAACCACACTATATACTACGATTCTCCCAATAAGAATTAGTTTTTTATGAAAATTATGGAAAATCGTTATTTTGTTTTCATTAAATTGTCCTCCACATTTATATCAGGTGTTGCCCCAAATTCTATAACAACAAGGCTATTTATGGTATTTTTCTAACAGATATGCATTTTTCATATTTCTCAATTCTACTAACTTTAATTTTAAAGCTATCAGAAGTTTTTCTCACACAAATACAATATTCACGATCATTACCTTTAACTTCAAACTTTTAAGGTATTATGCTTTGTAAAAGAGTAAATCCGTTCTCTTGATACACACACGCACGCACGTACGCAAGCACGCACGCACACGCGCACACGCACGCACGCACGTACGTACGCGCGCGCACGCACGCACGCACGCACGCACCCTCACACACACACACGCACACACACACACGCACACGCACACGCACACACACACACGCACACGCACACGCACACGCACACGCATATTTAGATTACAAAATTGATTTTAAAAATCCAAAAATTTTAGAACTAGAAAGAGATACACAAAAAGGAAATGTATCATATCTTTCGCCAAAGAAATTGTGATATTAGTGGTTTAAGTTCGATTTACACATACTTACTTAATCTTCAGAAGTAACATATACCTAATGCAAATATTGATATTGTACTGATTAACATTACAGACATACACATCCAAACATATTCATACAGACACATGCATACAAGTACGAACAAACAAACAGATTAACGTACATAATCACAAATATTCATAGACACATAAATATAACATGTACATGCACCCACACTCATACACGCAGAAACGCACACACACATGCATCCGCGCACACATAGGCATTCTGTATTTAAAGCTTCAAATAATAAAAAAGGTAAAACTAAAGGGTTTCAAAATTTGACATTTCTATTTTTATTCTTATACAAGTTATACAATTCTTTATAACAACAAATTGAAGCAAGAATCGGTTAAAACAATATTTCTATTTAATTTCTATGTTAATTTAATGTATAACCTTGCCTTGTAAGTTACTATCAATTCATGTATATGTTAGCCTAGTTTATTGTAAAATTTTAGATAGCCCGTGATCAAGAATTTGAATTAAATTTGAAAATTTAGACCTTAAAAAAGAGTTTACTTTCATACAGCTAACCTCAAACCCATTAATCTTGGCAACAAACAAACTTTAATGGGTTATTGGAAAAGAACAACCGTTGGGATTAATGTAGACGCGGTTTTGTGGTTAAAATATTGATTTCAATTTTGGAGGTGGTATAGTGAAGAGCCAACAAAAAACCAAAACAGAATAAGAGTGTATTGAGTGCAAGAGGGATGCGCATTCTTAATTCAGAAGACAGTATTGTTGGGAGACAAATAAAGATTGATAATTTCAAGGATATTTAAAAGCAAACACGAGTCTGTTAAAAAGTGGGAGAATGGAGCCCAGCAGGGTGATTGGCGTGCATCATACAAGAAGGGCAGAGATCCAGCTGGAGGAAGCGTATGTGTGAGATAAAGCTCTAGGTACAAGAAAAATGAGAGATGTTTGTTCAAGTTGGAGGCGTTGACAAATAAAGATGTAGAAGCTAAATTCGAATAACGAAGTGACAGTTTGAAGCAATTTATCGAGTATTGTTATGTTCGTTATGAAAATTCACAAGAATCTGAGGTTCGATAGGAGTTTTTTGCTGAAACAGGAAGCGGTTAGAAAAGATTTTCCAGAACTATAGGAACGGGTATACAAGTGTACGTGTCAAATTAAAACAGGGGTGGGGCGGATTTGACGTATATAATCACTAGCAGAACGGGGACAGGTTCCCTTTCTTTTTCGTTCTGATTTCATCCAGCATTGGTGATAAAAGTGAACTAGTGCAAGTTAATAAAATTTTATGTAGAAGCTAATAAAGAATCTTTGTGGTCAAACGTGAAAGTGGTACGCAAGTACAAGGCTTGTTAAGTTTGGTATTGGAATGCACAAAAATTAAAATTTGAAAGTGTTTGGATGACACAAAAAAGCGATGTTTGAATAATAAAGGTTAAGTTTGAAGATTGGAATTTTTGGAGTGGAAATTGTAAACAGAGGTATGCATGGCAGATATGGTAATTGGACCAGGGAGTTAGCTGATGGACTGCATATTTACTAAACGGCAGCATCTTGACGGAGCTAGATGGGGGAACACACTTGGAAGATAAAAACCAGGTAGGCGATAGAATAGAACATTGAGTGGTGAATATTTTTATGGTGTTTGTGATTATTTGGATTTGAATTTGATATGTTTTATTATTATATGATATTTTATGAACAGACATTTATGGGACTTTAAAAAAAATTGATCTATGAATTTACAGATAACCAAATGTTGTAAAGAGGTATAGAGGGCTTATTGATATTTGGTAGTGCAGGAATTTATAAGCACAGTTGTAGAATTTTATTATGACCTCATGCTAAGACCAAAAGTGTAACGTAAGGTATGAGGAACGCCCTCTTACTTTAAATAAAAATACATGTGTTTAAAAGATTATCAATTTGCATGATTTTCGTTATAAAAGTATTGACCTTTATGCATGTACCTAAAGGAATGGTATTTTAAAATGTATTATGTTTCTAATTTAAATAGAGTGTGATATATTTGGTCAATTGAGTTATTTATGAGTGTGTGATTAGTATGAATGTCTATTTATGTTTCAGCCTGAGGATATTGAGAGGAGGTTTTGTATGTAACAGGTAAGTGTCGACAATATTATTTAAGAAATTAGGTAAGAAGCATTATTAGAAGTAGCCGAGGGCAAGATCCGAGCTAAAATATCACAGTAATTATGTCAGGCTAACAGTGGGGCATGATTCCAGACACGATTGTACAGGTATAACCTCACAGTATTATCTCAGCCTAACAGTGGGGCACGTTTTACGGAGTAAGCATCGAGTAGGTAGAGCTTAAGCTTCACAATATTATGACACCCAGTTTGTGAGGCACGATTGTACAGGTAAAACCTCACAGTATTATGGAGACCCAAACGTGAGGCGCTCGATTCCAAATAAAAAGAAATAGTTTTTTTTATTTCAGGAAACTGGTGACTTAAAGGAAGGGGTGGATTGTTGTAAATAATTTTAGTAATAGTTTTAGATTTAATTTCGGGTATGTGTAAAACGGATGTTGGTAAAGGAGTGGCTTAGGAGTGAAGGAGTGGAAATTGGAAGTGACGATTGTGCGTTATTTGAAAAATCAGAAAAAATGGAAGAAGCAGGAGGTAGTAGGAATCAATTAAGGACAGAATCTGGAGAGCAAGGAAATGAGATAATCATAAGAATGCTAGAGAGGATGAGTGAGGAATCAAACCGGGAATTAGAGCAGATGAGTGCCGAATGAAACCGGAAATTGAAACAGATGAGTGCCGAGTCGAACTGGAAGTTTGAGCAATTGACAGAAACCTTAAGTGAGAAGATGAAGATAGAGAGGTCAAACAAAGAATTCTTTGATTTCAAAAATAGTTTAATAGTAAAAATGGGGGAGGTTGAAATGAGAGTTTAAAGGAATTAAAGGAGTATAAGTGGGATTCGAAGTGAAATTGGACAATTAAAAACGGAAGTTAGAAGTTTTGTGAGGAGGAGATCAATGGAAAAATAACTGAGGTGAGTGAGTCATGTAGAGACCAGATAGGCAGAGTTGAGAGAAAGGTGACAGGAATTAAACAAAATATAAGTGCTTTAGCGGGTGAGAGTCCAAGGTTGTTCGCGAGTAATACTTCGGTAGAACAACAAATAAAATTTTATGGAGACAATAGGGTGAACCCACAGATTTTCATAAATAATATCCGGACGTTAGTATGTAATTTATATGACGAACAAGTTAAATTAAATGTAGTAAAGGCTTTGTTAAAAAATAACGCAGAAGCCTGGTATAATTTGGTAGGGTCAGATATTGAGTCATATTTAGATTTTGAGGAAAAATTTCTCAAGCAATATCGGAGTGATCATAGGCAGGATCAGGTTAGGGATGATCTAATTGCAGGAAAATATAAAGGAGAATTTAGAGGATTCCAGGAACAATATGCGATTAGAAAATATAGCAATGCGAAGCAATTAAATCCACCTTTGATGGATCGGCAACTCATCAAATATTTGTCGAGGCATTTTGAGAGTGAGATTAAGCAACACGTTGCTCTACAGAACATGGTAGAAAGGGTGACAGTTTTGGAGTACCTGCAAAGGTATGATGATGTAAGTTCGGCAAGACCTCGGGAGAGCAGGTACCGGAATATAAATACAGAGTTGGAATATTTTAACAAATTATTTTGTTTAACTTAAGTAGTGTATGGTAATGTAGGCTCAATGTAATTTAGCCAAGGATTATATAACAAAATATTTGTATAAACATTGAGCAGAATAGATAATAATTGTGGTGAAATCATTCTAATGTATTTAAAATTGTAGTAAAGTGATTATGTGGAAGGCTAGAAGCGTGGAGCAGGTGTTAAACTAACATTTCTGTTTGCAAACGTAAAATCCGACATGTTTAAAAAAACAACGAGGGGAGATAATACTTCTCGGTAAACTTGGCAACAAACAAACTTTAATGGGTTATTGGAAAGAACAACCGTTGGGATTAATGTAGACGTGGTTTTGTGGTTTAAATATTGAATTCAATCTTGGAAATGGTATAGTAAAGAGCCAACAAAAAACCAAAACAGAATAAAAGTGTATTGAGTGTAAGAGGGATGCGTATACTCTATTCAGGGGGCAGTATATTTGGGAGACCTAAATAAAATCGATAATTTCAAGGATAGTTAAAAGCAAACACGAGTCTGCTAAACAGTCGGATAATGGAGGCCAGCAAGGTGATAGGCGTGCATCGTACAAGAAGGGCAGAGATCCAGCTGGTGGAAGCGTAAGTGTGAGATAAAGCTTTAGGTACAAGGGAGATGAGAGATGTTTGTTCAAGTTGGAGGCGTTGACAAATAAAGATGTAGAGGCTAAATTCGAACAACGGAGAGACAGTTTGAAGCGATTTACCGAGTATTGTTATGTTCGTTATGAAAATTCACAAGAATCTGAGGTTCGTTAGGGGTTTTTCGCTGAAACAGGAAGCGGTTAGCAAAGATTTTCCAGAACTATAGGAACGGGTATACAAGTGTACGTCCCAATTTAAATAGGGGTGGGGCGAATTTTGCGTACATAATCACTGGCAGAAAGGGGACATGCTCTCTTTCTTTTTTGTTCTGATTTTATCCAGCATTGGTGATAATAGTTACTTTCAAGTGTACTAGTGCAAGTTAATAAAATTTTATGTAGAAGCTAATAAAACATCTTTGTAGTAAAACGTTAAAGTGGTACGTAAGTACAAGGCTTGTTAAGTTTGATATTGAAATGCACGAAAATTGAAGTTTGAAAGTGCTTGGATGATACAAAAGAGCAATGTTTGAATAATAAAAGTTAAGTTTGGAGATTGGAATTTTTGAAGTGGAAATTGTAAACAGCGGTATGCATGGCAGATATGTTAATTGGACCAGGGAGTTAGCTGATGGACTGGATATTTACTAGACTGCAGCATCTTCAAGGAGCTAGATGGGGGAGCACACTTAGAAGATAGAAACCAGGTAGGCGATAGAATAGAACATTGAGTGGTAAATATTTTTATGGTGTTTGTGATTATTTAGACTTGAACTTGATGTGTTTTATTATTATTTGATATTTTATGAACAAACATTCATGGGACTTTAAAAGAAAATTGATACTTTGAAAACAATTAATAAATTTACACATAACCAAATGTTGTAAAGGTATAGAGGGCTTATTGATATTTAGTAGTGCAGGAAATTTATATGCACAGTTGTAGAGTTTTATTATGAGCTCATGCTAAGACAAAGGTGTAACGTAAGGTATGAGGAACGCCTTCTTACTTTAAATAAAAAAATAGGTGTTTAAAAGGTTATCAATTTGCATGATTATTGTTATAAAATTATTGATCTTTATGGATGTATTTAAAGGAATAGTGTTTTAAAATGTATTATGGATCTAATTTAAATTGAGTGTGATATATTTGGTCAATTGACATATTTTTGAGTGTGTGATTGGTATGAAAATCTATTTATGTTTCAGCCTGAGGATATTGAAAGGAGGTTTTGGAAGTAACAAGTAGGTGTCGACAATATTATTTAAGAAATTAGGTAAAAAGCAATATTAGGAGTAGCTGGGGGCAAGATCCGAGCTAAAATATCACAGTAATTATGTCAGGCCAACAGTGGGGCATGATTCCAGACACGATTGTACAGGTATAACCTTACAGTATTATGTCAGCCCGATAGTGGGGCTCGATTTACAGATATAACCTCACAGTATTTATGCAGCCCAACAGTGGGGCACGGCTTAGAGAGCAAGGTTCGAGTAGGTAGAGCTTAAACCTCGCAATATTATGGCACCCATTTTGTGGGGCACGATTGTACGGGTAAAATCTCACAGTTATATTATATATATATATATATATATATATATATATATATATACATATATTGCTATGATAAGGGGGTTATTTGGGGGTGTATTGAGTGGTAAAGGTCGCGTAATAAATGTAAATAGCAATAGGAATGAGAAAACTGCATTTATTTAGCATGAAAAATAAATAATTCCTATATTATGCAAAGAGCAAACCTTTAACACCCTGTATAAGGACCGCAATTAACTTTAATCAATGCCAGTAAGCATGTTTTTTATCAATAGAACACATATTCAGCAGGGAAAAAATTATACATGCTATTAAACTACTTCAAGAAGCGTTCATAAGTCATAAACAAATAGATGCGCATGGAATAAGATAAAACTTAGTAAGTCATTACGCAATAGAGTAAAGCGCCTTGATAAGAAACGCACATTTCAAAATAAGTTTTAAATACCAGCTATAAACAAAAACATGTAGATTTACATCATTCATGTTACATCAGTTTTTATTCAATTCCCCAAAAGCTTTATCTACACAAACAAAAGCCATAAGCTAAATTAAAGACCAAAGTAAATTAAAATTTCCAGTAATAATAACAAAACAAGCGGGCAAAGATCGTGGAATAATAGACATACGAGCAAAATATGTAATCACGGAATAGTTTCATCAGAATCAAATTTGTAAGCTCCTAGGAATATTCAAAACATTTTATGGTTGGCTACGAGACCTTCAGATAAGCCAAAGAAATTTATATAGCATAAGCTATATACCGCCCAGAGTTTGATAAGAGGCTCAATCGCAATCTAAACCACGTTAAAGCTGCATCACTGTTACTCGAAAGTTTACGCGTCGAAATAAATTTCAAATTAAATTATTAAAATTTGTAAAAAGTGTTGTCATATGATATTTGAGAACAAATTATAGTGAAGATATATGAAAAAGCTTTCGCCGTTTGTTAAAAACGTGAGTAAAAATTTGTTAATTAATTTAAGGTTAAATGTTTATAATATAGGGCTTCAAGTTGCACCCGGGATATCTAAGTTGCACCGGGGAAAAGCCTAAGTTCAGATATCTAAGTTGTATCAAGAAAAATCTAGATTGAGGAATCCAAGTAAAGCACGAAGTAAATTTTGGGAACAATAATTAACAACACTGAATAAAATTATTGGTTCAAACCCACGTGAAGGAGCACAAAACAGAGCATTGTTTTAACGAAGCAACTCGATTGAAGATAATAAAGATGTGTTGATCCACAACGCGTAGCAGCAGACCAAAGCGAAAAAAGGACACACCAGGAAAATCACAGGTCAGGGCTAACTATTATAAGGAATCATTTCAAATTTTAATTTAAACACTGACTATATTTTCTATTTTGTAAGTAGACAACAAAAATAATTTTTATACGTAAAAATTTACGTACAAAAGGAAAAAGGTCTTGAACGTTCTAGATTTTTCAGTAAAAGCGTCGATTTCGGTGTCTTTAAATTAAAGAAATGGAGATACAAATTTTGGGATAAATAATCTAAATATTATTAATTGATTTAGGGGTTTATTTGTCAGCTTACAAAACTGTGAAGTGTAGATAGTATTTCTTTTCATTATACAAATATTGATCGACTACGTTTTACCATTCTAAGCGGGTAAAGATGTAAGGGAAAAGGGATAAATTACTTGATCATTGTAACGATGTGCACTCTGTGTGAATTAAGCTAGGCTAGCTGTGGCATAATTAAAGGTTAAATATTAAAAAAGCACAGAGCGGTGGCAGACAGCAGGAAACTAAACGTTTATTACATCGGCGTGCGGCGTTATTGACGTATTTTTATAATTGATAATTGAAAGGTTAAAAGTACATAAAGGAAAACAGTTTTAAAGCAAATAGAATACGCATAATTAAGTTTAATTTATTTTAATTCAACACGTAAAAGCATAAGAAAACCCACTAGGGTAACAAGATTTAATAATTCTAAGGCAAAAGTTTTCTTTGTAACAAGTAAACGTCAGTTTTATCTAATACGACGAAATATAAACTCCAAGAATTGTTGTACTAAACGGTCGATAATTAACAAACACCTGCGTTTTAAAAAGGTTACATTCGTCGAAATTATGAGCATATTAAGACAGGACTTCATAAAAAATAATTTCTATAACTCAAGTGAGGTTTTGAACGCGACAGCAGACATGCATCAGACAGAGATAAAGATAGTTTAGGCGGGATTTGTGTAGACAGAGAATACGTACGGCACGTAGACGGAGTAAATATCTGGAATATTCAAGTCCGTTGTATCAAAATTTGTAAAATTTAAATTTGAAAATAAGCTTTTCACGGGAAGTGTGTCCGGGGGTATGATTTTGAAACAATATAAATACAGATTGGAAATTATTAAGGCTTTTTTGTCTTTTGTCTTCTCTGCGCTTCTATACTACTGTAAAGTACTGAATGCAGACCAACATTATAGTAGAGTTTTTTTTGTGAGTATTAGATGTCATAATAATACAGCAAATATAGTGCTAGCACGTGTGACTTATTAGTAGCGGCCTTCTGTTTATTAACGCGAAATACGTGTGGTGAATATTAAATTAATAGAGGTCCAACTACTACTATACAAAGCTAGAAAATCAATAAATGGAAGCATAATATATGTGCGGTAAGCATCACCAACAACCAGGATTTTATGCTGATATGGAATGGTACTATGGAACGAGACGCTTGGTTCGCAATTGGGGTTATCGTATGTGAATCCACTAAGTATCACAGCGCATGGTCACGAAGCCGAGATGTTCTGTTGATCGTCGTTGAAGGAATGGAAGCCGGAAGCATTCTCCAGGTAATTTATTTTAAATTTCTGTTGTCTGGTAAACTTTTGTGAAATTTTGGTGCTGTGTGAGTGAATTTAGGGGTTTATTTATGGTTGTATAAACTTATTGAAAAAGATACATGTACTGGACAATTTATTGAGGTTAAATATTGAAAAGGGGTGTATTTAAAACTTATAAAATTTTATTCTGAATATAAATTAGATTGTAAAGGGTAAACGGGTCTATCAATTTTGTATTAATTTATGCAAGGTAAAAGGCATATACTAAATAAACTGGGTTATTAGGAGCTCACCATACTCCAGTGTACCGTCAATCTAGGGTAATATGTTGGGCCCATCTACTCATATTTTACTGAATTTGTTTGAACATAATTGGAAAATCAAGGACCTTAAAACATATCACATTTGGGTTTGTAATTAGTGTCCCAAACTGTTTGGTTATACATGTGATTAATTTGTCTATAAATAGCGGCAAATAAAAGATTGTATGATTGTCGTATTATTTGGTGATTTTATTGAATGGTGTGCGAGTGTGAAGGAAGAATGGTTGTATATTTAGGTATCCGAGAAGAGGCACAGTTGAGTTAGCTAGGGAAGCTGCTGAAGATTTTAGAAGCAGATATAAACGGGTAAGCAATTTTTTTTGAAATTTGTGCATTTTTGAAAATTATTTGATGACATTGTCGATGTTAAAAATTTAAATCCACGATTCCACGACAATTTTATGACGCCCAATTCGTGAGGCTCGAATGAGTTAGGTAAAGGACTGACGTTAAAGCTTTGTCCCAGTTTTGTCCATAAATTTTTCTAAGGTACCACAACAATCTTATGACGGCCCAACGATGGGGCACGAATTTTGGTGAGACTACAGCAATATATATATATATATATATATATATATATATATTGCTATAATAATAGGGTAGTTTAGGGGTAGATTAAGTCATGTGGGTCGTAGAATAAAGAAATACAACTTCCACATTAGGAAGGGCACACAATTTTTGCAATTATACAAGTAAATCGGTCTCCCTACATATTGTTAATTGAGATGCACACTGTATATAAAATACACAGGATTAAATGCATAAGTACATAAAGAGGTCTAAGAGTAGTTTACAAGTAAAGATAAGATTTTAAAACGTAACAAATAGCATAAAAATTAGTTCACCGGAAATACCTAGATAAATTGGCATTGCAAAGATGTAACAATTGCGTTAAAATATCATCGTGCACGCTTTCTAAATAATTCATGATTAGAAAATCGTTACGTGATTGGAAGAAATCACATTTGGTCAAAAATTCAATATTCTATAGAAACAAACAACACCAGGCGATTCTATTTAGGTGATAAAATGTAACAAACATTCGAATACGTGACTTAAAAATGACAAAAATTGGAATTTCTCAAATAATACCACGAAATGCTAAATGCGTACGTGACAGTCAAGGCATATATTGAAAGATTTGAACTAAATAATTGGTGAAAATCCCGAAGTATACAAGATAAATGTAAAAGTATCGTCCCAGATCGTAAATAAGCCAATGAAATCAGGTGGAAGTACGGCTTATATATACGATCATGACGAAGCGACAAGTTAGTCTATATTGAGATTGAGCTACGACTAAGTTTAAAAGTGTTAAGAATTTACGTAACCTCTGAATTAAAAATAAGAGTTAAGAAGTGCGTGAATTTATGTAACAAAAAGAAGCAGATCTATAAATAAGATGTAAGTAAAACGACTTAATTAAAATCCATTTCTAATAGTAATAAAACGGGGCTTTTAATTTTAATCTCAAATAAGACGGCTTTAATTCTAATTTCAATCTGGATAAATCGACACCATTTAATTTTGGATTTCAATCTGGACTTTAATTTTGGCTTTTATTTCGACTTTTAATTGGAGACATATTTTGATTGAGATGGCTTTAATTTGGAATATTTAAAACTACTTTAATTTGGGACACCGAAATTAGAACATACTCAAATTTTGGAGATAGTTTAAAAATAAAAGTATTCTGATTTGGATATATTCCGACTTGGAAACGATTTATGGGGCAGGCATATTAATAAGGAAAGGGGACACAGAAAAGGGATGCAGATCATGGACTAGGATGGAACTACAGAACCAATTCCAGGTTAGCAATATTAATACACTTTATTCTTGAAAACTGTTTTAATTTAATATTTATCACACTGTGTATTTTTAAGAGTCAATAAAAGGGGTTATTTAACAATGTATGACAAGAAAATGGGCATTTTGGAACGTTCGAAGGTCCCTGAATTAGTAAAGCATATTTTTGCTGACTTTCAGAAAACCATAAATCTGTTATATGTTGATATTCTGTAGAAAAGGAACATTTTTAGAGTTGTAAATATTATCAATCATTATATTGTGTATTATAGAATTGCTTTATTTGATTCTATAAGATCCATTCAGGGTGAAAGCCTAATTTAACACACCATAACATAAGGGCTTAAAATAATAAAGGAATCAGAGCTAATATCACAGATATTTTATGACGCCCATCGTAGGGGCTCGTTAATCATAAAATAATAAAAGCCCATTTTATAGTAAATTTTATGGTACATCCAATCAAGGGGGATTTTACAGAATTATATGACATGCCCAATTGTGGGGCTCAATAATAATATTGGGGACAAATAACACGGCAATTTTATGGACGGCCCAAGACTGGGGATAAAAACATAGCAATTTTATGACGGCCCAACTGTGGGGTGAATAACACAGCAATTTTATGGCGACCCAAATCGTTGGCGCAGGAACACCACGAAAAGAAATTTAAAATTAAATATCGTAGGAGCGAGAAATTTAGAAATTAAAAATTTGTAGAGGCACGAATAAAATGTAATTTAAAAAAGCGTAAGGGTTAGGAAATTTAAAATCTGCAAGGAATTTTGAAATATTAAAAATTTAAAAAATTAAGAAAATGGATAAACGAATAAAGGAAACCAGAAAAGCATTAAGGAACCAAGGAGTAGAAATAGAGTCCCAAGAAAGCGTAATTTTACAGGATGTATCCATGGAAATGCAAGAACAACAATAGACGCTAAGTCAAAGTGAAGAACAACAGATATCGCAACATTCAGAAATGATGTCTTTTTTATTAGCCTTAAATAAAAAATGGACAAAAGCGAAGAGACCATGAAAGATATTAAAGAAAATGTAGAAAAGCTTGGCGCCGAACGAAAACAGGGAGAGAGAATGTTTGGTATACAATCACAGAGGCTTGTGTAAATAGTAGTTATTCATAAAACATAATAAAATAATTGGAATGAATAGGTGTATAGGTAAAGAATAGATTAAATTAAAATAGGAATAGGGATAAAAAAATAATGTAGGAGTTGTGTAAATAGTAAAAAAAATAAAAACAAAATAATTTTTTGACTAATGTGATTTTTGTCTCACGTTGGGCTCCAAAAATTAACATTTTTCAAAAAAAAATTTATTTTAATTTGAGGGAATAATGCTTTGATAATAGGGTAGTTCAGAGGTAAATTAAGTCATTGGGAACGTAGAATAAAAAAATACAACTTCCACATTAGGAAAGGCACACAATTTCAGCAATTATAAGAGTAAATCGGTCACCCTACATATTGTTAATTGAGATGCACACTTTATATAAATTACACAGGATTAAATGCATAAGTACATAAAGAGGTCTAAGAGTAGTTTAAAAGTAAAGATAAGATTTTAAAACGCAACAAATTGCATAAAAATTAGATCACCGGAAACCTAAATAAATTGACATTGCAAAGATGTAACAATTGCGTTAAAATATCATTGCACACGCATTCTAAATAATTCATTATTACAAAATCGTTACGTGATAAGAAGAAATCACATTTGGCCATAAATCCAATATTCTATAGAAATAAACAATACCAGGAGATTCAATTTAGATGATAAAATGTAACAAACACGAATACGTGAGTTAATAGAAGGCAAAAGTTAGATTTTTTCAAATAATACCACGATATGCGAAAGGCGTACGTAACAGTCAAGGCATATATTGAAAGATTTGAACTAAATAATTGGTGAACATCCCGAAGTATACAAGATAAAGGTAAAAGTATCGTCCCAGAACGTAAATAAGCCAATGAAATCAGGTGGAGGTACGGCTTATATGTACGATTATGACGAAGCGACAAGTTAGTCTATATTGAAACTGAGCTACGACTATGTTCAAAAGTGTTAAAAATTTACGTAACCAGCGAATTAAAGATAAGAGTAAAAAGTGCGTGAATTTATGTAACAAAAAGAAGCAGATCTATAAATAAGACGTAAGTAAAACGACTTAATTAAAATCCATTTCTAATAGTAATAAAACAGGTCTTTTAATTCTAATTTCAAATAAGACGGCTTTAATTTTAATTTCAATCTGGATACATAGACGACTTTTAATTTTGGATTTCAATCTGGACTTTAATTTTGGCTTTTATTTCGACTTTCAATTGGAGACATATTTTGCTTGAGATGGCTCTAATTTGGAATATTTAAAACGACTTTAATTTGGGACTCCGAAATTTGAACATACTCAAATTTTGAAGATAGTTTAAAAATAAAAGTATTCTGATTTGGATATATTCTGACTTGGAAACAATTTATGGGGCTGGCACATTAATAAGGAAAGAGGACACAGAAAGGGGATGCAGATTATGGACTAGGATGGAACTACAGAACCTATTCCAGGTTAGCAATATTAATACAATTTATTCATGAAAACTGTTTTAATTTAATATTTATCACACTGTGTATTTTTAAGAGTCAGTAAAAAGAGTAATTTAAGAATGTATGACAAGAAATTGGGCATCTTGGAACGTTCGAAGGTCCCTGAATTAGTAAAGGATATATTTGCTGACTTTCAGAAAACCATAAATCTGTTATATGTTGATATTCTGTAGAACAGAAAAATTTTGGGAGTTGTAAATATTATCAATCATTATATTGTGTATTATAGAATTGCTTTATTTGATTCAATAAGATCCATTCAGGGTGAAAGCCTAATTTAACATTTCATAACCTAAGGGCTTAAAGTAATAAAGTAATCAGGGCTAATATCACAGATATATATATATATATATATATATATATATATATATATATATATATATATATATTGTAACGCCAGGTAAAGCGTTCAGTAGAGAAAGACCTGTAGCATAGACAGGAGGTTGAGGTACACACAAATATGGCCACGACTTGTATAAGAAATATTTATTCACAGTAACCGCGCGCATAAGTAAAACTACGAAGATATATGGTAAATGATGCAATGACAAGGTTCTATAAGCTCCAGAATAAGTAAAGGTACCCTGTCCAACGATGGTAAGCATCGGAGCGGAACATTCAAGAAAACAGTACTGGATTAAATAAAGTTGACATGCTCATGAAATGCCAAATGAAGTATTTAAATTGAAATGTAGGGTTGAAAACCATTGTAAAAAGGGTATATATAGAGGTTGGGGTATGTTTAAAGTGATAAACGTGTATAAGATATGAGTAGATAGGCGAAGGACGTGTAAGGTAAAAGATGAGAGTAGATAAGCAGAGGAAACTTGAAGCACAGATATGAGTAGATAGGCAAAGGACGTGTAAGGTAAAAAATGAGAGTAGATAAGCAGAGGAAACTTGAAGCAAAGATATGAGTAGATAGGCAAAAGACGTTTAAACTCAACTGTATGAGTAGATGGGAAATGGAAAGTCACGGCAAAATGTGAGAGTAGATAAGCAAAGGGAGTTCAATTTATATTTGTCAAAATGCCAAAGAACAGTCATGCTTGGAATGCCAAGATGGTAATGCAAACAGGCTTGATGTGATTTATTGCAATTGAGGGTAAAATATTTTATAGATGTATAGAAATGGTTACAACATGTGAAGAAAAAAAAATTAAGGAAGTGTGCTGCAAGACAAAGGGTGTAAGGTATCTAGGTGATAAAGTTTGTTGATAAAATTTGAAATTTAAAAAAAGTGTGATGACCGAAAATGTTGATATAAAATAACGATGTATTTATATGAAGCTTTGTTGTTTTAATTTAAAAAGGTTAAAAGAAACGCAAACAAAATGAATGTAGTGCACGCCATAAAAAGGCAAGAGAAGATATTGAAATTTGTGTAACAGGAATACCCAGTACTTCGAAAATATAAATTAAAGGCAACGACATAGCAAATCATTATGCATTTAGGTGCAGTAAGGAAGTTCAATCAAACATTAACCGTGAAGGAGAGCCTCCAGTGAGATACCAGTTAGCAATAGGACGTGCAGACCACAACAGTCGGAGAGAGTTTTACAAAGCTGTGAAACGCAGTGAAAAGACAACAGGAGATCGTACAAAAAAGAGTATCCATTTATTAAAAATTTTATTTCGTTAGAGTAGTGATTCAATTCTAGAAATTTTCCCAAGACTAAAGTAAACCGTTTATTCAGTAGATCACTTACCTCATATGGCATTCCATGAGAGAGTTCACACCACAGCAAGGAAGGCACCACCAGTTGGAACAATATCAGGTACTAAGTTATGATACAGTAAACGCTTATTCTTGTTTCAAAATTGCATCATTGACCATATGAATAGTATAAGAATGCCTTCAACTATGGTAGTTTAAATATTATGGTAACGTTTGAACCTGCACGGCATTTATAGGCCGCACAGATTTAGTTGTAGACAAGGAACTTACATACGAGGGCGTGTAAGTATCCGTGTTGAGGGACACTAGTAGATTTTACTCTATATCAAACCCACGCCGGGTGAAGTCGAATGTGGAGTAGTTGAGTAGAGAGAGATATATATAAAAAGGTTTAATAGTTAAAGAAAAAATATATATACATTATATATGGCGGCCAACAACGTGGGGCGAGTTAAGGTGTTTTAAAATATTTGGCAAACGCAACGAGACACTCGACGAGATATTAGTGAAATAAAGGACATAAAAGTGTAGGTGGGGCCAATAGTGAAATTTGACAGAATAATTGGATTATATAAGATAGCAGAGATGACGGACGAGGAGAACAGACGCATAACGAGGTCAGAAAGGATGTACGGAATCGACGCGAAAATTTCAGCACAGGACAAGGGGCAAAAAGCTGGGGGTGATGTCCAGGAAACGGAGGCGAAGCAGGTCGAACCGGAGGTGATGAGGATGAAAACGGACAAGGCAAAAGTGCAAGAGGGAACCGGAAAAAAACAGCCGAAAACCAAGAGATTATGCGGTTTCTGATGAGTTTAAAAGACGATTTTAAGACATAACACACGGAACTAAAAATTGATTTAATGGAAAAGATTGCCGAGTCGCAGACGGTTTTAAGACATCACACACGGAGCTAAGAAATGAGTTTAGAACGGCACACGCCGAACTGACGGCAAAGATAGACGACACCCAGGAGTATCTACTCGCTTTGATACAAGAGGTAAGGGACGAACTCAAGGCTGAGTTACAAGAAAAGGTAGACCGCGTAGACGACAAGATTGAGAACACACTGGTACAATTTAAGGAAGAGTTGAACGCAGCAAAGTAGGACATACGAGTAGAAGTTGAGACACGCGTGGAAGCGGCGGAGGAGACCATGAACAAAAGATGTACTAATTTGGACACTGAGATACAAACATGTGACAAGAAGCACGTGACAAATTACCGGAATTTAGGGCAGACTCTGGAAACACTACAACACGAAAATGTTTGTGCTAGGACAGAACTTGACTAAAACTTACATACAAGGCAACGACATTAGAGAACAGGGTTGGCGACGAAGTTAGATAGCTACAAGACAAGTTAGACGACCTATAAAGGAGACGCGGAGGACTGGACTGCGGACATGAAATTAGACTAAACCGAGACGCGCTACCGAAATTTGAAGGACGACAGACAGAACAACCGATGGAGTTTTTAAACAAACTAGATGAAATTGTAGAGACATAAAACGAACGGACGAAGTTACAAATAGTTGGGGCGACTTTAACAGGAAACGCGGAAAAGTGACACAACATCATACGAAGACAGTACAACACATACTCGGAATTCAGACAACTGTTCATGGAACTATTTTGGAGTAACACGCACCAGACAAACATAAGGACTAACTTAATCACGAGACATTACAGTAAAGAAAACGGGTCACGTGAAAAATACGCGATTGTTAATACAACCAGGCCCAACATTTGACACCGAAATTGGGGAAGGACGACATCGTTTTATTACTTGCAAGACACATGGAACCGGAAGTGACAAAAGTAGTGGTGGTACAAAACGTGAAGATATTACGAGAGTTTCTAGGGGTAATGAGGAATTTTGACTTGGCGACGGCATTAGAGACAAGGACGCGCGGAACTGATTGGGAAAGGAGTCGGGGTTACAATGACAAACGCCGACGACAGGCATATCACGAACACAGACAGAGCTACCGACAGGAGGATTTCAATAACGGACATCGAAGTCGTTGGGGACACGACAGTGGTCTACAGCAACAGTTTTACAGAGAACACCGCGGAAATGAGTACCGGGGACAAAATAGGATTCAGCACGGAGACAAGGCGTGTGACGGCCGTACTACTGGAGGCAGAACACGTGACAGCTACAGCCGGAATGACAGGGACATAAACGTCCAACGCATAACGACCAGCGCTATGAAAAATGACCTAGACAAAATAGAGGTGGTACAAGTACACGAAGCACCACCAAGTCAAAAGGAAACGCCAATTTTATAACGGCAGAGCTGTTGGATTTAGGTACGGATTTACGTTATAGCTTAAGTGATTTATTGTTGAATAGTTTGTTGTTTATCAATATTAGATTAAGAGATTGTTTAAATGTTGCTTTAGTTGATAGTGGTTCACAGTTGCCGCTGGTTAATGAAAATATTGTAATAAAACATGCAGAATTTTTAAAGGGACGAATGGAAACGATTGATGGGGTCAATTTATGGTCGGCGATGAATAAAAAGTTAACGACGATTGTAACTTATTATATTTACCTACCGCGTGAGGGTATCCAATTAACAATAAATAATAAATGACAGGACCTCTGGCACTATCGTACCCTCACGTTTCGGGACGTTGCCTCGTAAGCTGCAGCAGTCGGTGAGAGGGGGGGTTCATTAAACAAACACACTGAGACGAAATTTCGATTGTTTTATTAAATGGGCTACTAACTAAAACTTCAACTAATTACATATGCATAACAAAAATATACAGAAAATAACATTATTTACAATAGGGCGCCACCATGGGAATTAAACGGCCCATGGACCAATCGCGGTAATAGCTCTCGTCGCACTTTGTTCGTGGTCGATGAACCAAGATTGCAGGACAGAATATAAGTCACTTCACAGGGGCTAATCTTTTAAAGTCTTCGGCTAGCACAAACACAACTTAACTAAACTAAACTAAGATCCTTATTTTATGAATATTAATAACAGTTCTGGGTGAAACCACCCCAACACAATGATTAATTAATTTTACCGTGGTCTACTTAACTGGCTTATGGCAACGACCCTCCTTTAACCACGGGGTCATCAACACCGGGAAAAATACTACCTTCTCAAGGGTCAAATAGTACAGTAACGTGACTCCTGACCTGAGCTTTGCATACTCAGGTAGCCTCGTGGCTTAGTGATTAACGGCCTCTGACACCGTCGAAACACAATATAATAGAAGACCCTTCTAAAACGATGCGGTCTCCAAAACAATAATCTAACGGATCAATTTACTTGAACTGAGCTTTAACCCGGAGTTGTATTTTATGGAAATCGACAAATACTGTATTTAAACAAATAACTGACTTATGCTGCATAACACAGCCTTGAGTTCATGGTAATACCACATATACTAATTACTTACTCAGAGAAATAATTAGCTTAGAACCTAACGGCACGCACTTGACTTCAGAAAAATAAAACACTTCATTCAATCTGGCAAATAACAGCCAGCGTTAACCTCTAACGCGTCTGGAAATAAACAACCCCGATTACCACCGGCTGGCATCCTTATATACATTTAAGTTAATTGAAAAATAACCCCTTTCTTGGCCCTCATACTCGACTTAGGATACGCCGGTCGTAAATCTTTAAGATTAATTAAACTGCCAATTGCACTAAGATAGGAACACAAGTAGATCTCGGAACTAATTTTTAGTTGAGTACTCCGCTAATTGAAAAATTCCTTCCGACCACCCTGACATAAATAGGATCCTAGAACATGATTGACATCTAATCATAGATAGCAACTAATCTGACATGTTTAGTGCCTTTGAAGTAAAGTGCCTTTAGAAAAATTAATTAACTCTTGGATTATATCTTCCTGGAACTTCGCTAGGAAGCTACTTGGGTGATCTTGCAGCCGCTTACAATTGCAGACATATTTATGCTACAAGACCTTCATTCTAATAATTAGAATGCTAAAATTAAACTAGAAAATAACTATTTTTAGAAATAATAGAACTATTAGAGCGTATTAAAACAGTATGTTACACGATTTATAAGATAGTCTGTGTACCGATATTTGTAGGGAATAAAAATGCAGGTGAAGCCGAGTTCTTGGTAACAAAGGGGTTACAGTTAGATTTTATATTAGGGATGGATTTTATAGAGGATTTTGGATTGAAAATAGATGGAAATGATAGATCGATTTGTATATTAAATAAAGATAAGTTATGGGTGGTGCCTACGGTTAGTTTGGAATATAGGGATGGTGATGATATTGATAAGTTAGGTTTAGGAATGAAAAGGGCAAGAAATTATAAACAGGTTGAAGTGAGATTATGTAATTTGTTTGCGAAAATAATTGATGAGAGACAGATAGGAAAAATGAGTGTTAATATTAAACAAAAACTGGGTGAATTATTTAATAGATTTGTGGGGTTATTTAATGAAGAGCCGAGATTTGCAAAGCGATATACGCACAAGTTAGAGGTCACGGAAGACAGCGGATTTTGGACCAAGGTGTATCCAACTCCGTTTGCGATTAGAAATAGGGTTAAAGCCGAGATTAGTAAGATGTTAAAGGAAGGAATCATCGAACCAGCGAAGACTCCATATGTGAACCCAGTTGTTATTGTACCTAAACCTAACAAGATAGATATAAGAATTTGTTTGGACGCGAGGAAGTTGAATTCAATTACGAAAGCTCAGTACGAACAACCACAGGAATTGGATAATTTGTTATACAAGGTGTATGAGGTGAAGAATTTTAGCAAGTTAGATTTAAAGAATTTATTTTGGTTGATTCCGTTGCATGAGGATACTAAGAAATTTACGGGGTTTAGTATTGAAGGGTAAATTTATATGTTTTCTGTAGTTCCATTTGGTTTGAGTAGTTCTTCGGCAGCACTGGTGAGGGCCATGCAGAAGTTGTTGAACGAGTACGATGGTTTCTGTACGCATTATGTGGACGACTTATTGGTTTTTTCCAGGGACGAGCAAGAACATATGGGACATATAGAAAAGGTGGTTCAAAGGCTGGATGAAGGAGGTTTAAAGCTGAACGTGGAGAAGTGTGAATTTTTTAAGAGCCAGGTCACGTATTTACGGTTTGAAATTAGCAAAAAGGGGATAAAAATTTGTAATAAGAGGCTTGATGAATTGAGAAATATTGATCAATCGAAGAATATAAGAGGATTGCGAGGATTTTTAGGGGTTTTGAATTATTATAAACGTTTTATACCGAAATATTCTGAGTTGTGTGTGCCGTTGGTGAGCTTGTTAAGGAAAAACGAAAGATGGAAATGAACCGCAGAACGTGAGAGGGCGTTCCAAGATTTAAAAGGCGTGTTTTATGAAGAGTTGTCGTTAAAGTATCCGAATTTCAAAGAAGAATTTATTTTGAGGACAGATGCGTCAAAATATACTATTGGAGCCGAGTTGGTGCCGATCCAGAATGGGGTAGAGGTACTAATCGTACTTATGTCGAGGGTGTTAAAAGACTACTGCGAAACCAGATATGCGACGGCAGAGAAAGAAATGTTGGCGATAGTATATGCAGTGAAGAAGTTAAGATTTTATTTATTGGAGAAAATTTTTTTGATAGAATCAGACAACAGTCGTGACGTTCATGAAAAAGAAAGAGTTTTTAAACAGTATGTTGTATAGGTGGGCTCTAGTGTTGCAGGAATACGATTTCGAAATTAAACATAAACCAGGGAAGGAAAATGTTACGGCCGATTTTTTTAGTAGACAGCAGGTCGGGGCGAGTGAAGACAACGGAAATGATTGTCTAGTTGCCTTGCAGGAGTTCAAGAATGTGGGCCGGTAGACGAACGCCAAGCTAATAGAGACGCAGAATCACAGTGAGGTAAGGTCGATACGCGAAAAATTAACGACTGAGAAATTGGAAGAATACCGAGGATTTGCAGTAGTAGGCCAGTTTGTGGTAAAAAGGATAGGGGAAGCAGAACTGTTGGTGCTACCCAGAGACACGGCTGTAGAAATGGTGGACGAGATTCATGAAAAATTTGGGCATATAGGCATTAGAAAAACATTTTTAGTATTTAGAGAGGCGTTTTATACTAGAAACGACATCACTGTGGTTAAAGAACGGATTAATCGGTGTAAGATTTGCATTTTAGGGAAAAACAAAAACATGTTGTTACAGAACATACCGATGAAGGTGAGTGTAAGGAGACCATTAGAATTGGTAGCCATTGATTACTTGAGCAACCTAATTCCTAGTGAGTATCGGCACATATTGGTGATGGTGGACGTTTTTTCAAAATTTGTTAAGTTATTTCCGGCAAGACGAAGTAACACGGTGCATGCTTTACAGTCAATTAGAAAATTTGGAAGTCAGGTTGGGAAAATGGATAGGATTTTGGAAGACAACGCAACATATTTCGATAACGGTTTAAATAGAGAACACATCAAGGTATCATTTTGTAGCATACGGCATCCGAAAGCAAATCCATGCGAGCGTTTTATACGGGTAGTAGTAAAATATCTACGGTTGGCAACACAAGAGCACCACAATAGATGGGTTAGATATCTGCCACAGATCGAAAACTTTATGAATTGCGTACCGAGTTCTGTTACATAAACATGTCAAATAACGTTGATTAGAAAGATTGTACCAGCTAGGCCATGGAAGGAAGGAAGTCAAAGTGGAAGACATCACCGAGTTGTTGGGTAACGTTAGACGAAGAATTGAAAAGATGCAGCGTAGGAACATCGAGCGAAGGCAGAGTAGGATTAAAAAAGGAACAAATTTTGCAATAGGAGATATGGTGGTAGTAAAAAGGTTAAGGGTTTCGAGCGCGAAAGAAACATTTGCGCGAAGCTGCTGTTTCCATACGAGGGGCCATACAAAATCACGCGAAGTTTTGCTGAAGGAAATACCTTCGAGTTAGAAACTAGAACAGGGGAACGTCGCGGGCGGTTTTATTTATATAATTTATACCCATATAATATTGAACAAGATGAGGGCTTAGCACGATGAGAGTTCATGCGACGGAAATAGTAGATTTGTTTTCTTTGTAGGGCAAGTTGGGCATACAACGTAATTGTACAGACGCGAAAGAGGATGAAATTAGGGGTTGTATAATAATTAAAGTATTAAATGCGGGGGGGGGGGTAATTTTAGATAAAACTGGAAATTTGCCCACATCATGAGAAGTTGTATAAAGACCGACAAAATTTCCAATTTTATATAAAATCAGTGGGGCCTATATGTAACGCCAGGTAAAGCGTTCAGTAGAGAAAGTCCTGTAGCATAGACAGGAGGCTGAGGTCCACACAGATATGAACACGACTTGTATAAGAAATATTCATTCACACTAGCCGCGCGGATATGTAAAACTACGAAGGTATATGGTAAATGATGCAATTACAAGGTTTTATAAGCTCCAGAATAAGTAAACGTACCCTGTCCAACGATGGTAAACGTCCGAGCGGAACATTCAAGATAACAGTACTGGATTAAATAAAGTTGACATGCTCATGAAATGCCGAATGAAGTATTTAAATTGAAATGTAGGGTTGAAAACAATTGTAAAAAGGCTATATATAGAGGTTGGAGTATGTTTAAAGTGGTAAACGTGTAAAAGATATGAGTAGATAGGCAAAGGACGTGTAAGGTAAAAGATGAGAGTAGATAAACAGAGGAAACTTGAAGCAAAGATATGAGTAGATAGGCAAAGGACGTTTAAACTCAACTGTATGAGTAGATGGGAAATAGAAAGTCACAGAAAAATGTGAGAGTAGATAAGTAAAGGGAGTTCAAATTATGTTTGTCAAAATGCCAAAGAACAGTCATGCTTGGAATGCCAAGATGGTAATGCAAACAGGCTTGATGTGAGTTATTGCAAGGGAGGGTAAAATATTTTATAGATGTAGTTTTAAAGTAGTATGTATAGCAATGGATACAACATGTAAAGAAAAAAAAACTAAGTAAGTGTGCTGTAAGACAAAGGGTGTAAGGTACCTAGGTGATAAAGTTTTTTGATAGAATTTGAAATTTAAAAAAGGTCATGACTGAAAATGTTGATATAAAATAACGAGGTATTTATATGAAGCTCCGTAGTTTAAATTTAAAAAGGTTAAAAGAAATGCAAACAAAGTGAATGTAGTGCACGCCATAAAAAGGCAAGAGAAGATATTGGAGTTTGTGTAACAGGAAAACCCAGTACTTCAAAAATATAAAATAAAGGCAACGACATAGCAAATCATTATGCATTTAGGTGCAGTAAGAAAGTTCAATCAAACATTAACCGTGAAGGAGAGCCTTCAGTGAGATACCAGTTAGCAATAGGACGCGCAGACCACAACAATTGGAGAGAGTTTCACAAAGCTGTGAAACGCAGTGAAAAGGCAACAGGAGAGCGTACAAAAAGGAGTATCCATTTATTAAAAATTTTATTTCGTTAGAGTAGTGATTCAATTCTAAAAAATTTCCTAAGAATAAAGTAAACCGTTTATTCCGTAGATCACTTACCTCAATTGGCATTCTATGAGAGATTTCACGCCACAGCAAGGAAGACACCACCAGTTGGAACAATATCAGGTACTAAGTTATAATACAGTAAACGCTTATTCTTGTTTCAAAATTGCATCATTGACCATATGAATGGTATAAGAATGCCTTCAACCATGGTAGTTTAAATATTATGGTAACGTCTGAACCTGCACGGCATTTATAGGCCGCACAGATTTAGTTGTAGACAAGGATCTTACATACGAAGGCGTGTAAGTATCCGTGTTGAGGGACACTAGTAGATTTCACTCTGTATCGAACCCACGCCGGGTGAAATAAATTGAATGCGGAGTAGTTGAGTAGAGAGATATATATAAAAAGGTTTAATAGTTAAAAAGAAAAATATACATTATATATATATATATATATATATATATATATATATATATATATATATATAGCTGTGTTGTGCCCTATTATTATGGGATTAACGAGCCGTAATGTTATGGAATGTTAAATTAGGATTTTTGCCCCGACTAGCTTTCTGAATAGATCTTATTGAATCAAATAAAGCAATTTTATAATACACAATATAATAATTGATAATATTTACAACACTCAAAGTTTTACTTTTTGGACAGAATATCTACATATACCAGATTTATGTTTTCTGAAAGCCAGCAAAAATATCTTTTAATTTATTCAGGGACCTTCGAACGTTCCAAGATACCTATCCATTTTCATAAACCTTTAAGTGACGCTTTTTCATGACTCTTACAAATATAAAGTGTGACAAATATTAAATCAAAACAGTTTTCAATAATAAAGTGTAATAAGGTTGCTAACCCGGAATGGGTTCTGTAGTTGCATCCTAGTCTTTGATCGGCATCCCCTTTCTGTGTTCGGTTTGCTTATTGATATGCCGGCCCCATATAAGCATCGCCTCCCATCAATCGATTCCAATTAAAATCGTACAAAGTTGGAATATGTCCAAATTAGAATACTTTCGTTTTTAAAATTATCTTCAAAATTAGAGTATGTTCAAAGTTAGAAGTCCCAAATTAAAGTTGTCTTAAATATCCCGAATTAAAGCAGCATCTCAATCAAATATGTCTCAAATTACAACCCAAATTTAAGTCGGAATTAAAATCCAAGAATAAGAGTCGAAATTAAAATTCAAATTACATTTCGGAATTAAAATCCAAATTACATGTCGAAATTAAAGGCTCTGTTTATTAGAAATAAATTTAAATAAGTCGTTTTACTTACGTCTATTTATAGATCGGCTTATTTTCGTTGCACAAATTCTCGCACTTTTAATTCTGATTTATTTTGGTTTATACTTCACTGGTTACGTAAGCTTTTAACACCTTTGAACATAGTCGTTGCTCAGTTTGAATATAGACTAACCTGTCGCTTTATCACTATCGTATATATAACCCCTACCTCCAATTGATTTCATTGACTTGTTGACGTTTTAGGGCGATACTTCTACCTTATCTCGCATACCTTGGAATTTTCACCAATTATTTAGTTTAAATCTTTCAATGCATGCGTTTCTGTCATGTACGCATCCCGCATATCGTGGTATTATTTAAGAATTTCCAACTTTTGACTTTTATTAACTCACGTATTCGGATGTTTGTTAAATTTTATCGTCTAAATTGAATCGCCTGGTGCTTGTTTATTTTTACAGAATATTGGATTTTTGAACAAATATGATTTCTTCCAGTCACGTAACGAATTTCTAATAATGAATTATTTAGAATGCGTGTACGATGATATTCTCGACGCAATTGTTAAAAATTTGCAATGTCAATTTATCTATGCTACCAGGAGATTTAATTTTGATGCAATTTGTTGCGCTTTAAAGTCTTACCTTTACTTGTAAACTACACTTAGACATCTTTATGTTCTCATGCATTTAATCCCGTGTATTTTATATACAGTGTCTTCTCAGTATGTAGAGTGACAGTTTTACTATTATGATTTCTGGAATTATGTGCTTTTCTTCAAGTGGAAGTTGTTTACATTTATTCTACGATCCCCATGACTTAACCTACCCCTAAACTACCTTATCATCATAGCAATATATATATATATATATACATATATATTTATATATATATATATATATATATATATATATATTGCTGTGAATCCTCTCATCTTTGCAGGTACTGGCCCTTTAAAAAAAAACATTCGAGCCCCACAGTTTGGGCGTCAAGAATGCTGTGAAACCTTTTAAATCACCTGGTCCGTTGATTCCTTCTGTTAATCGCCTCGGCTGCTCTTCTAGATAACTTCCATTCTCAATCATAAAAATTAAACAACACATTCCTACCACAAACATCAACGTTAACTCTATTTACATCAATATTCAGAATACATTAAATTTTCAAATTAAATTTGAACATAAAATTCAGTTTTAAACAGAATTTCCGGATTAATTTTATTATCATTTTACTGTGCATCCAAAATTAAAGTCCTTGTTGGATGCCTACTAATTAATATAACAAGATAAGCAGACCGGAGTCTGAGTATAAAGGAGCATCTACCACCCTTTACGTTAATTAACCAGGTTTGTCTAATTGAGCTCAAAGACCTACCCAAAGTTTCATCCTATTCCCGAACATCAAAACAAAATACCCCTTTTACTTAAACAAGCAAATTTCATCTTAAAATTAAATTTTTATGGTTAGAAAAATTCCACTAATGTCCCTTTAAAGTAAATCAATTATAAAGTCATTCAATACACACAAAAATGTCAAACAAAATAGTACAATTTACCTGAAGGTTATTGTCCTCGTAGCTTTAGTGTAATCGTCCCTTTGTAAATCACACCATTCCAACCGGATTCTATTTACAGCTTCAAGTTGTCAACGCTTTAAAAATGTTCTCCATCACCATTAATTTAAAGTTGTTTCTAGGCTTTTCCGGAACTCATCTGTGTATATCTGCCTCTGGTTCAGTGGATGCAGACACATTTACGAACCATTTAGTCATTAACACCCCGCAAAATAGCAAAGAAATTCATACTTCCTTTTACCAATATTACCAATATACGCCAAAACTGCCTACTTTTGGGTATACATTTGTCGTTGTAAATTTTACTAATTGGTACCGTGATAATAAACTTTTATTACCTTGTATCTAAGTGCACTGAAGTACATTCATGTTAGCACGTAAAATAACCCACTATTTTGAGTCACTAAAATATACTAGCACACTTTAAATTATTTAATCAAACTAAAATGCACTGTTTAATATCAAGTCGCGGATGCACGAGCTTTTAACGCATCGAATCGTCGAAAGTCTAAGAGTCTAAGAGAGAAACACATATTCCCGCCTGTATATATAGCGAATAGCCGACACGTCGCTTTGTTCCCTAAAACGGGTAATTCCAACGAATTCCTCATTCTACGTTCCCAGTCTGTAGCCTGCACGTCGATTTTATGAATTTAGTCCTCACCCCATTGAGATCTCAGAAAATTTCAACACGGCCCGCAAAGTTGTCCGAGAAAAACTAATTACTTTTATACAGAAATTGTTGTTCTACCTCTGATATATGCATCCTATTTTAACCAATCGCAACCCCTTGACGTTGCTTAAATCCCGCCCTTTACAATATGTGTCTTTGCTTGACGCATTTTCTTTTCCTTTTCTAACCTGTTCGTATTGGTGCAAATTTATATTCTTTATTATCGATTATATTTTAGTCCACGCGGACTGTTATCTTGGTTTAATAACCCCGTATCGCACATTCTCGTGAATATTAAGCCCCGGTTTCTCCAAGATTCTTTGAAACATTAATTATTTGCCAAATTTACGCAGAATGAGCTTTTTAAAAATACGCAGGTGTTCTGTATTTCCTGCTAAAGCATCTGATCGTTTCCAATATCCTTAGAATCAATATGTTTATCCAAACAAATTAACTTGAAATTGCCTTTTAAAAACACGCAGGGTGTTCAAACGTAACATTTTAAATAACCTTCCTACGATTTGACTATTATTGGGTTTTACAAGTTTTATGCTTATTATTAATAATGGTTCAATTAACTCCAATTAAAATTGATTTCCATCCTTTCATTTTTAGCGAATACAAATTATTATCCGTACGTTTTGTTTAATACCAGTTATTTAAAATAGAGTTCATTAATATAAATTTTGCACGTAATTTCCATTTGTTTAGGAATAATTAAATTATCCACTGCGCTTTTCAATACTGCTTCTTTTGATGTAAAGCGTCTTATAGATAATTTAAATTTCTTATTTTTACTGAAACGACCGAGTTTATTTATGCTTCAAGGTTTTAATAAAGCGTATTATTTAATGAAATTCCTTATACACGGTAATTAAAATTATTTGATTTGATTATTTAATTTTCTACCCTGGTCTAAATATGAGTAATATATATACCATATATACTATCTTTTTGGATACACTTCGGGAACTGATGACTTCTGTCAGTTGTTCTTCGCCTTGGATCACTCAAACAGACGACTGGCGTTTATTTTTTGGTTCGAATTTGTAAAACCAAAATTCATCACCACTCACGATGTTGTTCATGTTTCTAGAATTTCCTGCGGTGAAGTGGCCTATGGTTACAGATAGTTCTTCATGCAAAAATTTTTGAATTGAAGTCCTTGAAATTTTCAATGACGCCTTAATTTCGCCGATTTTCGTTAATGAGCTTGCGCACAGCATAGACATTTTTTTGAGTAATTGCAGTTTTTGCTGGTCCTGCTCTTGAATCGTCGCTAAGACTAATCCATTCACGTTTGAATTTTCCATACCAATGATAAATTGATGACTGATATCGTGATTCATTGCCGAAAAAAACTAATTCGACGAAGCATTCTTGTCGAAATGATTGACCCACAAAGCTATAAAAAATTATTGCGCAAAAATTTTCATGGTTTAAATCCATTTTTTGACTAACTTGTTAACTTTGACAGTTCAATTTAGGTTAACTAAAGATGGAGATTAATCTTTTAGTGCTAATATTTGATTAGTGCAGCCCTGTGGGAACGCTGCCCCAGTATGCAAAACACAAGAAACATCGCTCGTACTAAGTAAAGTAAATAATTCAGATGGACCTTTATCTAGCAGCAGTATGGTACAAGAAGTTATGAGACAAAAATATGCCATTCCAACTGTGGTTTCAAACAATAAAAGTGATGTTATGTCCGGAAATTGCGTGGAACACGAGTAACTAGAGAAATCAACATGCGAGTGAGTATAAATTTTTTTATTTCTACTCAAAGGGTCTTTGCATTTGTCAATATTTATCTAAATGTGAGTGCTCTTTTAAATTGTTTTCTTTAATAACACCGACTTAAAAATATATAGTTATGTTAATTTAGAGATAAACACGGATTTGAGTTTAACCGTTTCCATTTAAAAATTTATTGGAGTTTATATTGCAGAGGCTAGTGGTTTACAAGCGACTTGAGTTATGTATCCGCCAATTGATGTATACATATTAAAATAGAATAATTAAGAAATTATTAGAAAGTATTAAAAATACACCAAGTGAAGTGCAACATTGTAACACAAGGACAATTTATAAAGTTTATTAACGTTCAGGAGAACGGAAGCGCTACTTTGTATCGCAGACGATAGTGACACTGCAGATGTCAGGTCACAGACGGTCATAGACGGTCAGGTACCGTGAGTACTTAGAAATTAAGATTACAACAATGTAATTATGAATACAGTTAAGAATCAGCAGACATGAGATCTGCAAGTTCCCACAGCCATGTGAGGGGGTAGGGATATTATAAAAAGCACTGGAGCCCCAGTTGACGACAGTCATTTATGAGATCCGCTTTTACTTTGCAGTTTACTTACTACTCAAAATAGTACATTTATTGGTCATTCTCGGAGTTAAAATAAAATTAAATCAAGCTTTGTAAAATTTCATAATTAATGTCTGTTTAAGAAATAAAAATTGTTAAGAAGTTTGGAACTGATTTTTAAAAAATTCAGTTCCCAAGCTACGAACCTTAACTCTTGCCACAATTGAAAAGGTCTTGAACAGCTTAGCATATATATTGTACGCCAACAATACCCCTTCTACTCTCCAAAGACCTATTAACTTGTGTAATAGTTCGTATTAACCGTAATTCACAAATGGGCACCGTAAAATCTTGGCCGGCGTAGGAAATATATTGTTCATTTAGTTGGTAGTCGGGAAGTCTTGGTTCTATCCAATAAGAAGCTAATTTCTTAGTACGGTCTCTTGCACTAAAATGAAAACAATTTAATACGGATGACATGGTAGAAGTAATCTATCAGGGTTAGAGGGAAACAAATTTAGAGGATATAAAATTCTAAAGAAAAAGTTGTGCGTTTTACGTAAAATGGCGGTTGTGACATCATAAACATTTTGAAACCACGTCACCACTGTAAGACTACGAAGGGTAGATGATCTTTAAAACTTACAAAAATAATCTTCTCAGAACTTAGATCTTTTCGTGGAGAAACATGTAAAATGCACGATTTTGTGCGCGTTGTAACGTTGCACATCTACTTTGAATAATACGACATTCTATCGTAAACTTACTGCAATTAATTAATAGTTTCTAAATAGTTTTCTAGAAGGACAATGCTTTGAGTTGCCAAAATTAATAGTTAATCATATCACTCGAAGAAACACTAAATATACATTTCTGTGTTTTAAAATGTTGCATATGCTTGGCAACACGTACCGTGGTTCGTCGTCAGAACCTTTAACATTATAATATATTTAGTTTGATAATGAGAATACACGCTTAATTTACCTTTAACTCCTTCTTTAGTACTGTTTGGGCGTAGTTGTTATGAAGTACGGTGAAGGGAAGGGCACCTAGACTTGTTGCTAATTTTCGAAAACGAAAGATCGCTTCCAAAAATAATGAATTAATGACTAATATATAAAACAGAACTATTCTTGAGTGTATTAACACGTAATTAATAGTTTTCTCCAATATGGTTCACATCACTTAGTAGCATTTAAAATACACCTTTGGAATAACAAGAAATATGAACTAATTTTCAACCCCACCCAAAAACAGCGTATGTGCGGTGTTCCTTTGGCGTCGCGTTTATTATTTTACTGCTGCACTAATAGAAATACTACTTTTGTTTAGCTTGCAACAAAAATGAGTTTATATATCATTAATTTTTGGAATTTAGGACTTCTTCTTTATGCGAATCCCTGGTAAGTCTCAATTTGTCTAAAGAATATAGCACTACTGTTGAAGTGAGTGCTGCAATAACAGAAAGGGTTAGTAAATAGAGTTAGCATTATTTTTAAATCATTACAATAAGATGACACTGCATTTGCTATGCAAAGAAATCAGAGCTATCAACAGAATTTTAAAAGCTACATAAAAGAAAACTAAGTTTTTATCAGCTGGAGTTTATCAAAACCAGTTTGCTAGGTTTGTACTCTAAGTGCAAGCTTTAAGCACTGCGATAAAACTTTTATCAAAAGCGGTCTAGTAGTACAATTAAATACTTTCAGTGTTAAAATTTGGTCGCAAAATTCAAGAAAGTGCACGGTATGTTTAATTTCTAGCTTGATTCTTGTAAATAGGTAGGTAGGTAGGTAGATGTACATACATGCACATCCATTCCCGACCTAAAAAGGTGCCACATTTCTGTATATCCATTTGAACTTAAAAATCCGTTCTCTGTGTCTGTCTCGAGCGCCCCTTGTTGCTATCTTCCAGACCTTCAAACCCCACTGGGAGTTCTATCTCAAGCACCTTGACACAATTTAAATATAAGGGCACATAAAATCACACTACCCAATCCCAAAGGAACTCAATTAATCGGATACATAAAGCATGCGGTTTAAATAGTTATATGCAGTACGGACAATTTCGTTGTTAAAAGCAAATTTTCAAAAGGTAACAAAGCTACTAAAGAATTCTGGAAACACAATTATGATTTATAACACTTGCTTTGCTTATTTCGAATCACACTTAGAATTCGGTCCGCTTTCTGTGAATAATTTACAAGCGGAGCTAGAAATAACTTTAATTAACACACGAAACAAATTAGCAAACTGTAGTAAGTACAAAACGCAAATATGATATATCACGTTCATTTAAAGCTGATGTTCTTTAAGCGTAAAAGTAGGACGTTAATAGGGGAACCAGAACACTTTCTGCTCTTTCATTTTAAATCATCAGGATCTAATTTATTACAACCTTACTAAATAAAACTTAAATCTAATCACGGACGCACTTGTAAGTACGGTAGTCAATAATACATTGCAATACTAACGTTTTCACTGGTATAACATCCGCCTTTTCTCATAGATTTGCTTTTTAAATGACCATTGGGAGATGTTTTCTATCCCTCCGTTAATGCTTGGACATTGCAACTTAATTTTCACTCAGGGGTTGAACTACTGGGGACCAATCTGTTCTTAAAAAATAGGATCTGGGTCGCTTGGTAGGGGATTATCCGACTATTAAAAGACACTTGGCTTTAATCACGACCTTCTACTTCAGGTATTTACCTTACAGAAGTGAACTGTTGAGAGTCGAAATGCTAGAAACGGAGTCTTCCTTTAAACAAAGAAACAGCTCCTTTTGAAACTATCGAGGCCCTTTCGGCACACTTTGGACAAATGAATCAAAATGGGATTTTCTTTAATGTTGCTATCTTTATTTATACTTTTTTATCATTTTAACTATGTATTTCGGATTGTATATGAAATCTTAATCGGCACAAAACTGCATACGACAAGTGTTATTTTTAGAAGGATGACATCACGGGCGCCATTCTGTATTTTATAGAAAAACAAATAAAACCATATTAATTGCTAAGATGATATCACGCCTAACCTTTTTAACAAACTGACATGAATTTTTATAATTTTCGACTGTAAATTGAATATAATGTCAAATAATACTTTCTCCAAATAGAATTTACAGAAGCATAAAACTTATATTTCCTGAAGAGAATGACCCAATCCTATTGGTGGTTTTTACTTAGACAGCAAGTACTAAAATGAAATTGTGATTATGATTATTTCCACACGAATATTACACGATATTTTGTGAAAGAATGTGATTCGTTTTTGGTTTCAGCGGATGCTTTCTCCAATGATTAATGCCATCTTCACCAACATAACTTGGAATTCTATGTCGTACAACATACAGTATACCTATATCATCGTCAGAAGACAAGATCGACATAAATTTCATCACCAGAAAGCATGTTCTCTTTAGATTGAGTGTCGTTGTCAATGGTTTCCAAATGATCTTCAGTAAAACTTGCATTATCATTTCATATTTCATGCACTGGCATGGCTTCAACTTCTAACCATAATTCTTGAAGTCATTCCTTTTCTTTTTCGTATTCGCGTTTTGTCATTTTAAAAATCAAGACTAATACTACTTGCAAAACATATAACACGCTAGAAACGCTTTCTTCAAAACTTCCTCTACATGAATATAGAAAACTGATACACTTAAGCTAGATCTATTTGCGCACTAAACGTGAAAGCTTGAATTAGGAAGATACTAAAGCGCATAACATCCCTAGGTTGCTGCATTAGTAGTATTTGCTTGTACTTGTTTATGTCGGTCTCAGACAGCGTACACTAGCTATTGTTAAGGCACAAGAAAAACTTTTTATAATTTCTTATGTTAGAGTGAGACGGCCTGTGTGCCAACTGCATTCTCACCCCACTTTTAAAATACAAGTTAGCAAGGAGCAGACTCTTGTCATGAATGTATCACCGCGGCTGACTAGATATGTAACGTGCTCTCATTAAATTTACATTTAGTATATTCAATAAAGTAAATACGTGTTATTATATCTTAGTGTATTCTTCTCATGTTATCAACTACCGTTAGCTTTACGATATTACAGTTCATTACTCAATTTTGTGTTAGATCGCATTATATCGTTAGTGAGACTAATACATAGAAAACAGGTCTCCTTCACTGTTTGGAACTACACTTTTACTATTCGCCTTGTGTGCCTGCTTAGCGCGATTATTCCGGTATACAAACAGCGCTAAAGGGTTAAAACTTATAACGTACAAAATATATCAACACACTTGGATAATCCAATTCCCTACCCCTCCCTAAAATCGGATCTGATTAATATATACTGACAAATACCTTTCCGTTGGCTGCCAACCAAATTAGTGACTTACACATACAACTCTCACATAAAGGATTTGCAGGCAAAACAAGAACGCCTTATCATGTTGTAACATACTATTTTAAAACGTTCTAATAGTTCTATTATTTCTAAAAATAGTTATTTTCTAGTTTAATTTTAGCATTCTAATTATTAGAATGAAGGTCTTGTAGCATAAATATGTCTGCAATTGTAAACGGCTGCAAGATCATCCAAGTAGCGTCCTAGCGAAGTTCCAGGAAGATATAATCCAAGAGTTAATTAATTTTTATAAAGGCACTTACTTGAAAGGCACTAAACATGCCAGATTAGTTGCTATCTATGATTAGATGTCAATCATGTTCTAGGACCCTATTTGTATCAGAGTGGTCCGAAGGAATTTTTCAATTAGCGGAGTACTCAACTAAAAATTAGTCCCGAGATCTACTTGTGTGGCTATCTTAGTGCAATTGACAGTTTAATTAATCTTAAAGATTTACGACCGGCGTATCCCTTGTCGAGTATGAGAGCTAGGCAAGGGTTTCTTTTTGCAATTAACTTAAAGGTATATAAGGATGTCAGCCGGAGGAAAACGGGGTTGTTTATTTCCAGACGCGTTAGAGTTTAAAGCTGGCGGTTATTGGCAAGATTGAGTGATGTGTTTTATTTATCTGAATTCAAGTGCGTGCCGTTGTGTTCTAAGTTAGTTATTTCTCTGAGTAAGTAATTAGTATATGTGGTATTACCATGAACTCAAGGCTGTGTTATGCAGCATAAGTCAGTTATTTGTTTAAATACAGTACTTGTCGACTTCCATAAAATACAACTTCGGGTTAAAGCTTAGTTCAAGTAAATTGATCCCGTTAGATTATTGTTTTATAGGCCGCATCGCTTTAGAAGGGTCTCCTATTATATTGTGTGTCGACGGTGCCAGAGGCCGTTAATCACTAAGCCACGAGACTACCTGAGTATGCAAAGCTCAGGTCAGGAGTCACGTTACTGTACTATTTGACCCTTGAGAAGGTCGTATTTTTCCTGGTGTTGATGACCCCGTGATTAAAGGAGGGTCGTCGCAATATGCAAGTTAAGTAGACTACGGTAGCGTTAATTAATTATTGTATTGGGGTGATTGCACCCAGAACTGTTATTAATATTCATAGAATAAGGATTTTAGTTTTGTTTAGTTAAGTTGTGTTTGTGCTAGCCGGAGACTTTAAAAGATTAGCCCCTGTGAAGTGATTTATTTTCTGTCCTGCAATCTTGGTTCATCGCCCACGAACAAAGTGCGTCGAGAGCTATTACCGCGAGTGGTCCATGGGCCGTTTAATTCCCATGGTGGCGCCCTATTGTAAATAATGTTAAGTACTGTATATTTTTGTATGCATATGTAATTAGGTGAAGTTTTAGTTAGTAGCCCATTTAATAAAACAATCGGAATTTCGTCTTAGTGTGTTTGTTTAATGAACCCCCCTCTCACCGACTGCAGTAGCTTGCGAGGCATTGTCCCGAAACGTGAGGGTACTATAGTGCTAGAGGTCCTGCCATTTATTATTTATTGTTAATTGGATACCCTCACGCGGTAGGTAAATATTTATAGTTACAATGTAACTTAATTAATCAATAGATACGTCCGTTTTAAAATTTTAAACCATATAAACTTATTTTTACCGCAAACAAAACTTTGCTTGTCGTTGTTTTTTTCCAGAATGTATTCCTCAATTAAACCTCCAAAATCGCTCAACTCGTTTTACAAATTACGCTTTTCCATGCATATTACTCGATATAACGCGTAACAAAACGTTCCTTTAAAAAGATTCTTACTACAGCTTTCAACTATCTTTAAATCTTTATTTCAATTTTAAAGCCATTGTAGTTACTGCAAAATATTCTACTCACCACTGAGTAGCAAGGAACATTTAACGCCGTCAATAAAATCGTCCTCTACAATAACTACTACTACTAAATACTATGTAGCGTATTATTAAATTAGCATGATGGCGTTTGAATAGCAACTTTCCTCATCCTCAACTACAATTGGCTGTTGAAAGAGCGAGCCTCTTGTAACGTCGCGCATCCGGAATATGCGTGTTCATTCGTGAACCCTAATTAGTCCGCTTTGAAGGAGTGTGAAGTAACATTCATTTCGTTGCCCCGAGCTATCAGTAATTAGTTGACGCCGTTCACTTATCTTATTAATATTCCAGAATTTAATTACTTTAGTTAATTCTCGTCAAGAATTCTATTATCATTCACTTCATGTTTTATTATATTTTCTATTGTTCCAGAACATCGTCAATGAGCACCTTCCTCATTACTTAGAAAATACAATTTTTAAAAATTAAATGTACTTATAACTTTTTCTTTGAATACCGAATGCTATTTTAAATAAACGAGCATCTAAATGCCAAAGTATGTTTGTTATTAAAAAGAAAATAAAATTAAAATGTTATACACAATTAAGTACTTTGATAACAAAATATGGATGAAAAATGTATTGACTGCTAAATTAAATTTCTTTTGATGTACTTATTTACGCATAATAAATACATTTGAACGTAAACACCTTACTAAATTGTCTAATTAAAGATGATACCTTTTGAAAAACGTTCTCTATGCATAGAATATAGTAAATACAATTATTTTTATCCCAGAACACTATTTCTTCGTGATTAAGCTTATGTAGTAAGAACCAAAGAACTTCAAGTCGAGGTACCTATGCATTTATACTCCAAATACATAGTGTTTTTACAAATACGTTTTTTTAAATGTCAACATGATTTGGTTCTTCTTTTATACACACACACACACACACACACACATATATATATATATATATATATATATATATATATATATATATGTATATATATTGCTGTGTTGCTTCCTTTAAAGGAAGCCCTGGAACCATGCCCCATTGTTGGGCTGTATAATTGCTGTGTACTTTGCATTTGAAACCCCACGCTTGGGTCATTATAATTGCTGTGTTCTTTGAAATCGAGCCCCTCGCTTGGGCTCCAAAATTGCTGTGTTTTTTTTGTTGTAACGTCTCTACTTCATGCCCCACAAATTAGGTGCCATAATTGCTGTGTACTATTTTCTTTGAATCGGGTCCCCACAAAACGGGCGCCAAAAATGGTATAATGCTTACCTTCGGAAACTCCCCAAAATTTTTAAAGTAATTACAAAATTTTCCACCTACCTCAAATTGAAGCTCTACCACCAAGACCTACAATTTATACCATCTAATAACAATATCTTCTAAAGATGCTTTTTACTCGGACGCCAAAACCTCCAGCTTCTTCAAAGATATCCGCCACGGCTGCTCACTTGTTCCCTGAAAATCCTAACCTACTAAAAATAACGCAGACTGCCAAAAGTACATCAATATTTATTAACATTTCACATTCGTTACGTATCAATTCAATTTACATCCCTCATGTATTTCAATCTCAAAAACATTTTATTACTTGTGGTAAACAATAGCTCTGTTTAAAGAAAATAAAATTAAAATCATACTACATCAATCCTAAAGCAAAGTAACTGGGCTTATTTCCAACCTTCATTTTATACCCCAGGTCAAATACGAGCTCATAGTAAACCTCCTTTTATCTACGTGCTAACAACGGCACTGCAATTTCCTAAAACTTTTTTACCTTTTACAGAAATTAAAGTTTCCACCTTCAAGTGATATCATCAAACTATTACATAAAATTTTTATTTGGTCCTTTTTAAATTAACTCATCAATTAAAAAGTCTTTATAACGTAATAAATACACAAAATCACTAAACTGTCACCCAGAAAATCACCAACAAAGTCAAACAAAAGTTTTATAACTAGAGTTACCTGGATTTTTGTCCCAAGTATTCTCTACATGGACACCATCTCCAACGTGATCCTCCTTCTCGACTGCACGTTTAAATACTGTTTCCAGATTCTTTACATGGACACCATCTCCAACGCTATCCTCCTTCACGACTGCACGTTTAGATACTGTCTCCAGGTGGCCCCTCACTATCAGGAACACACCGTTTCTAATTAAATTCTTCCACACAAGTGCACGGTACTACCATGTTCTCGTACACTTGCTTCGTAAATACCTTCTGCTTCTATTTTTAAATTAACGTCAAAATCCCGGTTTACAAGATTTTCCATATATTTTAAAACCTCCATTCAGGATATCAGTTTGCATAAGTGCATTTTTGATTTAATTAATTAGTTAACTTTAAAATAGCCGTTTGTATCGAAGACTGTTACATCTTCATTGTATATTATAAAATCAAATAACTGCATTTAACAACTTTCCTATTTCAAACTGTTGAAACGTATAAATTTCATATCCTAAACTCTGCAAGCTATTGTGCATCGAATAAGATTGTTACATGTTACTCGCTTTATGAAGGAATGCATTTTTACATATTGCTTGGTTGAAGCAATTTAATCAATCTAATGAATACATTGTCAATCGCGTAAATTGAAATGAATCGGATTAATCCTCTTAATAAGGTTCCCGCTTATATACAGTTTATATAATAACATCAGGCTCTCTAGATTTTACTCGATTTGATTAGGAGGATTACTCACCGAGATGATGTCATTTTTCTGAAAATACTCTGTATATTACTTAATTAATGTCAAATTGCGTGATTTCTTTTCATAGTGATGCAGCAGAACGAGTTGTTCGTGGCATCGGATACCGTCCTACAGTAATGCAAATGTTATAAAACAAATTCTTATCGATTTTATGAATATTTAATGTTCGTGCGGCTTCGTAGAAAAAAACGTATGTGTATTTAATTAGTTTATACGACACTTTCTATTAATTGACGTATTCTTTCACTTAATCCCGAAAATTCAAAAAAGAACTCTTTATATAAAAATTAATTTATATTATATACACACGGGAGTTCATTGAGCTAATTAACTAAAGCTTTAATTGCTTTTCCAACCAGTTTTGCACATGCAAAAGACTTGCGTCTTCATAATTGTAATCAAAAAGATTGGGTTTTAAGGCAAGTAAGACGAATTGTGACGCATATTTATAAAGAATAATGCGTTAGTTTTTAACAACATTGAATGTAATCTTGTTTTCAGTGAAAAGCGTAAAGCTGGCACTATTTAATGCCATTTACAGTAATTGAACCGCATATTTAAGCACCGGAAATGTAGTTTTATGATAATTAATAAAAAAAATGAATGGATTTATATCAGAATCGCATTTGCTTTTATATCTGCACGCATAGTTAATAAGAGCTTTGTTTTTTTTAACAATTAATTTTATTTACACACACGGCTTGTATTACTGATTAAAATTTAGGCTATTAAATACATGAGAAGTGTCTTTTGCTATGCATTTTAATCGCTAAAAAGTACGCCTGCATTATGCATGGTGGAATAATAAATCTTCCCAAAATTTTAAATTTTTTCGAATTCTTTTTATTTGGGTGGGGTTTATTTATAAGCTTTGGGTTCCAATGACCGCTCGTGCTCACCCTTATCACGTCAATGTATATATATGTATATGTATATACATATATATATATATATATATATATATATATATAGATGGAAAATATAAGGTCTTGGACAGGATTTGAACCTGTATCCTGGTTTTGCCGGATCCATGCGTTTACCAATTACGCCACCGAAACCGATGACGACAATTGGAAAATTTACAAATTTAAATCGTGTACACGACGATACATCAATCTAACTTTCAATTACGTTTGGCATTTTTGTCAATCATATTTGACATTGTCAAGTTTTTGACTTATGTCAGTTATAGACAGGAAGCTACGCTCAAAATCATGGCTATAAACCAAGTATATATGTATATATATATATATATATATAATGCTGTGATAAGGGGTTGTTTAAGGGTGTATTTTATAGCAATGGTCATGTAGTAATGAGAAATTATAATAGGAAGCGGAAAACTGCATTTATTTAATAGAAAATTGAGTAATTGGGAGAGTTTGTAAATAGTAAGCAGTCAACACCCTGTATATAGAGTATAAGTAGTTTTAAGCGACGCAAATAGTAATAATAGGACGCATAGTTAGCATATAAATAAGTAATTTATGCATTAGGTAAATTACAAATATTTAACACCCGTTATATGAAGTTCTAGTAATTTTAAGTAAGGCAAATAACTATATTTTTCAATAGAAGCACGCGTATTTAGAAGTAAGCATATAAATGTAATTAAACACGCATTGAAAAGGATTCGAATTAATCGTAAGATAATACGGAGATAAGAGATAAAACTTAAAAAAGCGTAGTGTAAGTGCGTACAAACAATTAACAAATTTTAATAGTAAAGGTAATTAAAAATGCGTAAATAAATAAGTATATATAAAAATTGGAAGTCGAATTGCATCAGGTATTTGTGTATAATATGGAAACGCGATTATTTTCCCAAAACACCGCATGGTCTGATAACAAGGCATATGTAAGCAAACAACAATTACTCGAAAGGCCGAGAATGTTACATCAGAAAACCACTTTAAGTGTAGAAAATAGAAAGACCTTATTGGTCAAGATTAGCGACGGGCTTGTAAGCCAAACCCACAAACGAAGCGGGATATCAACCATATATTAACAGCGAGAATGATAACGGAGGTCAGTATTCAACTCAACAAGGCCAAGCTGTGTCACAATGAATCAAAGAGTAACGCGTACGTAATAATATTTTGATAGTAAACGTGTTTAATGACAGATAGTGCTATGAATATGAAAATTTATATGGCTGCCCAAGCCTGCAAATTGATAAATCCAGTTAGTACATAGAAAAATTAATATGCAACCCAACGTCGGGGCACGATAGTTCCTGTAGGTTCATAGCATAAATTAATATGGCCGCCCAAACGTTGGGGCACAAATAATTGTGAGAGTAACATAGCATATATATATATATATATATATATATATATATAAACTAAAGCAAGCCCTTTTTTAACCCCCTTTCTGCCTCCATTTCGAAACTGTCCCAGAATTTCTCGACTATTTTTCTTTTTTAATTAGGTATGTCTGAGCTGTAAGCTAAATCTCTTCATCGTAAGAATACCCAAGGGTAGGTTGTCAATTGAAATCTTTTAACAAATATGCAATAGGTTTTGTTTGTTGGCTTTTTAAAATTTTAACTCTTTTGGTGCTCCAACCGGGTGACACCCTTTCTCAAATACAGTCTTTTATTTTGATATATCACCCATGTTATGCAATTTCTTTCTATTTGCACCACCTCCTTTGTTGATATTGAGAATTTTGATTGTTTGTAGATGTGTCTCTGTTTCTGCCCGTGTTATTTTAATACGCGTGTATGGTGTAGTATTATATTCCCTAACAATTTTGGAAAAAATATCTATGACTGTCCTGCAGAAACAATCCTTTACACAGCTTGTTTTTTATCGTACCCAAGAGTCGTTCCCAAAAACTGGCTTTAGTCTTAGGAAATGTAGAAAATAATTTATCTTAAATCTTATCATAGGCTTTTCGAAACTAGTTATTAACGAACTCTTTTCTAAAATCTGTTTGCAGAGTTACTTTTACTGCAATATTATCCTGTAGCATTGCTTTCAATATATTTTCTATTGCATTCCCCACTTCCAATCCAGTTTTATTTATTAAAGTTGAGCCAAGGCATATTTCGTATAGCTGTCGAGGGCGACCAGAATATATCTGACCATTGGTTTTACAGAAATATGGTTGAATTTTCCATAAATCAGCTTGAGTGGAATCGCGCTTCAGTGGTCTAAGAGTAGTATGTCTACAAAGAAATTCTTGTGTACTGATTTGAATAATTCCTCTACGATGACTTCTTTACCCATTTTTGCGTAATACCTATACTAAACTATTTTGAGCACCATTTTCTAGTTGTACCCTCGGTGCTAGTGTTGGTTTATAATTTTTGTTTCTAATCGCATCTGGGGATGCATTATAAAATTGGTGACAGATCTAGAGAGAGCTCCTGTTCGTTAGTACTAGAGGCGGCAGATACATTTATAAAAAACTGAATAAATGTTTTCAAATATAATATAAGCTTATCAATTTCTTTATCAAGGTAGTGTTTAGCTACTGCATCAGTGTCTTCAACAGGATGTCTAATTATGATTATGTTTTATGGTTTGCATTGAAAACGTTTAAGACCAACGGTATCTTTAAAGCTGTCAGAGAAAACTTGATTTAATAGATTAACTGCAATCCTCGTATTAACGCGATCGCTATATCCTTAAGGTTCTACCACATTCACTAAGCGTTTGTTTCGGAAACTGATTGCTTCTCCAAGTTTGAAAGTGATTGTACTGCCCTGCGTAACCAAATCAGATTCAAACGTGGAGTTTGCTGCATTTGATAGTCTTTTGTGTTGCATATTGTCGCTTTTTTGATCAGTGGTTAATACAGCTTCTCGACTCTGAGAACCTCGTCGTACATTTCCGAATTTACACTCTAGATGTCTGAAGCGATCGATGGACATTTTTAAATTCATAAATTGCTCATGCACTTATTCTGTTATATTCTCTTCTCACAGCTCTTGCGTTATAGAAACTACCTCGTTTATATTTTCTGCACTTGTTGTCCGGGTTGATTGGATGCGTTCAATAATTTTAACAGGTCGATTAATTTTTAAATATTGCTTCAATGAACATACCTTACGTGGTTTGAGTTTAATTCTTTATAAATAGAAAACCTGAACCATTCCCCTTTGATGGCGTTCTTTTGGAATTTCAACGTAATTCTGTAAGATTTTTTTTTAACACATGTTTTTCAAACTTAGCCTTATTTGTTGTAAATCCTGTTAAATCTATTGACTTGAATGGTGTGAAGTGTTTTCTGTAAATCGATGCTGATTTTATCTTATTCAATTAATTTTGTAAATCCCTTGTAAATTGAAATCAACGTCTTCGAGATAAATGTTTGTAAAGGTTAACAACTTAACAGTCTGAATAGACCTCTAGTGCTAAGATATACATTAATATTGAAGATTATTCCACTGTTTTCTGGACCAATTTCCAACACACTTTTTGCCAAACTTCATTCATCGGTTTCAGAACTGTATTTTACACCACAGACCGACCTGTCTATGGTTTCATCTTTATATCTTGTCAGTACGCCTGCATAATAAAGATGTAATGGTTTTACGGAAAGTGGTTTGCTACTTTCAAAGGCTCGATCAATTGCTTATTTGCTTGTTTGAATTTTAGTAGGGAGATAGTAGCAAAGTACAGCAGCAATATATGGCTAGTAAACAATCTTGAAGACATGAATTGATTGAATTTAGCAATTGAGAAAGACCGAAGCATCGTTTTTTTTTATGATTATGAGTGCTTTAAGATACTAAATTTGCAAGAATTAATATATTATAAAATGGAAGAATTAAATTGTAGAAGTTACCAAGAAATTTTATAAAAAATTTGTAGATGACAACAAATGTAACTGGAACTTAACAGATGAATGGCGAAATAACATCGTTTTGGAAAGGTAGAGAAGTGTCAGTAATTATTTATTTAAAGATAGCAGCAATGCAAATTATTTGCCGTTATTTGAAATCAAAATTCCAACAAATTTCCAAAAGTTGTGGTTCTGAGACAATCGCTCACGCAATTATTTAGAAGAATGGATTTTCTAGATTCGATTGATTCCGAATATCACATTGGATTCTGGTACAATATTTGTATATATATATATATTTAATAAAATTAAAATAGTTCCTCATAACTTTGTTTTACCTATTTGGAAGTTATTATTGTTAAAAATGCTAAAAATGTCTATAACAGATTTAATAAATTTTAATATATTTATTTGGATTTATTTTTAATGTTAGGTGATACCGCATTAAAAATAAAAAGTTATGTAGTCAACAGATGGTATAGTTAGAAAAATTGTGCCTAAAAAATAGCGATTGCTCTTTAAATAACACATCACTCAATAAGTCCGTAGGATAACTAAGAAAAACACATTTTTTTGGCGAAATTCGATTTTATTCATCAACATACATTCCTTCAAGAGTGATACAATCAGTCCAACGCCGTTCTAGCATTTTGATACCTTTTTTGTAAAACAATTCGTCTTTGGCCTCAAAATAAGCTTCAGTTTCAGCGATCACCTCTTCATCCGAGCCAAATTTTTTTCCGGCGAGCACTTTTTTTAGGTCTGCGAACAGGTAGTAGTCGCTGGGGGCCAAATCTGGAGAATACGGTGGGTGCGGAAGCAATTCGAAGCCCAATTGGTGCAATTTGGCCATCGTTGCGATCGACTTGTGACACGGTGCATTGGCTTGGTGAAAGAGAATTTTTTTCTTCTCCATGTGTGCCGTTTTTTGACAATTTCTTCCTTCAAACGCACTAATAATGCCATGTAGTATTCGCTGTTGATTCTTCTTCCTTTCTCAAGATAGTAGATGTACAAAATTCCGTGCGCATTCCAAAATACAGACGCCAAAACCTTACCAGCCGACTTTTGCGGTTTTGGCCGCGGTTCTCCGGCTGCAGTCCACTCAGCTGACTGCCGATTAGACTCTGGAGTGTGGTGGTGGATCCATGTTTCATCCATTGTCACATACCGACGCAAAAAGTCCTTTTTATTCCGGTTGAACAGCTCCAAACAGCTCTCAGAATCAACGACACGTTGTTGTTTTTGGTCCACTGTGAGTAAACGCGGCACCCACTTTGAGAACAGCTTTCTCATGGACAAATGTTCATGCAAAATAGTGTGCACACTGCCTTCTGATATCTTCAAGGTGTCAGCTATCTCACGCAATTTCACTTTTCTGTTTTCCAAAACGATTCGGTGGACTTTTTTGATGTTTTCCGTTGTAACCACCTCAATTGGCCTTCCAGAGCGTTCAGCATCGTCAGTGTCTGTACGGCCACGTTTAAAATCAGCAAACCACTTCTCCACCGTTTGCCTCGATGGAGCAGAGCCCGGATAACACTTATCAAGCCATGCTTTGGCTGCGATGGTATTTTTACCCATCAAAAAGCAATGATAAATCAACACGCGAAATTGCTTGGAATTCATTTTTTTGAAAAACTCAAAAGTATCGTCACTTGAACCTCTGTAACTTGTAAACTAATCGTCGGATTGTCATGAAATTTTGACAGATATCTTTTTAAGGTTAGTACTTCCTACAAATCATATGGATTATTACATAGCAACGCCATCTATGTATCATCCTACGGACTTATTGAGTGATGTAGTAGATGTAAAAAAGTGGGATCACTAAAAAAAGTTAGATATTAAATTGTTTAGTACAAAAGTGTTTGTTGACCATTGCAGATGTCTATAGCGTTCATTTTGAGATTTACGTGACCTGGTGGTGCTCTTTAATAAAAATACACTGTGCTTTTAAGTTAATCTTTAAATTAAAATGGAATTTGTACATTTAACAGTACTAAGGAAAGCACAATCACTTACATCGATTGACTGGGTAGTTTGGTGGATAGGGCATTCGTTTTGTATGCAGGCAACCCGTTTTTGAACCCTACCTCAATAAAAAATTTTCTCTAAGACCTTCGTAGCGAAACTATGTGGAAATGTATATACATGATAGAACAAAAGTCGACATATAAAGAGTAAGTCAACAACCGTGACGTAAGAAAAAATGACAAAATGGCAAAGTGATACAAAAAGAAACAACGGATTATCAACGGATTGTCAAAGTGGTGGTGGGTCGAGGAGAAAAAGGAGGTGAGACGTGGAAGGTTGGTGGAGGAGGTTTCCGATGTGGCCAATCTTATCTGCTTACGCGAAAAAATTTTCATTTATACTATGATGAATCTTTCGAAAATGCCATACCAATGATTTTGCTTCCACAAGCACTCGAATAGGTTGCTGTATCCTGAAACCGGGCCTGCGTATATTTATACCCTGTGGTTCATGTACAAAATTCGGGAGGGCGTATTGTTCAGATAACTATATAAGTATGATCGAAAATTTAATACCTTTAATACAAATGCAAGAGCTGATTAAATATAGCAGGGAAGGGTGGATTACAATGTTAATCCAACTTATGAAAAGTTATATAAGGTAATTGCTGAGAACTATTTTAACGCAATTATAATTATTATTTATTCACACTGTCCCTGCGTATTTCTGGAAAATATTTACCTCTAGAATTTGAAAAGGGCACCCATCAGTAACTTTAATATTAAACCCCACTCTGGAGTTCGCAGAGTTCATCATCATCATTTTGTTTTCGACCTTATTTAAAGTCGGTTTGACGCAGCTCTAACTTATTTTCTATTCTGTGCTAATCTAAAAAGTTCTACATACCCTTCACAACCTAAATTTCTAATAATTTGACTAATATAGCTTGGTCTAGGTCTTCCTATATCCTTCTATCTTTTTCCTATCCACCTGGCACTACATAGATATTAGCAACCTGATGGTTGTTAAAGAACTCTAACATGTTTACATGATTACCATTTATAAGGAAATGAAGTATAACCTGGTTATCTGCTTCAAAAACGATAAGTGTTAAATTATATGTTATGGTAAGGATTAAGCAACGAATCGCTGCCAACATGCCAGTCCACTACCTAATTGTGAGTTACGTCATGGTGACGTTTATTCAATTATATGCTATGGTAAGACTTAAGCAACGAATCGCTGCCACCATGCCAGACCGCTACCTAATTGTGAGTTATGTCATGGTGACGTTTATTAAATTATATGTTATGGTAAGGCTTAAGCAACAAATCGCTACCAACATGCCAGACCGCTAACTAATTGTGAGTTATGTCATGGTGACGTTTATTAAATTATATGTTATGGTAAGGCTTAAGCAACGAATCGCTACCAACATGCCAGACCGCTAACTAATTGTGAGTTATGTCATGGTGACATTTAGTTAACTAATTTTTATTTTTTTTTTTGTTTTGTTTTCGAACTTACTTAAAGTCGGTTTGACGCAGCTCTAAATTCTTTTCTATTCTGAGCTAGTCTAAAAAGGTTTACATACCCTTCACAACTTAAGTCTCTAATAATTTGACTAATATAGCTTTGTCTAGGCCTTCCTACTCTAATTTTATTTAGTAGTCTATAATCTAAGACTTTACTAAATAGTCCATCATGTCTTAATTGGTGCCCTATCATTCTATTTCTCCTGACCTTTAATTGTTTCCACATACAGGGTTCCTCGCCTATCCTTCTATAAACTTCCTCGTTTGTTACTCTATCTGTCCAACTAATCTTTAACATTCTCCTAAAACACCATGTTTGAAAAGCTTCTATTTTTTTCTTATCTACTTCTTTAATTGTCCAAGTCTCACTACCGTATAGCAAAACGCTCCATACGTACGACTTTAAGAAACTTTTTCTATTATCTAAACTAATACTATTAGCTATTAGTAAGTTTTTCTTTTTTAAAAAACATTTTTCTAGCTTGAGCTATTCTAGCTACTATATCCCTTCTACTACGTCCATCTTTTGTAATTATACTTACCTAAATAGCAAAATTTATCTACCTTCTCTAACTCGGTATTACCTATTTTTAATTTCGGTTTAGAACTAGGCTGTAACTCACTTGAAATTATCTTTGTCTTTACTGAGTTAATTCTCATACTATAGTTACTCTGTAGTATCTCATCTAAAATATTTAAAAACTCTCCTAACTTTTTTCTAGACTGTGCTATAATGGCTGTATTATCTGCAAAACGTAACATGCCTATTTTCTGTCCCTGTACACTAATACCTATCTCTTTTCTCTCTCTAGCTAAGTTTAAAGCTTCCTCGATATAAACATTAAAAATCAAGGGAGACAGTATACAACCCTGTCTAACACTATTTCTAATCTTAGCTTTCTTTTCTATTTCATCAAATCTAATTACTATGCTTTGGTTTTTATATAGACTGTAAATAATTTTTCTATCCCTATGAGAGATTCCCATTTTTCGCAAAACCCTGAACATAACAATCCAATTAACCCTATTAAATGCTTTTTTTTAAATCTGCAAGCGCAAAATGACTCTTTTTATTCTTTTCTAACCTTTTTTCGATAATTATTCTAATCATTAGTATTGGTTCTCTAGTCCCTCTGTCTTTACGAAAACCATATTGGTCTTCGCCTAAATAATTCTCAGTCAAAGCTTCTACTCTATTTTTGATTATTATTGTAAGTGTTTTAGAAGCATTAGAAGTTAAACCAACCGTTCTAAAATGCTCACACCTATCAGCTCCTGACTTTTTTGGGATTGGGATAATAATATTTTTTTTGAAATCTATTGAGCCTCACCTGTGTCATACATTACTTTTAGTAGTACATATAATCTGTCTAAAGTTTTCTGACTTGCATATTTTATTAATTCTGCGGGAATATCGTCTATCCCTGGCGCTTTATTTAGTTTAAGATTCCAAACAGCTCTATCAAATTCCTCTCTTAATATTGAGAACCCTATTTCTACATCCTTTTCTTGGTCGTTCGCTAACTCATCCATATCGTCTCCCTTATATAAATCTTCTAAATATCTTTTCCATCTATCTGCTACCTCAACTTTATTTATTAGAAGCTCATTATTCTCGTGTCTAATACCATTATATTTTTTCCTATCTTCCCCAAAAAACTTTTTAACTGCCCTGTAAGCCCTGTCTGTCTTACCTACTCTCAAATCATCTTGTATTCCCTTACAATTCTCCTCCATCCATTTATTTCTAGCTTTTCTGCACTCATGCACTATCTTATTTCTAACTGTATTTAATTTTTGCTTACTTTCACTATCCACTTCTCTGAAAGGTTTAAGCTTTCTTCTATTCTCTATTAAATCTAATATCTCGTTTGTTACCCAGGGTTTTCTCGCTTCTATTTTTTTGTTACCTATAGTCTGTGTTGCTGTATCATGTACAGTCAGTTTTATTTCTTTGCATCTATTTTCTACGTTCCCTCCCGCAGCTATCTTTTTGCTCTTATTATCTAATACTTGTTTATATTCCTCTTTTACCCTACTATCATTAAGCTTACCTAGATCCCATCCCTCTCTTTTAACCTTTCTCAATTTTTTGAATTTTAGTTTACACTTCATATTAACTAAGTTATGATCGCTATCTATGTCAGCCCCTGGATAACTACGACAGTTTTTAACTTGGTTTCTAAATCTTTGTTTAACTAAAATATAATCTATTTGGTATCTAGCCCTATCACCTGGCGCTTTCCAGGTATATCTTCTCCTAACATGTTGTTCGAATAGGGTGTTTACAGTTACTAATCTCCTCTATCATTTCGTCTGCCATACGCAAGTTTTCCTACCATTTTTCCTTCACTACCTTCTCCCACTGACGCATTAAAATCGCCCATAGCTATTAAATTCTCATCTCGTTTTACTTTTCTTACTATACTATTTATATCCTCGTATACCTTTTCTACTTCCTCATCTTCGTACTGAGTTGTTGGCATGTAAACCTGTACTAAAACAGTGTCTGTGGGTTTTGTACTCAATCTAACCATAATTATTCTATCACTAAATTGTAAGTACTCTTTAACTTTATATCCTAATCTTTTACCTAACACTATTCCTACCCCTGCCTGTCCATTAGTTGAAGAAGTTGTAATTATTCTATAATTATCTTTCCAAAAGTCATTACTATCTGGCCATCTCACCTCACTAATACCTAAAATGTCTAGCTTTCCCTTTCTTATTTCGACTAATAAATTTGTTAACTTATCTACTCTAAGTAATGACCTTACATTCCAAGTCCTTATCACTAAATCGGACTGTTGTTTTATATTCTTACGATGACGAGCCCCAAGTACCCTCTCCCGGAGATCCGAATGAGGGAGTATTTTACCTCCGGACAAGAATTTTACTTGTGAGCTCTCCATCATATATATTTCGTGTTTTAGGCCACGCACACCTAGGAAATATTGTGGTAGGTTCCCATATTTTTCCACAACGCAGTTTTTAAATATTTTAGCAAAAAGCCGTATCCGTCACGGCCAACCCCCAACAAGCTTGTAAATTATTGGGGATCGCCCAAGACCAACCGACCCTTCTCCAATATCTTTTAGCCAGCAAGGCTGCTGCCTCTTGCTGCGCCTTTTAATCGCCTTTTACGATAAGCAGGCTTACCATAGTAGTATTCTTTATCCCCTACTATAGGTGTTCGATAAGCAATGGATGTAAAAAATCCTGAATTGGGATTTTCTCCAGATTGCTCATCAAGTGCAAATTTTCGATAGCTGAGTGGACTGTTGTGTGAATAGTGAAAACCAAATTGATAATAACAATAATAAATGCTGAGGTTTTACAATTTCGACAATAAAAAATGCAATAAATCGGAACAGTGTAAACACTTACCCAACACTTGCCGAGAAATTCTTCAATGTTGCGTAGCACAAAAAATGAGTCCCGCGAAGGGAATACAGATACGAACCGCAAATGTGGCGCACAAGGCCGTGCATCTACCATACGTTACCAAGTATCGAACACGACTCCTTTTATTTATTGTTGTAGATAATAGGACGGGTATTATCTTTCACGTGTATGCACAGTTTCGATAAAACCGCTTAATATCGTCAAAAGAGGAAACCTCATATATTTTTAACAATAGGGTATTCGCAGAGTTATCATTTTAAAAATAGAGTAGCTTTTTCTATTCCATGCTATAATAGCCAGAATCAATTAAACGTTAAACCATTAATAAATATATGAAATAAAATGAAATAGCAGTGCAGTAGTCGATTATATTTAATGCTAAAGTGTTAGGAATGGTCGTCGTATAGATTTATTTGAAACACATAGCATTTATGCAATGCATTTCAAACTTCAACTATGTACCAAATTATTATTTCGTTAAAAGCATATTAAATGCGAAGGAATTGTTCTAATCATTATACTGCAGCAACTATTATAAAAAGCTACCACTCTAAAACTGATACAGCGACCTAGTCTTATCGAAGGGATTCAGAAATTAAAAATTACCTTTCTAAATACCAAATTGTCAACCTAACTCGTATTTTTATTCATAACAGGATTTTGTAGCACATGCCCATTTGTAAAGATTGAAGGTCACATGTTGCAAATCGATAGTAGTATTTATGTTCAAAACCTTCCCTTCGCTTACATTCAATAGTAAAAGTTACACCACAAGTCCATTCCCTCCAGACCTTGAACAACTGTTTTGTTATTTCGGGTATTATAAACTAGTGAATTGATGTTTAACCCTTCCAGAATCCCCGACCTTCAAAACAAGTTGAACCAATTTCAAGGGTTGTTCCTTGAAATTGGAATTTTGCCTGTGAATCTAAATTTGCTTGGTAAAGGATTATTTAGAAAACAAATTCTTAATTAAAGCGATTGGGTACATTGATTACAAACAAAAATTAAGCCAAATTGTATTTATAAGTTAAACTTTTTGTTTTGGGTTAATGCCATTAGTTAGTTTGTTTTTATTTTGCAATTTAATATACAGGGTTGTAACAATAATGTTACGAATATTTTCTTGTTCTAAGGGTTTAAAGTATTATGCCCGTAGTTAAATAATTTCCAAAATTTTTGTTTAATATTTGTATTAAGTGTTGTGTATTGTGAACAAGAACAGTTTAAATACGTAAAACGTATTAATCCTTCCCAAAAGAGAGTTATACTGTGAGCTTAATAAATGACACTAAAAATACACACAAACATGTTACAGTTGCAATTGCACAAATCAGGAATTGGGTAGAAGTTTATGAATATTTAATTTTTTTTGTTTGAAAGTAGAGAAATCTGTTTAACATAATGCTTTTTGCAAAGTATTCTGAAATTCAAAACCAAATTGAAGATTTGGATATTGAAAATTGTGATAATGAAGATAGAATGAATACAGAACATAACGGTTAAAATATAGTTGCACAAATTCAATGAAACGTTTAGAATCTTAGGACTCCCTAAGTCTTTCCATCTTACATTAACAGTGCTATTGTAAAACAAAATATGCAAAATATCTGTGGGAAGCTGATTTTGCTATTTTTTGGTGAGTACCAAAAATGAATTACATTTAATCTATTGTATATGTTACAATCGTGTTTTGTAGAACTCAACATAATAGGAATATAATTATATTGTCGTTTTGAAAACCTTTGAAGCAACTGTGTATCTATGGAGCAGTGATATGATGCTTTGTATGGGCTGCAGAAGGACTTATTTCATTTCAACCAACAGAAAACAATCAACGTAGGTACATGTATAATATTACAAAATCTCCAATGAACACATTTGTACAGCAGCAGCAAAATCCAAGCTTCAATACTTAACTTATTAGAAGTAATTACTTACTGTGAATGTGTGGTTTATTAATGAAGTTTCAAACTTGCACTCACCTTATGAAATACTCCCCTTACATAATCTGTAATTTAAATTGAAGTGAAGTTTGCATAAGAACAGCGATAGCGGAAACCAACAACAGTGGTTGAGGAAGGAATCAATGAGCGTATTGGACAAACTCGTAAAATCATATTACTTGCAAGAAGTTAAACGGATGGTAGGTAATATCTTACAACAACTCTTCTCTTTTTCTAAAGGGACACCAGGTACTTGTTATTGAATAACAGGCTGGAGAGAAAAGTGGCGTTACAAAATAAAAACTGTTAGGAAGTAAATTCCAACAGTATGCTTGCTTAATAAATGATTAGCAGCTAATTAACAACAAAGAGTCATTTTACTTGAAATTCTATTTAGGTGCAGAACCTCTAAAATTAGCAGATTAATTTTAATCAACTATTGTCAGCCACCTGTTTTCAAAATTCTAGAACTCTGACTGAGCTGTGGCTTGTTGGTTTTAAGCACGCGAATTTTAAATCAATTAATTACTCAGATTGTGTGAAAAAAATCGTTAGTTATGTCACAAAACTATACTGAACATTCTTTTGTGCGATATTTGTTTATTCTCATAACTTATAAATTCGAGAACGTATACCTTCCAACTAGATGATTCTAGGAAGCGCTGTATTTTATTTCGAGCTTGTCAATTTGATAAGCCCAGATATAATTATATATTTTACAACTCATGTAGTTTAGTAAAACCTCAAACAATTTAATTTTTATAAAGTAATAGAATATACACCCGGGCTTATTAAAAAGAACATTTTAACTGCTAGCATTTAGGTTGCATCTTGTTAAGGCGTTTTAAAGCAGCTTTTAGAGTTAACCCTTCAGCATTCCTTGGTTCCGCTACCTGTACCCTTCGATTCCTATATAGCGCATGGTGCGGGACTAAACGGTGACAGTCACGAGAGTGGTGTTTAGACTTTGGTCAAGCCGCAAGTGCACCCGCAATCAACGGACGCGCGTTAGCGGTGTTTTCATTAGTGCGCGTGTGAAACAAAGCATTGCACATTATCAATCATTCATTATACAGTCCGCTATAAACATTTTGGAATGGTTCATGACCTATGGTAATGTCATGGTAGCAGATAAAGCAGTAGGTGCTAATATTAATTTATTTACGCGCTGTATATCGTACATTAATTGATCCTTCGCGCTCAGATCTTATCTTTTCATAATGTTCAATTCTTGAAGTGTCTTTACAATTAATCCTAATCATTAATCGTATTTAATCCTTATTGTTTCATTACATTTTCGTGATTACCTTTGATAACTACTAATGTTTAGTGTAGCTATCATTTTATTCATTCAATCACAATAATTATATTCATTCAATTAAAGTTGAGGTATTTATTACAGACGGAAAGCTTTAAAACGTTGGTATGTACACAGTTTGCCCCTTGGAAATAACGGGACATTATATATTAATGCTAGTCTTTATCTTACTTGTTTCGAAAGAATGTTGGATACATGAGGTTAATTCTTATGCAGGTAGCTTTGAAGGGTTGGTGGCTTTATTATTGCTTCGGCACCAGAGAAACAAATCACATCTTTACAAACATTCATATCTTGGGGTTTGAAAGCTTTTAAGGAAGTGAACATATTTTTACTAGTTGGTTTGGTTGTCAGGTATGTTTCTTGTTAGAAAGTTTATTTAAAATTGTATTGAAGGAAATTCTAGAATTTTTATGGATCGTCTAATTTTAGACATGAAAGATGCTGTCAATAGGATTTCAGAATTATTGCTCAGTACTGATTAATTGGAAAAGACTCGTGAAATTTGGTTGCAATAAAATTGTTTACAAAAGCCGCCACGGATATCAAACAAAAAGTTGATATGTCTTATCATGCATGTATTTTCGATGAAGAAAATGCAAAAAGCATTCAGGAAATTGGATCGCTTCGTATCGAATTGGATAAAATGCTACTGTCGATTAAAATTTGTAATGCTCAGTTTGAAAGCATGTTTGAGTCATCGGACATTAAACCTCAAAATTTATTTGGAAATAGGTCTAGATCGCCTACTGGTCTTAGAGGTGTTACCATTATTAGATTGCCGCGTGTATCAATAAGTAAATTTACTGGAAAGTTTTGTGATTTTAACGCTTATCATGGCATGTTTAAGAATTTAGTTTATGATAACCAGAATTTACTACCCATTGAAAAATATTTCTTTTTACTGGACTCTCTAGATTCAAATTCGAAAAATCTTATTCGTCATCTGGCTGTCACAAATAAAAATTTTGAAATTGCTTTTTCAATTATCGTTCAGCGTTACGAGTTATTGGCAAAAACATACCTTTCAGCGTTAGAAAAGATTTTTAAAGCTCAATCTAACTCACATGTAGAATTAAGAGAATTACTGAATTGCTTTGTAAAAAATTTGGCTGGTTTGCGTCAAATGAAAATTGATTTGTTGGGTTTGATTCTTTTCAATATGTTATTAAACGTTCGAGTTGAAAAATACTCAGGATATTCCAACATTCGAACAATTGAAATCGTTTGTTGAAAAGCACTGTAAGGCGCTAGAAATCAGCAGTATGGTGCTAGCAAATAAACATTTCAAATCGTCAAGTAAGAATGTGGACTGGGAAAAACGCCCTAATGCGGGTGCAAAATCACAATCTCATACGTCTTTAATGACTACGCCAAAGATAAATAAATGCTTGTTGTGTGATGCGACACATTATTTATATCAGTGTAAAATGTTTCTTGGGAAGTCACAACAGGAACGTTACACTTTTGTTAAAGGAAAAGGGTTGGGCATTAATTGTTGTATGGACTCACATCATGCTAGCAATTGTAAATCAAAGAAGTTGTGCAAAAGGTGTACAAAACCCCACAATACTTTGCTGCATTTTAGAAACTCAGCAGTGCAGACTGAGGATGTTACTTCTTCTGTTCCTGTGGTTTCATCGTCAACAGTTTTGTCGTCTTCATCAACTCCTCAATTGAAAGCTAGCTACACTGCCAGTAGTAGTGTATTTTCGGCAAGATCGTCAAATATGGTCACTTTGTTAGCTACGGCTAAAGTATCCGTTTATGATGGGTTTGGAAGAGTTCAAACTGTAAGAGCTTTATTGGATAATGGCAGCATGGAGAGTTTCATGACTGACTCATGTTGTCAACGTTTGGCTTTGAATAAATCAAAAGTTTCAGTAAAGGTGGAAGGACGGGACTATCGGCGGCTCAGGTTTCAGGTACATTGTCATGTAAAATTCGTCCTAGAGGACAAAGAAACTCTCAATATGATGTGGATGTTTTTGTTCTCCCGGAGATTTGTGGAAAATTACCTACGGTACAGTTACCATCAAATAATTGGTTGCATACGTCTGACTTAAACTTAGCTGACGAAGATTTTGATAAACCCGGCAAAATAGATATGTTGCTAGGTGCAAATATTTTCGCTCATATTTTGATGAATGAATTTCGTGTGGGTTCGCTGGATGAACCTGTCGCTATAAAGACAACATTGGGTTAGATACTGATAGGAAAACTTGTTTTTCCTGTTTCTTCATGCACATTGTTATATGCAATATTGGAACCATTGGATTCTAATATACGTCGCTTTTGGGAACTAGAAAACATTCCAGACTCGTCTAGGGTGAGCTCGGCGGAAGAAGGGTGCGAAAGGCATTTCGTTGAGACTCATGCTAGAGAGTAGGGTGGTCGCTTTGTGGTCCGGTTGCCGTTCAAAGGCCCAGAGCCTGTTTTTGTCGATTTTCGGGAGATCGCCGTTCGTAGATTTCTTTCAATGGAGCGACGTTTGGAAAAAGATTCTCATTAATATAGTTCATATCGTGATTTTATGCAAGATTACATTGAGAGTGGTCATATGACACTTTGTTCGAAATTGGGTCAAAATTCAATAGATGGTTTCTCAAAATACTACATACCTCATCATGTCGTTGTCAAACCAGAAAGCGCAACAACCAAACTTAAAGTGGTTTTTGATGCTTTGACTTCTGTGCCTATTGGTGGTTCGTTAAATGAACATTTGTTAGTTGGTCCTCCGTTGCAGAAAAACATTATGGTTTTGTTGCTGCACTTTCGTCAACATGCTGTGGTATTCACTGCTGACATCAAACAAATGTACAGGCAGGTTTTGGTTGCACCAGATCATCGTCAATATTAAAACATAATTTAGAGATTTAATTCTTCGGATCCTATCAGGGATTATCGGTTGAACACCGTCACTTATGGAATGACCTCGTCTCCATTTTTAGCAATGAGGGTCCTTCAGGAATTAGCCCAAGTGGAGTCAGCCACATTTCCGCGTGCTGCTGAGGTGTTGGCAGCAGATACTTACGTTGACGATGTTGTGAGTGGTTGTGCTTCTGTGGAGGAACCAAAACGTTTAAATTTCGAATTAAGTCAAATTTGTGCAGCAAGAGATTTTACGTTGCGTAAATGGAACAGCAACGTCAGCAAGGTTCTTGAAGGATTACTAGAATCGTCTTGTTATCCGACAACTTTTAGTTTTGAAAATTCAAATAATTTGTCACAAAAAATTTTAGGTTTGCAGTGGAAACCCATAGGGGATTATTTCTTTTATCACGTTAATCCTATTTCAAAGGATTGTACGAAGCGCAGTATGGTGTCTGAAGTAGCCAGAATTTTCGATCTGTTGGGGCTACTTACTCTTTTAGTATTTTTGCCAAACATTTAATCCAATATTTGTGGATATTGGGTTTGGATTGGGACGAAAGTACTCTATTAAATATTGTATCAAAATGGAAAAATTATTTGGAACAATTGTCAGAATTATCGAAACTCGAGATCCCTCGATGGATTTTATATGTTAATTACAAAAGTATACAGATTCACGGTTTCTGTGATGCTTCGGAAGCAGGCTATGCAGCCGCTGTTTATTTTCGAGTCGTCGACACAGTTGGAAACATTAAAACATCATTGGTGTGTACCAAATCTAGGGTTGCTCGTACTAATCGTATTTCTGTGCCTCGTTTGGAGTTATGTGGTGCACTACTGTTGTCAAACTTGGTAGATTTTGTTCGGACTACTTACAAAACACAATTGTCGTTCGATAGTATTTATGCCTGGTGCGATTCAACCGTTGCACTCGCTTGGATTAAATCATCATCGTATAATTGGAAAACATTCGTCAGCAATCGAATTTCACATTTCCAAGACCGCATTCCTCCAGCATCATGGTTTCATATTAAACCTTCAGAAAACCCAGCTGATTGTGCCTCTCGAGGTCTGGTAGCCTCAGAATTGGTACAACATCATTTATGGTGGAAAGGGCCTCATTGGCTTCAACTTCCAGAAGAAGAATGGCCATTGCTTAACGTGTCTCGTTCATTAAATCCGTTGTCAGTCGAAACGGAAAGACAAATTTTAACATTAAATGTTGTTATTTCATACAATTTCTTAGACACATTGACTACTCGCTTTTCAAATTTGGCAAAAATATGTAGAATTACTTCATGTGTTCATCACTTCATTTCCAATACTCGAACATCATTGGAATCACGCAGAGACGCGCCCGATTATGCTTCTATGGTTGAACAGCAATGTTCTCTTCATATTTTGATCAAAAGGGTTCAACAAGAAGTCTTCCATCTAGATATTTGTAATATAGCAAATGGTAAACCGGTTAACAAATCGCTCAGACCTCTCACTCCCTTTCTGGATTCACATGGTTTACTCAGGGTGGGTGGTCGTCTTCGAAATTCAGACCTACCTTGTTGGGTGAAATTTCCAATTTTACTCCCATCATCGCATCGGTTAACAGACTTAATCATTCTGGATTGCCATAACAAGCACTTACATCCTGGACTTCGTACTACTCAATTTTTGTTGACACAATTTTTGGATTCTATCTGCTAAAAGAGCAGTTCGTAAATGTTTGAAGTCATGCATCCGTTGTTTTTGCATAAACCCTATTACTTACTGCCCTCCCATGGGGGATTTACCAACTTTGAGGGTAACTCCCGGAAAGGCATTTTTGCATACTGGTATGGATTATAGTGGCCCTCTTGCCGTTACAATGAGTAGAAAACGAGGATCTAACTCATCAAAGGTTTATATTTGCTTGTTCATTTGTTGTAGCACAAAAGCCGTTCATTTGGAGTTAGTATCTAGTCTTTCAAAAGAAGCCTTCATCGCTGCTTTACCTCGCTTTATTGCTCGTCGTGGAAAGTGCATGACTATTTATAGTGATTGTGGCACCAATTTTACTGGAGCGTCTCGTGAATTATCTGACATGATAAAAGACTCTGCGGGTGCAGAAAGTACAACATTTATATTCAACCCCCCTACCGCTCCTCATTTCGGAGGTTTATGGGTAGCCGGGATTAAATCAGTCAAATCTCATCTCAAAAAGATCCTTGGAAATCAAATATTGTCATATGAAGAACTCAATACTGTTCTTGTTCAAATTGAATCTCTACTTAATTCAAGGCCTTTGTGCCCGTTAAGTACTAATCTCGAAGATTTTTCATATTTAACACCGAATCATTTTCTTGGTTTGGAACCTGTGTCTATTCTACCAGATCCTGACGTTACTGCGTTGAAAGTTTCTCATTTGGATCACTGGCAACTAATTCAGCGCATACAACAAGATTTCTGGAAACAGTGGCGTACAAGTTATTTGCATACCCTGCAACAAAAGACTAAATGGTTCACTTCATCTCCTCAAATCTAAATTGGGATCTTGGTGTTAATCAAAGAGGATTACGCTCCTCCTCTATCCTGGCGACTAGGCCGCATCGATTATTTATACTCTGGAAGCGATGGGGTTATTCGAGTGGCTAGGGTAAAAACTATGCATGGCACGATTAAAAGATCTTTAGTCAAGTTGTGTCCTCTACCTGTAGAGAGCACAACTTAATAGTTTTAAGATGAATATTAAATGTAGTGTAGTATTTGTTTTATTTTCATTAGTACATAGTTTAAAAATAAGTTAATCAATCTTATTTTGGTGGGCGGTATGTTAAGGCGTTTTAAAGCAGCTTTTAGAGTTAACCTTTCAGCATTCTTTAGTTCCGTTACCTGTACCCTTCGACTTCTATATAGCGCATGGTGCGGGATTGAACAGTGACAGTCACGAGAGTGGTGTTCAGACTTTGGTCAAGCCGCAAATGCACCCGTAATCAACGGACGCGCGTTCGCGGTGTTTTCATCAGTGCGTGTGTGAAACAAAACATTGCACATCATCAATCATTTATTATACAGTCCGCTATAAACGTTTTAGAATAGTTCATGACCTATGGCAATGTCATGGTAGCAGATAAAGCAGTAAGTGCTAATATTAATTTATTTACGCGCTGTATATCGTACACATCTGTTAACATTGATGTACTGCGATAATATTTAATTCTAAATCAATTTTGATTAATTTTTGTGCTTTATTGCGAAAGCAGTTAGAGATTAGGATTTTTCGGCAAAAGTTTGCTAAAATTTAATATGAAACAGATTTAATAGGCGTGTATGTACTTCCAGTTGTATATATCAATACGTTTGACATCCGCAAAGATTATCGGTGCCAATCCTATTCTCGGCATACTATTTATTCTACCTTTCACTGCTAATTCAATTTCATATTCAACATCCAATTTAACAATGAAGTCAGAAGGCTATTTTAAACTGATTTGATAAGTGGCTATGTAGGAGGTCATTTAGCACCATTCCATAAACAAACAGTTCTCTGTACCTGAGAAGGATAAGGAATTTTTTTTGTAAATATTCAGTACATAATAGGGTAATTTTAAAAACACGCAGTGTTTGGTGACACCAGTGTATTTAATCTCAAGTGCACAAACCCCGCGATTTACATTCTCCATTCGCATTACTTAACTTAATTGTATCTTTATATAAGAATAGAGTGTATTCCGTGAGTTTCTGAAAATGCTCCACATTAATTACAGCTACAAAATACGACACGATGAAGGACATTAGGAAGATGAATTTAATAAATAAATAATTGCACTGGTTTTTAAATCAATGGGCAATCATGAATTTCAGCAAGGTGTATTTTAATTTGAATGGAAGCATGTGGTCCATGAATTTGAAATGCATTTAACGGTAAATTAATTTTAAAAAAATTAACCTGTATAGGTATATGGATATATGGTATATTTGGATAGCATGAATGAAGTTTAGTTGTATTTAATGTGGATGGAATTTTACAATATAAGCAGGAAAGGACAGCCAGCATAATTTAGCGGCAAAGCAAGAATCTCATTGTTTTTACAATCTTTAAAAAGACATTCCTTTCATAAGTTAAGTAGCTTTACATAAGATTTTGGTATGTGCTAATGGATAATTTAAAAAATGAATGAGGTTAAATTTCGGTAAATTTGGTCATTATAAAATGATTTATTGAATGTAACTCATCAGCTTCGCTTGAATTCGATCCTAAAAATTATCTATCTTAATTTCTATAAATTTGTACATCATCATCATCATTAGGTCTTCAGTCCTGAAACTGGTTAGACGCGTACCCTCATTCTTTCCTATTTTGAACTAACCTACACATTTCTTTGAAATGTGCACTGCCTGCATCTATCACTATCTGATCTAGGTCTACATCTACCTACTTTTTCCTATCTCTGCTTGTAATGTATCTCATGTTATTCCCCAAAAATGCCTTAGAACGTATTCTGCCCGTCTATTTCTCCTATATTTTTTCCACAGATATATTTATTCCCCTACTATTCCTATAACTTATTTGTTATTAACTTTGTCTGTCCATGCTATCATCCTCATACATCTGAAGCACAACGTTCTAAAAGTCTGCTATCGTTTTTTTGACTGCTTTTTCTACTGCCCGTATTTCATAGGCATACTGTGCTGTGCTCTCGCATATGCTTTCAACAATTTTCTTCTTGTTTCTATGTTTGTAGTCTTTAATCATAGGCGCTGTTTTTTCTTATTAGATGCAGTTCGGTCCCCTTCTATTGTTTTACAATTATATTCCCTATTTCTCTGACTTTCAGTGTCTGTAAAGGAGAGTAAGCAGCCTGTGGCCGAACATTTGCCAATTTAATATTTTTTTCAATATATCTTTTCGCACAGTCAACATTAGTTGCAGATATTTCACAACCAACACTTGTAGTTGTTTATAGTAATCATCAGATTTATGTGCGCTTATTTTTTCGTCATTAAGTTTTCCGTCTCAAAACTGTTTGGACACGTATCTCCACTTATTTATATTCTGAGCTAGCCCACACTGTTCCCTGAAATTCCCACATTGCCTACATACAGCTCGGACCCGCTTCTATTGTTTTCTAATTATATGCCCTATTTTACCGAGATTCAGTGGTATGTGGAAGGGGTTAAACAGCTTGTGGCTGCCAAGATCCCCCATACTTAGACATTTGCCGAATTAATAGTTTTCCAGTAAATCCTTTCACACAATTAACATTATTCGAGAATATTGCACAACCAATACCTGTAGCTTCTTGTAATATTCATCATGTCTAAGTACAGTTATTTTTTTCGTCATTAGTTATCCATCTTGGGACTGGTTGGATGCGTACCCCTATTGATTTCTATTCTGAGCTAGCCTAAACATTTCTGTGAAATTTCTACAGCCTACATCTTTTACTATCTGTGTGCAATTCTCTAACCTAGGTCTACCTCTACTTCCTTGTTTTCCTATCTCTGCTTATAATATATTCCGCACTATTCCCTCATGCCGTAGTATGTGGCCTAGCACCCTATCTCTTTTATTTTTTACCGTTTTCCACATATTTCTTTCTTCCCCTACCACTTTTAGTACCTCTTTGTTCTTAACTTTGTCTGTCCATGATATCTTTATCATTCGTGTGTTGCACCACATTTCAAAGACTTCTACCTTATTCTTGTCCGCTTTTCCTAATATGATTTAAATAGGGAAGGATTTGTGAATGAAAATCCTAATTAGAAAGAGAAATTTTCGGATTCTATTTTAGTTTAAGCGAGTGATTATATAGTAGTTATAAAAAATTTTTCCTACACTTAAGATACCGTGGCAATATAAGACTCTATCTTTAGATTTTAATATTTGTATAAAAATTTTTTTTATACGAAAGCTGTATGCGGATGTAGCAATTGCTATTGGAAAGATTTTTTGTTAAAAAATATTTGATGTCATTATAACTTTGATATTTGATTCACGGCGTTTCATTTAAACTGACCGGGTAAGATAATTATGGCATTTTTAACTTATATCAGCCATAGTTCACGGCATCTTTTGTCGACGCCCAACCTTGGACTTATATTTATCGCTTCAATCCACAGCAACTTTTATTGACGTCCAACGTCGGGCATATATGAAATGAACCCTTGTTGTGTGTCAATTAAATGCTGTGAATTATTGCCTGAAGATGCTCTTATTGCCTTGCTAACTCAGTTTAAATACAACAATAAGAATTCAACATTATACTTATAATAAAAACAATCTTTCTAATAATAGTTGCCACGTCCACATACCCCTTTCTATGACATACATTATTTAAAAGGATATTACTCACATACAATTATTAAATCTACAAATAAAGTCCAACATTGTCAGCGCGTCTTAAATCTAAAAAACATTTCTATGACTACTGCATGCTAATTGTCCAAAAAAGGTCTCTTTCTAATTACTATTTTAGAAACCTTTCTATATGTAAGTCACGATATGTACAAATTTTTAGAAATTAGTATAGATAATTTTAATAAGTCATTCAATATAACCCCTTATAAAGGTCAAGTTTAATTGAAATTTAACCTCAGGAAAAGTTTATATTATCCATTTACCGAAAAATAATAATCGATGTAACAAGTTCTTATGTTCTAACACACTTATGTGCGGTCACATAGTCTTTTAAAAGGTTTATCGTTAATTATGCTGATTGTTCTTTATCTCTTCTTATGTTTTAAGATTGTTTTCTTTATGTCAAAAACGTACAATAAAACTTCATTTTATTTTCTCCCAAAATCCATATCGATATCGCTCGGTTATCTGACCATCAATAGCATTTAAAGATCCATATCTATCCTTCGAATTAAAATAAAATTTATTTTGCCGTAATCTATTATTTCATTAATTAAATTAATTCTATTATTCACTCCCAATTGGAGTTCTTCATACTCAAATTAAAGTAACTTTCAACGTCGATTATTTCAATACACTTTTCTAAACAGTTATTTTTAAACGTGTAGTAAAACACTAACATGAACTGAATTTCATTCAATTCAATGAACCATTTACAATTGACAATTTATAATTAACCCCAACTGCCTTCTTAATCGGTTTATATAGTATGAATTTACTACGTCATTGTGATTTAGAACCTTCTATAAGCTTACGGTTGGTATTTCCATGATATCAGTCATGCGGAATGCGCAATATTTCTAAAAAAATGCTCGTGTTGGACATCATCTTATCTAAGTTGCTATTAGCTGTGATTTATTACATCGTTAAATGTCCTAATCGGTGTAGCTTAAAGAATGAATGTTGAAGTGCTTATATGTGTTCTTGAATAATAGCTGTCATTACGCGTTCTACCATCGCTAGTTTTTTATTTATGGGTTGTTAAACGCCTTATCTCACATTATAGTTCCCTAATTGGAAGATCCATTTATGTTGATTTGTAGCTTGGTAAATGAATATAAATTTTCGAATAATATAGGAAAATGAAATACGCGACTTACATGTTTTGCATTAAATATTTTAAATTTTGTTTCGAAAAGATAAGAAGTTTTCAATCTTGCTATAAATTGAACTGAGCGCGTTTTAAATAGTATCAAGTCCTTTTTGATTACGAGAGGTTTTACCGATTTTTAACTTACGTACCATACTTTATTCCTTTTAGAAATGCGACTAAGTTACACAACATAGATAAAGCTAGCTATATCCCAGGTTTTCACACTTAGAATAATCTGCATAATATTTCCAATTACGGAGTTGGATATTGAGAAAAATTGCTTTATACTTTTTTAGTTTTTAAATGTTGTATGTATACGGTATGGTGCACAATGACCTTTATATGATCCCTCATCACATCGTTTTCTTGCAAACTAAATTGTAAAATTTGATTTCAATATAGTTAATATCACGTTGGGTGCCATATTTTCGCATTGATGAATAATCTTTTACTTGTATTTTTAATTACGTACCATTTACAATTATTTACGCTAAGCTAATAGTACACACGCAAATTTTCTTCTCATAATGGGGTTTCTCTCACTCGCTCTTTATTTCATAGGATATTAAGTTAAAATCAGATTCCTCCAATTCTATCATTTGGACAGCTAAATTCTTTCATCATTATTCTGTATTCCTTATTCACTTACATTTGCACAATATTGGAGAAAAATTCTCACATAAAATATAACCGTCTCAACAAAGTATCGCAAAAAAGGTGGTCCCATATGCTCCATATAGGTACTACTAACGCTATCGTGCCGATAGACAAACCAAAAGAAAAGGACTTTATTAAGTTGCTACCTACACCAATCTACAGAGAATACTTTATATTTTCTCTCTAAAAATGAATTTTTTAAATCAATTTTTAAAAAAGACCTTATTACCGAATCTCGCTAAAATACTATCTATCAAATTTAGACAATTATACTTTTTATCTTTACGCTAATTCATATTTTTCACATTTAAACCTAATTTCTTATTAACTTCGCTTCTTGTTATTACAATTACGTGATTCACAACAAAAGTACTTACTTTCTCACTAATACTTTTATCTAAATTTTTAGCATCTTCACTTAATTATCCTTAATCTCATATTCTTTAAAACTTTCAGTTTTATCTCCGTAACTTGTAGAAATACTCAAATATTCATTTTTCAACTCACTATCTTCAATATATTCTATTAGAGCTGACTTTACTTCATCTTGTACCTTACCTAGATCCTCAATACTCTTTAACTCTACTTCATTTAACCCTTCCTCCATTACTTTATTTACATCTTCCTTTTCTTCATTTACTTCTTACTCTAATTCGCATCGATCCAAATTAATACAGTTTTTCTCGACTTCAACATTTATTTCGTCATCCCACTTACTATATCCCTCGCCACATATTATTATCTTATCTCCTGCGTCTATTGGCAACTGTACTTGTTAGGCATTTTATAGCATTTTTTGTGGCATATGATCACTTCATATTATTTTGGTTTGATATTTACATTATCAAAGCTCCTTTCCTTGTATTGCCTATCCTATAACAAATATACAACCTTGGATATTGAAAAGTGTGCGGCAAGTGCCTTTTTGTGTTCGTAAACAGTCAAGGTCGAGCATCGAACAGTGCAGTATTAACTTGGCAACGGGAGTGACCGTAACAATCAGTGCGGTGTGCTTTGACCATGGCACCTTCAGCGGTGAAAACGCCTCAAGAATAGTGAACTTTGGTTTATGCAGTTTACGGCGGTCGTGCAAGACGCAGATTACAGTCCACTACATTTTTCATACCAGCGCAACTGGCGACCATTACAGGTTAGTGTATTTTTAATTGATTAACTGGTTTAAAATGCCGTTGGTCGATAAAAACACATACATTCTTTGATCCTTCTGAGCCATATAACATATTTTTTTCCTGCATGTTCCTCAATCTTAACGCTCCTAACCGCATAACACATCTCGTTTATTGCATAAATATTTTATTACAAAACAAAACGCATTGCTATTCTTTGGATTTCATGGTTTTAAATTATTATAATTTCAATTTAAATCGCATTAATTTAGTTATTCAATGGTATTTGTGTTGAAGATAATCAATGTGGTTTGGTTTTTACAAGTGTGATACCTCTTTAAGAACACCTGTGCATTCATTTCAAATAATAAGTTTTGAGGTCAGAACGCCGGCAGTTTCAACCTGTTGTTTCTGATAACAAACCTAGTTCTAACGACATAAGTTGCTCGCGCATTTAAAACAACTTTGCAAACAATGTTTATTTTGGTGTCAATTTAATTCGTATAGAAGTTGTTGATAATTGTCACAATTTAGCACCGATACTCATTGAAATGGTAAACATGTTAAATTACATAACTAATTTGATTTGTTAAAGACAAATTTTTATCTTTGGTTTATTCCCATTCATTTCAAACGATACCTCATACAAAGGTGTTTAAATATCTATAATTGTTGTAGATATTTTAATGGTGAACATTGTGTTCTTGGTTAAGCATTATTTATGTAACTTTTGTAATTAAAAGGCAAATTTTTGTCTTTGATTTTTTGTCATTTATTTCAAAACAATTTCTTAGAACTTCTAAGGCATTTTAGTAGCTACAATGGCTACCAAGAAAATTTATACCGAACGGTTTATCCTGGATTTAAAATTGGCTATTGAACAGTTTCGTTCGCTTTTTGATCAAACGTCTAATTTGGACTCAACAGAGCAAAATTTAGTTTTGGCTAAAATTCTAACGCAAACAGCTATCGATCTCAAACACGAGATAGATAGTGCGTACAAAATGTGCACTCTAGACGCAGAAAATCTGGAGGAAATTAAAAGTTTGAAATCCAGCATGAATGGATTAGTCATTTCAATAAAAAATAGTGGGGCACAAATGGAGCTTGATTTATCCAAAATCAAGAAAGAAAATATTCTTGCCAACACACAAGAATTTTCTCAATTAACAAGTGTGTCTAACATAAGACTTCCTCGGATATCTATCCCAAAATTTTCTGGCAAAATTTCAGAGTATATGCATTTTAATGAGCTTTTTAAAAATTTTGTTGTTGATAACAAGAATTTACTAGGCGTAGATAAATTTTATTTCTTGCTGGACGCATTAGATTCAGATTCTAAAGGTTTAATTAAACATTTACCTATTACAGGGGATAATTTTAAGTTGGCTTACGATACCGTGGTTGAAAGGTACGAAAGCAAGCGACTTTTGGTAAACTCTCATTTTGCGGCTTTGGAAAATGCTCCAAAAGCCAACCATAATTCTCATCAAGAGCTTAGAGCTCTCATAAATTGCTTTGATGAAAATTTGGCATGCTTAGAGCAAGCTAAGGTAGATGTTTTGGACATGTTTCAGTTTCGTACATTATCTAAAAAATTGGATAACGAATTTTTAAAATTATTCAAATTGGAAACCAATGCTGTGGGTTTAAATTTGATTCCCACATATAAACAGTTAAAAACATTTGTTGAAAGGCACTCTAAAGCCTTGGAAGTTAGTAGTTTATGTATGAGCAAACAGTCTAAAACAAATAATAAATCTACACGTTTTGATAAACCTACTGGAATTTATACAAAATCTCCATATCAAACTTCATTGGTGACAATATCAGACAACAAAAGTTGCATTCATTGTAAAGGCAAACATGCTTTATATCAGTGTCAGGATTTTTTGAACAAGACGCCTCATGAGCGTTACGAGTTTGTTAAGCAGAAAAATTTCTGCATTAATTGTTTATCGGGGCTTCATCGAGCCACGAAATGTTGTTCAAAATCTGTTTTTAGAAAGTGTGCTAAACCTCACAACACATTGCTACATTTTACAAACCAAAAATAATTGACAGATCAATTCGTTAATAACGCGCCCGCACTACAGTCACATCAACCATGTGCAAGTACATCAAGTATTAGCAGTTTATTTTCAACGCATTCTTCGAAAACCGTCACTTTGTTAGCAACTGCAACTATTGTAATTCGAGATGGGAACGGAAAGATTCAAAAGGTAAGAGCATTGTTGGACAACGGCAGTATGGAGAGTTTTATGACGGAAACTTGTCGTCAGCGACTTGGCTTACAAAAATCCAACGTTGTCATTAAAGTGGAAGGTCTAGGTTTAGCTTCCTCACACATTTTGGGAGTTTTATCTTGCAAAATTAGACCTAGGGATAAAATACATCCCCAATTTGATGTAGATGATTATGTTCTACAAAATATTTGTGGTAAATTGCCTGCAGTGCAATTAAACACCAACCATTGGCCGCATACAGCGGGCTTGCCGTTGGCTGATCCTGATTTTGATAAGCCAGGCGCAATTGATTTACTTTTGGGTGCAAATGTTTTTGCACACTCATTGTTAAATGAGACTCGCATGGGAACCGCAGACGAACCAGTTGCGATCCATACCAAATTTGGTTGGGTTCTTACAGGGAAAATCATTTCTCCTGCAGCAGATAGTACATCATTATGTGTACTAATAGAACCTCTGGATACTCTAATTCGTCGGTTTTGGGAGCTGGAAAGCATTCCAGATGTCCACAAGGTTTCTTCTGCAGAAGAAGCCTGTGAACAGCATTTTTTGGCAACACACGCTAGAAACGAGCAGGGTCGTTTTATAGTGTCACTTCCGTTTAATAGTCCGGAACCCGTTTTTTGAGATTCTCGGAAAGTCGTACTTCGTAGGTTTTTGGCATTGGAAAGTCGTCTACAAAAGAACCCTCCACTGTATACAATGTACAGGGAGTTTAAACAAGATTATTTACAAAGTGGCCACATGTCACTCATTCCTTCTAGCATGAAGGAATCATCGCATCATTCGACAGAATATTACATTCCGCATCATGCGGTTATTAAACCAGAAAGTAACACAACAATATTAAGGGTAGTTTTTGACGCTTCGGCAACTACTTTTATTGGTGTAGTAAATCCGGTGGATCGGATTTGTACTAAAAGACACATGGTTTCAGAAATAGCGTGGATCTTTGATCCCTTGGGCTTGTTGACACCGTTGGTGTTTTTTGTAAAACACCTAATTCAATATTTATGGATTCGTGGCATCGATTGGGATGACGACCCTCCTGTTGATGTCACTGTCAAATGGAAAGATTACCTTGATCAATTATCAGAATTGTCTAAGGTGAAAATTCCTCGGTGGATTTTGTCTGATAACTGTCTGGAATTTCAGTTGCATGGCTTTTGCGACGCCTCCGAACAAGGATACGCCGCAGTAGTTTATTTCAGAGTGGTAGACGCAAAAGGTAATATTAAAGTTTCTTTGGTATGTGCAAAATCAAGGGTTGCACCTACTCAACGCATTTCTGTGCCTCGGCTAGAATTATCTGCCGCTGTACTTCTACCAGATTTGATCGAGTTCTTGTTCAATATGCACAAAGTTCGACTAAAGTTATCAATTTATGCGTGGTCTGAATCTACAGTGGCTTTATCATGGATTCGATCGCCTTCTTACCATTGGAAAACTTTCATTAGTTATAGAATTTCACACATTCAAGATCGGATTCCTCCTGGGTCTTGGAACCACATCAAGTCTCAAGATAATCCAGCGGATTGCGCCTCTCGGGGTTTACTAGCTACGGATTTAGTACAGCATCGTTTATGGTGGTCCGGTCCTATTTGGCTTTCTTTGTCAGAATCAGATTGGCCTGTGAGTAAATTTTCTGAAATACATTCAACACCTATGGATTTGGAAAAGAGAATTATCTCATTGAATATTATCATTTCGGATCATTTTCTTGATCTCTTAATAAACAAATTTTCTGGTATAAATAAAGTTTGTCGTATTATATGTTATGTCCTTCATTTCATTCGCATTTTGAAAACCCCCGTGGATATCGTTTCAAACGCATCGCAAATCATTTCAAGTCAGCAACAACAAGTTGCACTTAATTTATTGGTTAAAAGAGTTCAATCAGAATTCTTTTATAAGGGCATAGAGAATATTAAAAAGGGGAGAACCATTAGCAAACACCTTAGACCCCTTAGCCCATTTCTGGACAGACATGGTTTACTCAGGGTGGGCGGTCGCCTTCGAAATTCAAATTTACCTTATGGGGAAAAATTTCCACTCCTATTACCCCGTACTCATCGTTTGACAGATCTCGTTATTTTGGACCGCCATCAAAAATATTTTTATCCTGGTCTTAGAACATCCCAATTTCTTTTAACGCAAAATTTTTGGATTTTGGCCGCAAAAAAGGCTGTTCGAAAATGTCTAAAGGCATGTATCATTTGTTTTCGTATAAAACCATTTCCTTATTCCCCCCCTATGGCTGACCTACCAGCAACCCGCATCATTTCGGGTAAAGCTTTTCTCCACACTGGGGTTGATTTTGGTGGACCGTTCGCAATTACCATGAGCCGCACTCGTAGTTCAAAGTCATTAAAGGCTTATGTTTGTTTGTTCGTTTGTTTTGGAACTAAGGCTCTGCACTTAGAGCTAGTTTCAAATTTGTCCTCATCTGCCTTTATAGCGGCATTGAGGCGTTTCATTGCTCGTCGTGGTAAATGTGCCAAAATTTACTGTGAATGCGGCACAAATTTCACTGGTGCTGCCCGTGAACTGGCAGAACTTATGCAACATGTTGCAACCACAGAGGGTATTGAATTTATTTTCAATCCCCCGTCGTCCCCTCACTTCGGAGGGTTGTGGGAGGCTGGCATCAAGTCAGTTAAGAGTCATCTCAACAAGGTTATCGGCGCTCAAATTCTCTTGTATGAGGAATTCAATACCGTACTAATTCAGATTGAGGCCATACTCAATTCTCGTCCTTTGCGTTCATTGAGTACAAATCCTCAAGATTTTTCTTATTTGGCACCATGTCATTTCTTAGGAGTCGAACCAGTTTCAGTGCTTCCTGAGCCAAATGTCTTGGACCTGAAACTATAATTTTTAGATCGTTGGCAACTCATTCAGAGAATCCAACAATCTTTTTGGCGCCGTTGGCATAGCGAGTACTTACATACTCTCCAGCAGAAAACTAAATGGTTTTCATCTCTTCCCGCTGTTAAAATTGGGACATTGGTCCTAATTAAAGAGGTCAATACCCCTCCATTACATTGGCGAGTGGGACGCATTACCCACTTGTATCCTGGTACAGATAATGTCGTCAGAGTGGCGCAGGTTTAAACTGCAAACGGCATTATTAAACGATCTTTGGTCAAATTGTGTGCTCTTTCATTAGAGGACACATATAAAGAAAAAATTATTATTTTTTTCTCAATACTTTTTTTTTGGTGGAATTACGCATTCATTATTGTTTAATTTTTGTGGTGTTACGCATTTGTATATACTTAATTACATTGGTTAAAATAAATTTTCAATTTTATTTTGGTGGGCGGTATGTTAGGCATTTTATAGCATTTTTGGTGGCATATGATCACTTCATATTATTTTGGTTTGATATTTACATTATCAAAGCTCCTTTCCTTGTATTGCCTATCCTATAACAAATATACAACCTTGAATATTGAAAAGTGTGCGCGCAAGTGCCTTTTTGTGTTCGTAAACAGTCGAGGTCGAGCATCGAACAGTGCAGTATTAACTTGGCAACGGGAGTGACCGTAACAATCAGTGCGGTGTGCTTTGAGCATGGCACCTTCAATGGTGAAAAACGCCTCAAGAATAGTGAACTTTGGTTTATGCAGTTTACGACGGTCGTGCAAGACGCAGATTACAGTCCACTACATTTTTCATACCAGCGCAACTGGCGACCATTACAGGTTAGTGTATTTTTAATTGATTAACTGGTTTAAAATGCCGTTGGTCGATAAAAACACATACAGTACTTTTCTTGTTTATGTGAACCACTCCACTCTATGTTTGTAGTTAGCCCGGTATTTCTAGGTTTGTTTTGTCTTTTTTACGTAACTGCCCTGTCCTTTCTGTTTGACCCGTGCGTTTTAACTTTACAAAGTAAAAAGACATGGAAAATAAACCCTAATCACAAGTTGACATTGTCAACGGACCGCTTGTTAATCACTAGCGCCCCTCTCTAGCGATATATAACAATTATGGCAAACCTGTAAAATCTATTACATCTAAAATTAAGGTGTAATTACAACGCGTGACTACAAAGTACATTGGTCAATGGTGTTCGTTTAGAACGCAGTTCCATAGCCTAATGGGTTTATGTGGACTACTACCTCGAAATCCCAAATTCGATTCCTGACACGGACAGCTTGAAAAATATTAAGCAAACACTTTTCAGAAAAATACTGTTCGTCTGAAGGTTAAATACAAATGTTGCGTGTGGCTATTGTCATACACGCTGAGGACACCAACCTTGCTTGGGTTGACTACTGTTTGGCTAAATTCTAAATTTTCGGTTAGAAAAAATTCGTTCTTGGTCAGTATAGCACTTTTAAGTGGAACATTGAATGATTAAAATATGCGGTGTTTGAAGAACAGATATTACCTCTCGTACAGCTGCAGCTTTGCGGACTCTAGTGCACACATGTGTCAAATTGCAGGTGTGAGTACTTATTATTTACCAAAACTTCCAAAAAAGTAACCAGGGTGAAAATCCGCGTTGTTAATAAAAACGGGGCTGATGAACAAAAACAAATATTTTAGACTACAAACTAGTACTAGAAAGATGAGTAAAAGCCAGAAATAGGAAGTGCACTTTTCCTATGTTTAAAACAATAGTTAATGACTAAAAGCTGTAAAACGATCATCGAACTTCAGTTGTGTAATTTTAATTTTTTAGTTCTTGCAGTTATCATACGGACCCAAGTAACAAAATTTAACCCACTATAAATTAACACATCTACAATAGACACTAAACATCATAGCTTATAAAACAATAAAGTTCAGTTGTGAAAACTGTTCAACTTCATTAATTCTTTATGTTTGCTTCAAATTAAGCAAACTGCTTCAAATTGTTTGTACACAACAATAATACATTAAGTGCTTTTCAGAGGAAACGGTTTTTCTCAAAAACCTTTAAGTTTCTCGAATTTCAGAGAACCAAATTTGATCTGCTTATATGCAGTAAACTACTCAAACTCCATATTTTCCACTCAAGGTTTATATCATGCGCCATAACAATAAAATTTTCAGTGAATATATAACCCTACAAGTAAAAAAGGTCAATCATTCCAATAATAGACCGATCTGCATTAATCTTTTAGTGAATCTCTTGGATTATCAATAATAGAATTGCATCACTACAAATTAAACAAAACATGTTCCAAATATAAAAAGCGACGACTGAAGGATTGAGATCCTAGCATAGTTAACTAACATGCAAACGATTTAAAGTGATAATTGAAATATAAATATCTGTTGGAGGTCAAATAACTTGCACCTACTGTACCACAGAAAATACTTTATAGCAGCAAAACCAGATAATAAAGAACAGGATCCTCTGGCATTAAAAGCTCAGAGAAGAGCCTTAACTTCCTATCAATAAATTTTTAATATTTATAATTCTATTTTTTCTATATTGCACTTAACAAGTTAAAAATGAATTATAAAAATTTCTGTAGTCAACTATTGACTACCATTATCAAAGTACACTTTATAATTGATTATAGAATGCATTCTAAACATTATTCAGTTATACGGCTTTGCATTTCAACTCAAACCCATACAATACTACCGTTGTCTAAAAGCGACTCCTTTACAGAGTATGCAACACAGGATTTACGAATCTGTAGGCTGTATATTTTATGTTGTAATTTCATATCAAAAATCACTGGATCACTAGATTGGAATTTTGTGCATGTATAAAGAAATATCGTAGTTACTTTCCAGAACTAGTTCTATAAACTGTGTTTTGTGGCATCAGTTATGGAGTTAGTAAGTTACGCGTTACAGTTTAAATCTTCGTATCTATTTACCTTTTACTATTGTTACACTACCTAGTAACCTATGGCTAGTTATCTATAAACAGTTAAGATGGGCTATAGCTTTATTCTACTTTCGTAAATACGGAATTAATTAATAATTTTGTATTTAGTAACTGTTAGCAGAATAGGTTTGTATATAGAATAGCGGATTGCATACCGACGAAACAGGAACATACCCCAGGTAGGTAATACATGCACATCAAATAGTTTTTAGAAAAAACATTCTAGGTACAGTTTTGCCCTATTTTAATTTTTGTGATACTATGATATGTGTAACATATAGAAAGTTAAAAATATAAAGGTCGTATATTGTACATCAAAATCACTTACTCTTTCTACTTTCTATTCTTTAACAATTAAAGATATAATTTATTTTATTGGAAGTGTAATATATCAATTCATCGGTTTAATTATTTGGTTCTTTCTAGCGATTTCTCAACACTCAGAAATACACTACAAAATATTGTAACAATTTTATTTTCGAATTGATAAATCTCTTCATTAAAGGTACGACAATAGTTAAACACCTTTATTAAGTAAAGTCGTAATACGTTTAACAATTAAATATTACATTGTAACAGCATCTTGACTCGTTAGTCTAGTTGTTTTGGATGTCGGTGTATTCCACACCCGGTCGCAAGCGCGTTGAGAGGAATGACACCCCCCCCCCTTGGGATCCTCCCATCGTCCGAAAGCGCGGGACAAGCACTCGGCCATAGGTAAAAGAAGCAGCAAGATGTTTAGGAGAACAATGGCCAGTGACCTGCGGGTCGGTTTGATTGAGTGAGACATTTTCTGAATAACGGTTGGTAATGTATACTCGTTATTATAGTATTTAATTTGAAAATTTGTTTAGCGCAACCAAGATTAGACGACGAAAAATTACGCTACAAAATTTAGGCGATGAGAATTTGAACGACAAGAACTTAGAACTTTGAATCAACGTTAAGAAACCACTTCATTTTAACACGTGTATTTAGAGGATGGAAAGCAGATCTAATTTATAGGAGATCGTTTGTTGCTCCGAGCCAAGATACTACTTTGATAGGATGTAAGCAGTTAGTACCGCATGGCGATGCACGTCCTAATCCAGTCTAGGAAAGCAGTTTTGTTTGGTTCGTAGTAGCTTTAAGAAATTCTTTTGTGTTTCATCCAGGAAGCACGCTATTTTGTTCCGATACGTAGAAATACGATTTTGTTATTCACTTTATCTGTTACTAAGCTGGATATCCCAGTACCAAACTTAAAATTCACTTAGTTTATTGTGTAAAAAACAACACGTTGCTTCAGTATAAATTAACAGGTGTAACTACGTCACTTGTTTGTTTGAAATATGCTGCTGACAATTGTATCTTTGAAAGCAGATGCTTAGTATTATATTACTACCACCTTTGAAAACGAGAATATCTTTGTGAACATTTTCATTTTAAACTGAAATTAGCACATTTAACTTAACGAGAAAATTTTGTATTTTAATTTTGATAATGTAATCGACCTAAGCAGATCTGAATGGGTTAGAAAATATTAGTGTAACAAGTTACACTTTGTTGTAATATATTTGATCAAGAATCAGGTTGATAAACCTTACCTTAAATTTACAAACTACTTCAAGTAATTATTTAATTTTGTTGCATTGAATTTTATTTAAAGAAAAGGAATTCTTTCAAGTAAATTATTAACCCAAGCTTAAAGTTTTTATTTTGATCAAGTGTGATCAAACCTAATAACCGAAAAGCAATAAGAGTTGAATTTTGATGCCACCCTTATGTAGAAAATATTCTTTTACATTTTTTTATGTTTGAGGGACACAAACAGTGTTCCCATTTTCTATGTTGACTTAATTATTATTCTTTCTTACAGGAACAGCGTCTTATTCTGTTAAGACAGGTTTTTGTCACCGAAGGCGATCTTTTTTCTTTGGGTCTCCACGTCCGCCCTTAGAAATATGCCATGCTATTAACATGAATCAATCTGGACTTGGTGGCGCCTATTTGTTTTAGTTTGAGTGTGACCCCCAACAGATTTCGACTTACCCCCCCATTGCTCATAGCTCTACCTAAGGAATAGACCCCTAGTTACGTCGGAAGACTTTGTTTTGCTGACACCCAACTTCTAGGGTCAGTTATATGTGTTAAGTAAATAAGTTTCACTGGCTCACAACGTGGGGCTGGTGCTTTTAGTGCATCAAAGGAAGATACCGTTTCAATATTCCCTTCGCTTAGGAAATAAAAAATGATTGTAAGCACGTACTAGAGCAATAACTTCAAGTTCCTGAAAAAAGTAAATTTAGTTTAGAAAATTTAAAAATGGCTCGACTATAAAGCCATGTAGATACCAATAGAGCTATAGATTACATTGCAACATATTTACAAATATCAGAATTAAGTATTGCCACTCCGCTATAAGGCGCTTTGTTTATGTTGTATAGTTTTTGGTTTAGAAAATTTTAGATTACAAGTATTCATCTCCTGAAAACTATTGTAAAAAACAAGTTTCGGTTTGTATTAGGTTTGTTTAATTTAATCAACATAGCTTTAGTATTAAAGAGCACTTTTTAGAATATTGTCTACTTACCGACATAACAAAGTAAGGATTGACACTGTTGCATACTAAATTCCTCAAAAGGTAAATAGTATGTTTACTCTACCTTATAGGCGGCAGAGCCTCGATAGATTACGAGGGGTTCCTGTTTGACGTTTAAGCCCAAGGTAAAAAAGATGTTAAATGGCTTTGAGAGAAAAAGGTCCCTCTAAAAAGATCTTCCAGCCAGCTAAGCATCTTCAACTTAGGGCAGAGCTATGAGCTAGGGTCGTAAGATGGTATACAATACAAAAAAGAAATTTTATTGGACGCCACAGTATCTTAATGAATGTTATAATAAGAATCTATCCGAAGATCAGATACGGAAATCTTCGGAGACAAAAAAAACTTAAGACGAGCAACATATAAAAAATACTTACTTTTGACTCTGCTATCTGGGATGGGAACGACGATCTGGTACTATCTGAAAATTTAACCACATCTAAACATTTTCAACCTGGAGCTACATTAGAGCCTAGTCACTTTATCACCAAAAAAATAGATTATAAATAAATCAACTAGTCAAAATTATGCTTCAAAGAGAAACTTTTAAATTCAACACCAATAATATCTTTCTTCAATACCAAAATTTCATATTTGTGATTGTTTGCTTCTATAGGACAATTACTGCTGACTTCAAAGAAAAAAAGCTTTATAACAATTTATTATTCTTTCTATTAATTAAAAAAAATATATATACATTGTTTGTATAAAGTTATCTGTACGGAGACCTTCAAAATAGTTTCTTTGTTACGATTTAACATTAATCTCTGAATATTCATGGGACATTTTTAGTTGAATAAATTACATTAATTCTTATAGGAAATATATGATTTTCATTTTTATGTTACAATTAAATCATGATACTTGAATAGGATCCTGTTCAGTTTACAAGAATCAAGTTAAATGTTCAAAAATTATTTCTGTAGATTATAGAGCTATATTTTTATCAGATATATTTAATGGGATCAAAGGTCAAAAAATACTTATTGTCGGTATTAAGCTGTACTTCAGGTGTACTGTCAAAATATATTATACACTATAATTTGGCAAACAATTCTTATCGTATCACATGTTTAGTTATGCAAACATTATATTATAACCTTGTAACTTCAAAATTATCTTATAAAAATACCTTGAAAATGATAAGGACATTTATGCATTATTCAAATATTAAATTTTGAACTAAATTTTAAGTGTATCAATTGAAATGACCGTAAAACTTTCACAAAAATTTCGAGTATCAACTTTAAATAAACAAATATAGAATCTTTAAAAATTATTTGTACATTGTAAATGATTGTTCCTTGAAATAAATATAGCTATAAAATGGAGGGTGACTCACCGTTCATTTACATTTCCAATGCTCCACCTGAAGGTACTACATTGGCCAGGAGGCGAGTTTTTTGTTGCCTGGAAATTTAGAATTTTGCCGAACCCTTGTCGTTCCAGGCAAGGTAGGGATCTTTAACGTGTGTGACAACACTCACACACGGGACCTCCATTTAACCTCTCATCCGAACGAGGGCGTAATATTTGTGAAAAATGCTCACCTGCCATTTTTCAAGCAGTCGGCCGTGTCGGGATTTGAACCCGAGACCTTGGGATCCGTAGTCTTACGCTTACTACATTGATCCACGGCGACGCCTTAGGGTGACTCACCGCTGAATATCTGCTTGGCGGCCGAATTTGTTCTTATACATCTACGTACTTACAAATGTTGTTGCGCGCAGCTGACGCAGGTGTACGAGCTTGACCTCAATCATAACCAATCATATGTGGAAATTTCCACTCTCTTGCCTAGCAACAAGTGAAACTGCATCTAAAGCTCAACCAATTTCTACACGGTTAACAATTGTTTAATATAATTTATAATTCTTATTACTTTAATACTTAAAACGTTGAAACTGTAAAACAAACTTCATAACTTCATACTTGATAACTTGCAACATTCCAAACCCCGAAACTATACAACTTTAAGACTTTAGACTTTAAGACTTTATAACTTTAAAACTTTAAAACTTTAAGATTTCAAAATTTCAAGACTTCAAGACTTGCACTGAAAAAAACGGGAAAAATAAATTTAAAGGTAAGTTTGAGAATTATTTACCTACCGTAGAAATGTATTTATGACTATATTAGGTCGATACTACAAGGAAAAATAAATACATGGTATCCGTTGACTCCACCTTACTTCCCTCTGGGACGGCATGTTTTATCAAAAAACCTGCAGGCCCACATTAACACTTGTATTCGGATTACATGCTGATATCAAAATGGAGGTTGACCACGACGCTACGTTGCTTATCCTATCTACGCGCAGGAATATCAAAATATCAAAAATATCAAAATACATACAAATAGAGGGTTCTAGAATTTTACTTTGGCTATTTATATGTAGATGGGGCCCTATGTATGAATTCGTAATATATTACTTCTATTGCAATTTAATATTTATTGAATAGATGTATGGAACAAAGTGTATTTTTAAAAAAGCAGAAAATCGTATTTGTTACAACGCAATCGTTTATTTGAAATACTAAAAAAATATGAACTAAATTTAAATAAAGCTTGTGTTTAAGGTTATGGCAGTCGTTCAAATATACTGCATAAAATAAATTATAATACTACATTCTGAAGAGAAAAAGCATCCCAAAGATTAGAAATATATGTTCGAATCGACGCAATTTCGACTAAAAACAAAGAATAACAAAAGTTAGTTAACAACAAACACATACACACATACATTCAAGCACACACATACAAAGATATTTTGGCTACAGTTACACGTCTACTGCTAAAGCAGTAGCTCACTGTGTGAGAGATGGTTCGGGGTTCGTTGCTTTAGATACCCCTTATTAGATGTGACTATAAACAGATTGCAAAATCTATAAGCAAAGAAACATTTATTATTTCCATAAGATCGAACTAGTAGAAGAAGAAATGATGCTTTTGTAGAATTGAGGGAAACTTATAACGAATCGACGTCCCTTGTTTTACATTGAAGGCGTCGCGGAAATAGAAACTGTGATGCCAGTTACAAAGAAGATCTGCTTCTGTATAATTAATAAATTAGTACTGATTGATGAAGTTCTTCTCGATAATTAAGACTGAGCGAAAGTAGAGTATATAGAGCATAGTTACCCTACCCTGATACTTTAACTTGAATATAAATTGGGTTCGACTATTTTGAACTGATTGCTGCCGTTCTTGTATACAATATTTGCATAAACTGAATTGCAACAATCAAACCATTAAAAAAATCAAAGACTGAGCTAGCAACTATTTACACTTAAATGATGGAAATCATTTAAGGCGTTCAAGTGTGTAAAGACCAAATGCACGATTTTGTACAAACACTAGCCATTCGCTCTTCTTTCCGCGTCGAAAAAGAATTTGCAATGGCTTCGAGATTTATGACTGTAGAATACATGTGAATAACCAAATTATTCGACAGGAATATAAAAGTGTTTGTAGAATGAATTTTTTATAGTTCTTTGGCTTCCTATTACCACGAATTAACCCTTTGTACGATTGATGATCATCAGATTACCTTTACTCATACTCCAATCCTGAATTTGAACTAGACTATTATTGGCGTATCTAAAGACAACAAAAGCGGACCTAGTACACTTTCTTGGCAAACTCCCAAAACAATATTATTAATTTGATACTGGTGCAGATTTATTGAATCCAAATTCTGCCTGTATTCTCCCGCTGTAACCCCCGGCTAGCTGGAGTTTTTTATGGGATCACCGCTTTTAGCTCTGCGAATAATTAATGTTACTTGAAATTAAAACGATTTTATTTCTTTAAAGAATAAACAAATCTGTACTACTAAAAATGTAAATTCGATCATTGTTACAACACATAAACTAAATAAATGTCATCAAAATCGGTAATAAAGGTTCTCGACGCGTTAGCACGTTTTACTCTCACGACAGCCTGCATTGTACTGATTTAACCCGCCTGGACTTGTTTTGATTTGTATGCGAGCGGAACGTCTGACGGAGCCAGGGTTGCCACCTGCAGTATTTTTGGGCGTGGCGCTACACCGCTTAAATAAGATTGCAACGAAATATAGCGGAATCTGAAAAATTGTTAAGAAAAGTTAGATTGTTGAGCAATATGTCGAAATAGTCACTACTAAAAACTGGAGTGTCATCTAAAAGAACATGAATCGTTAATTGTTGGTTACTAAGGGTATGTGTAAAGTCATTTATGACGAACAGTAAGACTGCGCATCAGTGACAGCTTTACGGCTGAGGTAAGTGAAGTGACTCTTCCCCAAAATTTCTAAGTAAGCTAGTGTATTTTATTTGTTATCAATAATATGTGCAAATTCAAATACCATTCTTTTTAAAGCTCTTACTCCCCAATACAAGCACAAAAATATACGCTCTTGTTACATTCCCAACGAGACGCGATATGGCATCTCGTTCCCATTGTAATACAAGTGAATATTTTAGGTCTAGCACCTTTGAATTATCATCAAAATAGCTGATTTTCAGAGTAACGGTGAGATCATTAGCTGTATGCCCATATACATATGTCTCATCAACTGAAGAATTTATTGAATAATATTTAGTATGTGCAATTACTGCTGTATAGCATACTGAATAAATTCATCATTCGTGTTTTGGTACGCGTGTATTATCATGATTTAGTTTTCAATATATTGGACTTTGTTTTAGTATTGAGTACATATTTTACATAGGTGTGATGAGTGATTGTTGACGTTTGAAGTATTTAGTAACATGTGTAAATAAATATTAAATTATCACGAATCCCATTAACGACATCCTATCTAATTTCTTGAAAATACCATTCCGTCTTCGGAATAACGAAGACAAGAGAGACGTTTCAATAGAATGGTGACCTATGGTTAATGTATATGGTATAACAAAAAAGGAATACAAAAAAATGTGGTAAATCTTATTACCTTAAATTTCAGCCCACTTGGTTTCTGTTTTATAGGTGGTTATGCAGCAACCAAATTTTAAAAGAATCGTTTTGCTGGTCCTCTGCTATTTTCTAGCTAACATTTGGTATTGATTAAAGACAGATTTATCGACATGTAAAAATATTACGAGGCTGTTGCGTAAACATCATTATCCTAGCGAGCATTTAAAACGTAAAGTGATGTTAAGAAATTTTGAATTTTGAATTCAATTTAACGAAAACGCGACTTATTGTATCTTAGCTAGCAAGAGTTGGAATTTCGTGGCAATGAAGAAAGTAGTGACTCCATAAATCGAGGCAATTTCAAAGAATTTTCAGTATTATTGTTATCTACAGCTTCTCTAGAAATTCAAAATCATTACAAAAAATTTAAAAGTATTTTTATGGGCTATTAAAAATTCAAAAGATTTTGAGTGCATTTCTCTTACATAAATACGTAGGTTAAGAATGGGATTAGCAATTTCAATTTTTTGCCATTCAGGTTGAAAGCACCACTGACAACTTAAAGTCTCGATGCTATTGATTATAAGATTTGTTGATCCAAAAGTACAGTAGAATGTTGTTTGGGTTTTCACAATGTGAAGACGTCACAAATGTTATACAATATACTAGATACAGTTTTAAACGAATCTTAGTGTTCAAATAAATTAATAGATTAATGATACAATGGGGCAAGCATCATGACTGGGCACTTAAACGAACTTCAGAAAATATTCAAGAAGAAAACCATAAAAGCTGTATTTGTACATTGTCTAACGCATCGTCTTAATCTTGTGTAGCAACAAAGTTTTAAAAAATTTGTAAATGTTATACTTTTTTCGCCAGTCTAAGTGAAATTCCTACGTTTTTCATAATTCAGTAAGCGATACTGAGCTATTGCTGCAAAATCTGCAAAAGTATACCGTCTCTAACTGAAACCCGATCGTCATCCAATTTTCGATTATTGGACGTAATTGTTCAAAATCAGGTGAAATTGAAAAAAATGTTTGAGTTTGTAGCAACATTCGAGGAATCAAATCACAAGTCGATTCTACTTGCCAGGAGCTTTTAAATAACATAAATGTATCTGAATTTATATTTTTGGCAATTACATTCATTGATGTTTTTTGTATCGCGAGTATTGTATCCGATGTTCTCCAGATAAATCAGTGGACATTAACTGTTATATATCTCGAATAAAAGAAAACCGCAAAACTTTAAGTAAAAAACGAAACGACTTCTTTAAGACTTTGTTTGATAGAACCAATAGACTGGCTAAAATGAATAGTGTTAGATGGCAATATGCTGATCTTACTCACAAAACAGTTACTGTAACATATATAAAGACTTTTTTTATAAAAAACATGAATCATGTTTAAATGGAAATTGTTGTAAAATTTCAGGATACATTTTCCTTCTGGTGTCTTGCACAACTTACAACAATTTGAGGCAAGAATATTTGTGAAAACATAACGACTTAAAATTGAACTTTGTTTTGCGTCTGATCAAGGTTATAAAAATATTCCAATGCAAGTGCTGCTCAAAAACCTCGACGAATACAAAGGAATTTTTACGGAAAGTAAGGATGAACTCGGCCCGGCCCGACGCAGAAAGGTAACCGGCCCGGCCCGAGGCCCGGCCCGAAATGAAAATTGACGGCCAGGCCCGGCGGGCCCGACTTTTATTCAGCGAATGAGAAGATATTTTTTTCTGTTGTGTTCAACAAGTAACCATCACTCTTTTGTTTAATTTAAGAGTATAATGATTTTGAATTACAATCAAGATACTTGTGGAACATATCGTAGTATATCATTTGATTTTTGATTCTGTTACGTACCTAGACGTAGCCGGAAGAAAAGTAAGAACCAGGCTAACTATTAAACGCGGAGAGTGGGGGGATTCGTCTACATACCAAAAAGAAACAAAAAACACATCGCCCACGATGATCTATTAACAAATAAAAATAAATGAGAGATTCTGTATAAACAAGCAAGAGCAACAAATTAAGCGTTACTATTTGAAAGCAAACAGTTAGGTGATATAAACAATTTAGTACATTAGATACGAAGTGCGCATTTCGTATTTACACAAAATAAAATTAATCGGTAGTAAATAAACCTGTGAGAGCTTTTGTCAAGCATTTTTAAAGTTTCACCTAATACTTTTTGTAAAATAACTAATTAGTAGAAAAGAATTAACGTGTGGGAGTTTTTGTCAGATATCTTTTAAATCGTACATAGTACCGTTTGTAAAATAAACTAATCAGTACAAAGGAATAAGCGTGTGTCTGTCCAATACTTTTAACACAGGTGCATCACACATGTAGAGCGATAATATCGATTAGCAGCAACGAACAATAGTTTTACAATGTGACGTTTCTTGTCACAGAGGTACACCAAATGTTGATACGGAATATCCCATTGACACACACAAAAGAAAACGAATTGCATACCTGTAAGTGTTCGGATACTTAGCTTGAAAACCTTCGGGGGTGAGTCAACACAGAAACGCCGCGGTATTCAGGATCCATTCACCCTGGAATCGTAACTACAGCAACTACCTACGCACAAAAGCAGTTGGTCTACAGAAAGGAAGAACCCATTTGGCCTCCAGTTAAAAAAAGCAATCCACACAAGACACCTCCTAGTTGTCGAACAGAAAATAAACAGACGTGCATTGCTTTTGAAATACGGTGACAAATAATGTAGAAAATATGTCGCCGCACAAGCTGTAGAAGCAAATTTAACAATGGTTCAAATAACACGAATTCCAACTGCAAATCCTCGCTTATCGAAACGCGATTAAAACTGGAAAACCCGGGTTTTATCAGATAGTGTGCGACCTTATTTCAACAAGTTTTTACATTGAAACAATAGAGAAAATCATTATAGGCGGTCGTAATGTATACCAAGATAACGGGTACCTGAAATAGGATATAACTATTTAGTTGTTATATAAACTTTTCGTTTCGAAGCAACTAGATTTAAGTTGAGGAATTTATTTCAGAGCGTGTTTATTATTAATTATGTTGAAGGATTTAACAGTAGAAACAGAATTTATTCGAGCAGGTATTGAATTAATAAGGGAGAAAATAGGGTAATTAATTTATGCTGAAAATAAACGTAACCATTCTTTAAAAAATCCTAGAAATAGGTAACAAAGTTACAATATGTTTAGCAATTTTCAATGTTTATGAAATTGTACGCTTAACGTACTTTATAACTTTTATAATAAATTTGCGTCCGCTTTATTTTGTCGTTCCTACTTCAAAGAATTGTACTAAAATTACCTACTTGAAATTAGAGAGTCGTTGCAAACTTATTCCAAGCAGACTTTATTAAAAGAATCTTCAAATAAAGTATCCTTTTTTAAAAGTTTGCATCCAATCTAAAGGAGTGTTAGTGCAAGTGTTTTTTCCCTTACTCTTTATTCTGACATATATATTTAGTATTCTATATCTATAGGTTATGTTTTAAAAATGAATAAAGAATTAATCTCTATTGTGGTAAGGTCACCTATAATACATGTTTAACTATATTGGAAAAAATCAAAGAAATTGTATTCACACAAAGATGAACCTTTTTTATTATTTAAGTCTTTTATTTCCCACTGATTCGATAACATTTGTATGTGTTGTCAAAGTGTTTTCACGGAATACTTTTTGAGTTTACTTTAAGACACTGTTTTTACTCCTTTCCAAGCATATAGCATATCTGTTTTCAAAAGGATTTTTACAGTTTACTTCTAGGAAAAGCATTACAAAACAGCATCCTCGTATTTAGAGCGTTGACGTTTTATATCTTTTTCGTGTTATAAACTTGGACATTATATTTCTAAATTTAATTACGGAAACAACACTACAACAAACCATTTATTTCGCTATATTTATACACAACGCAGACAATTAAATGTAAGTTTGTACGTTAAGCATTTGGCATATGTCAAAATTAAGGCCTAAAAACATTCCCTGCCTGTATTTAAATTAAATAAAGGTGTCATGTATTTTAATAAATGTGTAAAGGTGTAATTGCGCATGTGTAAATGTCAAATAAGGAAAAACTTTATTAAAAAATTGGTAAAATGAACTTTGCAATAACTCTCTTGTGTTGTAGGCGGTAGACATAAACTATACACGCGATTGATAATATCGATGTTCGCAGCATGATTGAGATTTGGACTATATACATATACATAATATAAATCGTGCAAACTTTTGAATTATGAATAAATCACATAGTTTGATGTTCTTGGGCATCTTTAACTTGCCTAAAGTACAACATGAGGAACATTAAATAGGACTAGAAAAAATATTCGGTATAAGAAGCGAGTTATAAAATCACGTCTCCTTTACACTAAACAAGACGAAAAACTGATTATTAATGGGTTCATGAAAACACTACGTGAAAATATAATTAAGAACGTTTACTTACTCAATGTGAGATAGAAGTGAAGGGACGATGGAGTATCTACTCGTGCGATTTTCGGCCCGAAAAGTTCGGGCCAGCCCGAGTCGTTTGGCCCGGCCCGGCCCGAAAAAAGATAGCCCCGGCCCGGGCTCGGCCCGAATAAAGTAGTCAACGGCCCGGCCCGGATTCGAGCCCAAAATCGGGCCGGGCTCGGGCCCGAGCCCGAGAACATCCCTAACGGAAAGGTATAAACCCTTTTGTTTGGTATTAACTATGCATCCGACAAGTGCGTTCGTGAAAAGAAGTTTTACTTGTCTTAAGTGTATAAATACTTACTTAACCCTAGAATACTGGACATTCGTAAAATTTACGACTGTCAATTTATTTCGGTGCCTTTCGGATATTTCCGATATACATTCATGTTTGATACGTTCAGTACCTTCCTCTTAAGTGTCATAGTAAGCATTAGTGAGTTCAGGTGTGAAAAATTTGTTCCCGATCTTATATATTCTGCACAGCCGTCGTAAGAATTACGAAAGTCCCGTATTTCCGTTAGAATTAATGATTTTGGGTTTTTTTATGAATTGTTATATTTGAGTACTGTTTTGACTTGCTATAAGTATGGTATTGCACATTTTGATAACTTTAGTATAAAATAAATATTCCTTAGAAAAATGGCATCTAAAAAACAACTGTCTGATGAAGAATTGGAAGCTATTGTTCAAAGGATTATGAATAGAGAAGAAAGTGATCCTGAACCTTTCGAGGATAGCGGTAGTGACTGGGAAGAAGACAACGTTGAAATCGAAGTGCCTGATTCCAGTGAAAATAGCGATGGTGAATATAATCCGGAAATAACACAAAATACAGAAGATTTACATGAAGTAGGTGGTAGTGAAGATTCACAAATCTCTGAGCATACTGATAACAGTGCATCATATAGTAATAATAGTATTCATTTACCTGCTATTTCACGAAATACTAACTATATTATCCGTCTGAATAAAAGACGATTGAAAGGAAAAAACGGTTATAAGTGTTCAACCGTAATCCCTAAAATGTCCAAATGAACGGGTGCTCGAAATATTATTCATTTTATGGCTGGCATCAAGGGTGAAGCTACAAAGTATAATGTAATTGATGAATACTTTCTTCATTTTTTTTTCTGAGAACATTATAGAAACTATTCTTCAATATACAAATGATGAAATAACCAAACAAGCTAAAAAATACACAACAGGGCATGCTAATGTTTCATCACTCGCCAACGATAAACTTATGGCTTTGTTTGCAGTACTAATACTTGCAGCTGCTAAAAAAAGACAATCATTTATCTTCAAGGCATATGTTTGACAGCAATATCTCTGGAACTTTCTATAAAGCGTGTATGAGTTGTGAGCGTTTTAATTTTTTGATAAATTGTCTTAGATTTGACGAAAAAGAAACACGGGAAGAGAGAAAGATAAATGATCCTTTTGCACATATGCGTGAAATATGGGATATTTTTATAGAGACATGTAGGACCTCCTATACACCATCACCTTATCTAACTATAGATGAACAACTATTAGGATTTCGCGGGCGATGTCCATTTCGTATGTACATGCCAAACAAGCCTAATAAGTACGGCATAAAGACTGTAATGATGTGTGATTCTTCATCAAAGTATATGATAGATGCCAGTCCATATTTGGGAAAGAAAACACAAAATAATGGCCTACCCCTGGAAACGTATTATGTAACAGAACTATCAAAATCGGTATATGGCACTAACAGAAACCTCACCATAGATAACTGGTTTACCTCCATAGGACTTGCAGATGAGCTACTAAAAGATACATACAAATTAACTCTAATTGGAACATTGCGTAAAAATAAAAAAGAGATTCCCAGAGAAATGTTAGAGGTAAAGAATAGAAATCCAAATTCGTCACTTTTTTGTTTCGATAAAAAGAAAACTCTAGTTTCCTATATGCCTAAAAAAAACAAAATCGTTTTACTACTTTCGACAATGCACGAAGGAGCAGAAGTTTCAAGAGAGAATGGTAAACCATCAATCATTTTGAATTACAACGAAACAAAGAGTGGAGTAGATACTTTCGACCAAATGTGTTCGAATATGAGTTGTAGCAGAAAAACGCGAAGGTGGCCACTATGTATTTTCTTTGGAATGATGAGTATGGCTAGCATCAATTCTTATGTTTTATATACCTACAACAATTTAAAGCCCAAAGGAAACCCCTCTCTCGGTATCAATATATGATCGAACTGAGTAACCTATTAGCAAGGCTATGGATGGAGAAACGTTTAAATATAAAAACTTTGCGCCGTGAACTTCGTTTGGATATATGTAAAATTTTAAATATAACTCTAGAAAAAGATAGTACTATTCCCCAACGAAAGAAAAGAAAGATTTGTTTTTACTGCCCAAGTCAAAAACGCCGAATGACCACTACATATTGCCAACAATGCAGGGAGGCTATTTGTGGAGAACATCGCGGCAGTATTTGCTCACAGTGTTCTACTGAATGTTAAAACTATGTTCTTTTTAAGTCAAATAATAAACAAATGTGTATAGAATATTTCATTATTTTGATAATTTATTTTTGAACAAATTTTTGTTTCATTTTACCCAATTTACTTGAAGTAGTAAATAATACGATAGTCCAGTAATGACGTATATTTAAAGTAATCCAGTATTCTAGGGTTAATAAATGCTATATCTCAAGGAAGACTTTTTTCTTGGTCAACTAGAGTTGATAAAGAAATAACAATTTTAAAACGATATCGTCGACAGGTTCGCAATGAACAAAGACACAAGAATGACTTGATTTCTAAAAATTATGTAAGCTTTTCTTGCAATTTAAATATTACAGCGCTTTACCTATTTTCTAACCCGAACCCGCGAGTGCCCACAGGTAAATATTAAATAATTTATTTGTTTTCAGAAATTAAGATATTTAGACATAGCTAAATAATGAGCGATAATCAGAAAACTGTAGGATTAGATTTTCTTTTGAAGAAGGTGTATTAAAGTGAGTTTCCACCACGCATGGAAGACAATCATATAGAAAATGATCCATAAATTATAGAAGTAAAAACTGCTAGAGCGTATGGGTATTCTTTACGAAAGATCGAACGCGATATTTTATCAGCAACTTCAGTTTGTGATTTAATACGCTGCAGAAACTTAAGAATATTGTCAGTAGAAACCTCTTTAAAATGAAATGCAGCATACAGGGGTGGTATTCATATTGATATCGTAGTTGTAGGGTTTCGTTATATTATGCTGCTAAACAAATTAAAGTAAAGTGCTTATTTAAAGCGCACAGATCAATATTTCATAATATTTTGAAAGAGGCCGCCTCTATTAGCGAAGGATTTTAAAACCTTTCAAGTTTTACGCAAATTGGTACTAAAAGTTAAAAAGAATGGAAATTTTCCATTTCTTATTACCTACTTTGTTTTATTATGCAAATACCTATGTTGATCATAGTTTAAAGTAGTTTTATATGTTATCTAGTAAAATAGGGCAACACACGTGTACCATAAAAGTAACTGAAACGTAAAAATAATATAGCTCAAGGAAGGACGGCGCTTGAATAAAAAGTTTTCTGAAATTGCGGTTCATTTATAGATTGTCCGCTATACAAGAACTGCTAATTATCTTTTTGCAAAAAACTTCTATTAGCAGAAGGCAAGTTTCTAAAGTAACTTAAAATAACTGTAATTTCTTCAACAGAAAGCGTTTGAGAGAACTAAACAGATAACGTTTATAGAATGATGTATATAGGTTGAAGATTTTCAGGAAAATCCGCATACCAGGTATCAGTATATTGCAAACCTGGAAGGTAGTTTTATCGTTTTAAGTGGTTGTGATTTTATGACTATTCAAAACGTTTCTCTTATGCTGTGAATACTTCTATTAATTTGGAATAGTTTTATAGTCGCAGTAGCTACTATTACCCAAATAATTAAAAATTATTTTTATTTGCATATCCAAATAAATTACTGTGCGCTGAAGAATTTCAATCCTTAGTGATTCAGCATAAAACGAATGCATGCATAAATTGTCGAACGGGTAATTAGAATTCATTTAGGAAGGTAGCAGTTCTTCAATTTGAACGGCGACAACAACTGGATCAAAAATTTAAGTAATATTGTGAAACAATACAATAATATAGTACGCCACACCAAAAGGAATAAAACCTGCAAAAGTTAGCAAATATAACGAACAAATTATTCAAACATATTAAACTTGCAACTAAAACATTAATGTGTTCAGATAAAGGCAACTTAAGGATAAGTAAATGCAAGGGAATCTTGAAAGGTTACAAACTAATCTGATCAAATGCGATAACTACGATTAAAAAGATAAGCTTATATAATCAACAATCTAAATCTTAGAAGATCCAGAGGGTAAATAAATCAAAGGAACATTTTATGAAATGGAGCTACGTAAGATTAAACATGCAGGAATGTACCTAAAAGAGAAAGGCTTATTTTAGAATGTAATAAGGACTTTGTAAAATGGTTAGGACTCTCTAATCCACACAACAGCTGGATTAAGAAAAACTGTTTTTATTAGATATTGTGCTGCTAATATTTGTCTGGTCTATCGTTCTAAGGTTAAGCTAAAATTAATACTGTACATGCTTCCTATAATACTTTATTTTACCATTCTTTAACACTACGGTATTTTGTTTTGCACATTAGTAGGGTTCAAGGCGTTTGAAACCTCGAAGCACACTGTTTACCACCTCAACCGTCTTGCTTCTCCCCCGTCCACCTCCATTCCTATTTTCTTTATACTCCGCCTTTCCCACCACCCTCCATCCTTCTCTTCACTCCTCCTCTTCACTTACCCTCAACCTTCCTCCGTCCTCCTTCGACCTCCCACCTTCCGCCACCACCCTCCTCCGGCCTCCTCACTCCTCATCAACCTTTCTCTGTCCTCCCCATCGCTCATCCTTAAGTCTGCCCTGTCCTCCACCTCAATCATCCTCTGCCTTAATCTTTTTCTATCACAGTCATCCTCTACCCCAATCGTCCTTCTCCTTAACCTTTCTCTACTTCAGTCGTCCTCCACCTCAATCGACTCCACTTCAATCATCCTTGTACCTCACTCATTCTCCATCTCCACGTTTCTTCTTACTCATCCTTAACCCTCCTCCGTCTTCCTCCTCACTCGTCCTCAATCTACCTATGTGTTCTACCTCAATTGCCTTCACATCATCCCGCCCTCCATCTCAAACGTCCTTTACCTCAATCGTCCTCCACCTCAACCATCCTTTACCTCAACCTTCCTCATACTTTAATCGTCTTCCACTTCAATCATCCTCCTACCTCGTTTGTCTTCCTACCCCAATCACACTCCACCACAGCCTTCTTCCTACTTTAATCGTCCTCCACCTTTTTAGTCCAAATATAGCTAATAAATAGATCTTGCTGTGCTTTTAACTACTCCTGCTTTACCTACCTTTTAAAGTTACCGTTTAGGTGCGCATAACTTCTATGTTACACTATAACAACCGTTATGATCCAACTATTTTATTTCTCTCACGTGATTTTGTTACAATTTGTAAACTTACCTTGTTAACCTCAATCTTACAAAGACTACCACCTTAATCCTAAGAATATAGGCAAGGAAATTTAAAGAATTTTTTAATAATATTTTTGCTGGTGTTGACGATACAAATAAATAAAACAAACTTTATCAAGCAATATTATAATTTTATCAAATACCTACAGATATTCTTAACTAATATCCAATGTGATAACCGGAATCGGGTGAATTAGAAATTTCCAAGCCACTAAACGTTTGAGTGGGCGATCGCCCCACTTTTATGTATCCTAAATACTGGATGGGGTCGCATTTAATCATTTTCAACACTCTCAAGTAATTTGCATTGCTACTATTAATAAACTAAAACTTGCTTGCACGAGCCTTGCCTTATAATAACATTTGAACCCGTTCAACTTCTTTCGTATTTCCACTTTTATTTTTTATAAATCTAGAAATTTCTTACAAAATTCTGGAGTGCTTCTACACTTCAGCTTCTCCATTTTATAACATATTAATTCCTACATGTTTAATTGCATGAGGCACTCGTACTCATTCAGAACAATAGCATTTTTCTATTTTTCATAATTTCCATATTACATAAATTCTTTCTTTTAAATTGATGTTCCTCTCATACATTCTAATCGGCTGCCAGTTTCAATTTGAACTAGTAATTCAGTTGTAATTTTACAGCATCCACTCCACCAGCTAAACTATTCAATCTTACATTTGTTGCTTCTTATGCAAATTGTCTGATTCTAAACTCCAATTAAAAGTTGCGGCATCCCTCCATTCAAAGTTCCCCATTTTTGCAGAATAAATTTAACACATTTGACTGTTACAAATAATTTGTATGGTTTGCTGCAGACCATCGTATAAATTAAACCTAACTTCAACGTTACGGTTGTAAAAGTTTGATGTAAAGTCATCTAACGCATATGTGGTCTTACTTACTAGTTAGTTAAGATCTAATTGCGGCATTCTTACATCACTTGTAACGTCAGCACCAGAGAAATCTATTTTTTAACTTGTAGTGTTGAGTAAATTGATGATTCTTTAACAAGTAAGGTTTTGGAAATGATTCTCAGGTTCTATTTCTGAGGGTGAGAAATGTGCAGCTCCTTATTATGTTAACTAATGTAATATAATGGTCTTGCCAAGAAAAATTACGTTTATTATGGTGTTATCGTGGATTTTACTGTTTATGTATATCCCCATTCTACCGTACAACTCCCCCCCCCAGTCTTCTTCCTAAATCTTCCTAAATCATCTTTCCTCTTCTTCAACCTCCCTTAGTCCTCCTACACAATTCTTTTCCTTTCACAATCTGGATTTATGTTACACTCATTTACTAAATGGCGTTTAAAATAATTAGCACTCAATTTAAAGCTATTTTTCGACAATTTGTACTTTAGCAATCAAGTTTAAATGAGGTGAAAGTGAGAGTGATTACTTATACTTTCTGTACGTATAATAATATGAAAGAAATATTACACTCGTTTAGTGAATGATGTTTAAAGTAATTAGTACTTAATTGGAAGGTATTTCCCTAGAATGCTAAAAGCTCAATATTGTATTCTAATAATGCTGTTTAAATTGGGTGAATGTAAAGGTAATTACTTATAATTTAACAATGCGTATATAAATACGGAAGAAAGTCATCTTAATATCCACTTGAATTTATCTCTGAAAAAATGCGAAAGTTTTGTCTTTTCAGTCTTTTAAAAGTTTTTAAGGTATTATAGAAGTTTCATATTTGAATCTTAGTTATGTACAACAATTTTTATTTGTTCTAGAACTTGCATGTTTGAAACTGCGATTGTTTTTGTTGTTATTCAGTTACTTTGCCGCAAGACAACTTTAAAATTAAATAAGTGTATGACTGTGGTCATCTAGAAGTAACTTTTTTAATTTTTATATACATATACGCTTTTAATACATCCTCTAATAAACTTATTTTAATTAAAAGAATCAAATTAATATAAGAATATAAAAAATACAAGTTTTTAATTCATTTTCTCACCATTTAAAGAATTCTTTGAATGCAATAAACAATTATTAGATTGGCGCTCCTTTCGTAAATGCTTCAAATTTGTAACACCAAACTAATCGAGGTTCACAACTTCATTTGCTGGAAAGTAGTGGCTGATGATCTATTGCTTTAACAACCCTTTTGCATACGCGGTTGCATTTACAGGTACAGTTTCTTGTAAAAATATACTTAAACATAGAGCTGAGAATTCATTAGCCGCAGAGATATTCCAGTTAAATCCCTTTAGGTAATTTTTGCAGAAATCGTTCTCTTTCGAAATCCTCATCCAAGTTTTCGCCACTTAAGGGCATATTCAGAATTTCGTCCCACAGCTCATCTGCTCCAACATTCAGTACAACAATTTCTTTCACTGGCAATTCGCTTATATTGTACTGGAAGCCCTGTATATCCAAAATATACTTTGCTATTTTTAATTTCCAACGTTGCGTCCTTGAACTCATATTATTTAATTAGTAATTCTCGAGCCTTATTTCTCTTCTTAATTGCTTTTTCACCTATATAATGTCTGGAGAATTGGTAACAAGCAGCTCCTTGTTGTCGAAGGCACCCAAGATGGGTTTGTTGTTTAATTCCTAAAGCAAGTAAGTGAAAAATTTTGTATGTTGAATTTGTGCCGTTTCAAATAAATCAGTACTTTAGTTGGGGCGGTAGCCTTTATCAAAAATCGCTTTATATTTGGAAATGCGAACTACATATTCAACGAGCACTAACCCTTTCCTACATATAGCATTGCTGCTGACAGTTACATGTTTTATTCTTTCTGGGCGTTTTTCTACATCCTCAGGCGTCATTCCTATTGAACGCTGTTCACTATTGTTGTATTCTCCAATTGCTTTTTGCAAAACTTTGAGCCATCTGTAACTTTCTTGCAAGTGCAATGGCCAATACAACTTGATTTTAATTGTTTTTATCAATCTCTCAGCCATACTGGCCTTGATCACAGAATATGTAAAATAATGGTTTATGTTATAGTTCTACATGATATTTTTAAACAAGCTGTTATAGAAATCTTCCCAAAATCCATTTGTAGGTTAGCTTTCATCGCGATTTTCTTATTATCCTGCAACAGCTTTTTGTATATACTCCTCATTACATTAGTTACTTCTTATTCGGTTTTATTTCATACAGGTCGAGTGAAGGCATATTTTGTAAAGCATTCCAGGCCAATTAATATGTATCTATATGTATTGTGCATGTTCGCATTGGTTTAAAATTCGGAAAAGTTAAATTGCAAAAGATCTCTTTTTATAGACTTAAACATTATATGTCGACGCAGAAAATTTTTGTGGATCGGTTTAAACAATTCTTATACGATGATTTCATTACCCATGTCTGGATAATACTAATCAGTTTGTACTTTCTATCAAGCTTTTGACGCTGTTAAGATAATCCGTAATAACTCAAATACTCAAGTTTGAATATTTATATTACGTATATTTAAATTTTTGCGATCTAGTGCACTACTCGCATAGTAAAGTGATTTTATAACCCGTTTTTAATTGTTCAAGATTTTTCTATATAATACCATGCATACCCATGAATTTAACGATCAGATCCCAAGTGCCTTAGAATACGGAACTAAAATGTCTCTTCAATTCAACTTCTACATATAGTTTATTTGCTACATCTGAGTCTTTGGCTGGATCACTAATTACGGTTATACACTGGTTTCTTGCATTGTATGCTCTAGCTTTACACCAAGCGTCATTTGAACCTTTTAGGTTTTGGGAAAGTACTTGATTTATGAGATTAACAACAAACCTTTTAGAAATACAATCACTCTCATTTTTCAAATTCGATTCTTGACAAGATGTTTCTGCTGCTAATCGTACCCTCTACCAACTGCGGTCCTCCCTGACTAGATTACAAGCGCTTACGTTCAAAACGTCCAAATTGGCCCATAGACATTTTAAAACTGAGCAATTGTGTATTACGCTTACTCTATATCCTCATCTCTTGATTTTTCTATTATAGACATCATTTCGTTTAAATTTTCCTCCCATACATTTTCAGCCTAGTTAGACTCATTTAATAATTTTAACCGGTTGATTAATGCGTGAATCATTTTCAAGCATATTGGTAATTCTTCGAGACCGATGTTCATTAAAACCTACTAGATTGTATAGTCCTCTAGTACCCTAATAAATTACGTTATTTAATATCATGTCCCTATTTTCAAGATTAATTTTAGGACGCCCTTCCATAATCACCATTCATTGAATTCAACATTATACTTTACTCAATTAACTGATTTTTCTATATTTCCGTCTTGACATCCGAAAAACAGATTTACACAATAAAGTTGTATAGGTTCCTTTGGGATAGGCTGTTTAATTTTCTTTAATGCTGCGTCCGTGTCTTCGAATTTACACCCTTTTTTAAACTGGTATTTTTTCTGTAATACCTTGTAAATGAGATGCTGTGACAAAGGTTCGATTAATTGTCTGTGCGCCTCATTGAATTTTTGCCGAAAAGTGGTGTACATCAAACTCGGAATTGCAACTTACGCAAGCTACGTTTCGGGCCTTGGAAGCGGTGTTTTTAAAGACTACTTCCAAAATTTGTAACAAATTTTATTAGTTTAAACAGACATTAATTATGGAATTTGGATAAGCTGTTGTAAATTATACTAAGTCAAAATAAAATAATTAATTGAACTAATATTAGGGCGCGTAGCCTAGGTAAACAACAATGTTAAAGCTGAAATACTCAGACTGATTATCTGGTCTTGGGGCTCCCGGGGTATTTATGTTGTCCCTGCCCCTCACAATTCTGTGGGTACTAGCAGAGCTCATGTCTGCTTATTCTTAATTCTATTCATTAATACATTGTAACAATCTTACTTTCTAGGTAATCGCGGTATCTTAACCGTCTGTGACCTGCCACCTGCAGTATCACTATCGTCTGGAATACATTGTACTGCATCCGTTCTCATGAACTGTTAATAACCTTTTTATATCTATCCTTGAATTACATTGTTGTACTTGACTCATGATTTTCTTAACAATTTCTAATATTTCCTATTAGATTCTAATCTATAATACATATATAAATTGGGGGATACATAACTCGCATTACGTCTTATCCAATATTTATATACTTGTTAAAATTCTTTTTTTACCGTCCTTTATCTATTTCATAATTTTTGACAATAGCTATAAAATTATGTTTCGGGTCATCGCTATTCCAACACTGCAAGAAGATTTTCTTAAATTTGGGTATGGCATATCATTGCCTATAAGATCCAGAAAAATTGTGGACGTTCACGTCGTACTGCTTCCATGGTGCAATTACCTTTGCATTGTCTTTAGAGACAGGCTTGGGCCTGTGTTTTAAGGCGCTAGCATAAGTTTGGCATAGGTAGAACGAGTCTATTGCTTTATATCTTCCAAATAAGAAAAACCGGGTGATCTTGCTTTGTTCAACCACAGATATATTATCAAAAACCATAATCCACTCTTCTTTAGCATCTTCAGGCCCAATCACGTCCTTGCTTCATCCTAACTCATACAATCCGATTTCGTTTTCTAAAGGTTCAAATACATTTATTAACAGCACACATTTACGTTGATATATACTTTTAGAAAACACATACACGTTTGGAAATTTAAGTCTATTCTCGTGAAATATTAAAGAGATCAAGGCATTGGCCTTGCCACAACCTAACGGTCCAGCAAAGATGGCTCGTATGCTAGATGGGAACAATAAACCATATTTACTAACTTCTTTTACATTAAAAGCTGAAAATTCAACATAATTTTGTATTGGTATTGTAACTTCTTGCTGCACGGCCTCCATATTGGCTGTAGTATGTACTTGCTTATAATATCTTTTGTGGTGATAGTTTAGTATTTCTTTCGTTAGCTTGTAGTTTTTACTCGTGGTGTAAATACTTGGTTTACCTAGTCGAACTTCTGCTTTAGCAAAGCCTCTTTACTGTATATAGTTGCAAACCATGCTAAACCAAATATGTGGAAGAGATTTTACAATTTTATGGTGAGGGAAGATTTTACCCTACGGGGTAATTTCACTCTATCGTGGTGAGTAGCAAATTTACCCTACGGGGCAATTTCACTCTATGAAACAATTTCGCCCTATTCTGGTGGGGCACTTTTACCCTATGAGACAATTTCACCCTATGCTGGTTGAGAACAATTTTACTCCAATATGTTTATTAACTTATTTACAAAATGTAGATCTTCTCCATTGGATTAATAAAAGCAAACTAAGTAAAACAAGGTGGGTCCCGAAATTTATATAATGTACTTTAAAAACCAAATACAAGTTATACATTGTTTCATTGTAAATAAATCGTTCTGTTCAAAATCCAGGTTCATGCGATTTTGAGGAAAAGTTTGAGAGTTTAGATACACTTTCACATTGGTCACATAAGCATGTGTATAGCTAGTAGCATTTTCCTTTTTCTTTCTATATTTTCTTTTTTGCAACGCCAGTAATATCCACCAAGCCTTTTCTGTTTCGTTCGATGCTTTAATTTTTCACACTTGCGACTTGAATTGCGTTAGTGACGGGAGTTTGTGTAGTTTCCATTTCCTGAACACTGCTATTATAGATGATTTATTTTGCATTTACGATAGCATTTGGCATAATCGCTTAATATTATATGCGGAACCTCCCATGTGATGCATTGTATGCTGAAGATCACAGTATATTCGGGTGACTTGTAGCAATTCACATTCAACTTAGATCTAATAGGTATTAATTCCTGCAACATGTTTACAATAGCTTTCTTGTAGTCTTTAAAATATTCGCAAATGGTCTTGAGTGGAATACCGCAAACCGAACGTCCATCTTTAAATATGGATTCAGATCTCTAACCGGTGTGTACGATGGACTATTTTTCTGTTTCTTCGAGGGATATCAATCTCTTAATGGTTGGTGTGATTATGTGATTATGTGATTATTTCTCAAATTGTACTGGATTTCTTTAAACAGAAAGTATGGTGCGCTTGCAGTAAATTCGTATACTTTGGCTGCATCAGCTGCTTTGTTATTCTCCTTCATAAATATATATCTTTCGTGTGGGTATGTGATGTTATCACTGCTCAGGATTTCTATAGAAATTCGATCGTTGTTATCTGCATTCAATGTAGAGAAAAGATATGTATAATAATCTTCTTTTATTGTGGTTTCAATCAATTTATAACTATCAAACACGTCTAATTTAGGTACATCCTCGTATTTTGGCCTTCCCAGTTTGATATTGTTTTCCTTGTAAGAGTCTAAACTGCAGTTATTACTGCATTATATTTCGTTCTTATTAATCCCAAGGATCTAAAAAATTAACTTCTTCGACTGTGAGTCTCAGGACAACTTGATACTTTGACGGCGTATTCACCTTTACTCGTCGTGGTGAGTGGTGGTGTGTTTTATGTACAAAATCGATGGGAATGTCCTTAGATGCTTTTGATTACCCACCTAACGCATGCATAGGTTTGTTACGTTTATTTCCAACGTATTTAATAATAAATATCCTTTCGAATAATGTATCGAGTTAAATCCAATTTGCTTTTAAACATAGAGTTTATTATGCGATAAATTAAATCATTTTCATCCTGGGTACAATAACTACGCTTTCTACAAATTTTCAGGTTAAGCTTATTTAGTTCGAAACAACAAATTTACGCTACAATTAAATAATGTTCTGGTTTAAGTATATCGCTATACCTTGCGATAAGATATCATTACTTTCTCTGTGGTTTCATACTAAACCTTCGTCGAAAAGTGTATCGCACCATCCGATATAAACCCGGGTTTTCCGATTCTATTGCGCTTCGCTACGCTACGAATTAAAGTTAGAATTGATGTTGTTTGAACCATTGTTAAGTTTGATACTGCAGCTGGTACGTCGAAGGGTTTTCTACATTTTATTCGTTACTGTATTTCAAAAAGCGATGCACGCCTTTCTGTTCAACAACTAGGAGGTGTCCTGCGTGTATTCGGTGAGTTTTCCCCGCGCGTACCCATTCTAATTAGGTGCTCTTTTTAGCTTTTTTAAGCCGGAGACCAAATGGGTTCTTCTGTTATGTGAAACAACTTCTTTCGTGATGTGAAACAATTTCTTTCGTTATAAAACAGCTTCTTTCGTTATGCACAACAACTGCTATCGTTATGTAAAACTTCTTTCGTCATACTGCTGCTTCAATTATGGTAGCAGAGTACATGTATGGTGACTCAACCTCGACGGCTCGCAAGCTAAGTATCAGGATGCATACAGGTATGCGACTTGTCTTTTGTGTGTCTCAATAATATTCCGTATTAACGATTGGTGCAATCACGTGAAAAAAAACGTGACACTATAAGACTATTGTTGGTTACTGCGATTCGATATTATCGCTCTACAGGTGCGAGGTACTATTTTTAAACATGCTTGTTTATTCGCTTTACTGATTAGTTTATCCTACAAAATGGTATTATGTACAACTAGCTATTCAACAAAAGCTCCCCCATATTCATTTTCAATAATGATTAGTTTATTTGCTGTAAATACAAGATGCGCAATTCATATCTAAATTCCTGAATTGTCCGTAAAATATAATTGTTTGCTTTGAAATAATAATGCTTAATTTGTTGCTGTAGTTTGTGTGTACAGAATCCTTCATTTATTTTTTTATTTGTTAACAGATAATCGTGGGCGATGTGCTTTAATTTTTTTTTGTGCTTTATTTCTTTGTTTTTTTGGTATTTAGGTAAATCCCTCTCTCCGCGTTTAATAGCTAGCCTGGTGTTTACTTTTCTTCTGGCTACGTCATTGAACGTAGCAGTTTTCCTCTGAAAAGTTGAAAAGTTTTTCAAATGGTCAACTAATCTGATTATAATGTTATTGATCTCGGAAAAGCTCTAAAGGTAATGAATGACGTGGTTAGATTTCTTTCCAGATTATACCCAGGTGGCGCAAAAAGACTGAATTCGAATATATTGTGAATCAGAGTATTATTTATAAATAATCCAGTGGTGATATTGGTTTCCACATAAATATTTGATTCGGAGATACGTGTTGTTTGTAACAACATTTGCTTTAGAAACCTGCCAATAAGGTGGAAATACGTTCAGACACCTACAATACTTAAATGAATTATCACTTGTTGGTTTGCGAAATGCAGAACGTTTGCAAGTTGTTTGCAGTTGGTAATACCCAAAATTCTTCCAATAGTGTTTTTACAACTTGTCCCATAATCGATTGGTTTACTCCGTAGTGTAGAATATTTTAACGTGTTATTGTTCGCACTTTCTTTGAATAAATTATCAATGTCCCTGTTAACGTCTGGAACCTTACTAAGCTACTGCATACACCTCTTGTATATATGCATTTATTTCTTCCAATTCGTATGAACCCGGTTAAATAATTGTTTTACGTTGATTCAAATCGTAAACGTATAAAAGATTAATCCCAGCGTGTAAATTTTGCAGTGTTGTATGTGTAAAGTTCCACTAATGCCATGGCATATTCTTTGTCCTGCATCAATTTAATCGGTGGTTAAATGGTCTTGTCGATATAGCGTTACCTTACCCAAACATGTTCACAGCGTTAACCATTCTTACTTAAGAATTTTAACACTAAATGTCCATACACTGTTGTAGTAAATTTTACAACCTCAAAAATAATTCTCGAACTCTTCCAGCAGTATCAGGTTTCCAAGCGAATCGTAACATAACACAATATTTTACGTTTTCGATATTCCACCCAATGTGTACTTAGTCCTTTTGTAGTATCCAAATTAAACACAACAGATTCGATGGCACGCTGTTTAATCTCCTTTACTTATCTCTAAAATAACACAGCGGAAATGAGGAACGTTAGATGTATTTCCTTATATACAAATCGGAGAGAGCTCTTCGGGGAAACTTGCTTTGTTTTTCAACAACTTTTTACAACGAAGCCTCCTGTAAGGTTTAAAAAACTGCGGTACCGATCTTGTAGGGTTTTAGAAATACTCTTGTTCTTTTTTTCACAAATATCAGAATCAGTGGCAGAGAAAAACACTTTTTTGAGATACGAGAATGTGTGATACTTTAATCTCGTTTCTACCTCCTGTACATTTTGCGATTCCTTTCCTACACAAATACCCACATCGAGTAACATTTTGAAATTATCGGATCAGACTCGATCGACAGCTTGCGATATGCCGCCCTATAATTATGAAGAAATACATAATTGAACTCCTGTACAATTGTTTGAAAAATTGTTTTTTGATTATGTTTATAACTATATACAAATAGAAACCGAGCGACATGCCAAATCTGTAAAAAATCTTAGTGATTTTAGTGTAACTCCAATAAATTGAAAATTTTTGTTGGATTTTTACTGCTTTCTGGGTATCACATTGGCTTCTGAGAAATTATATTGGAATACAAATGAAGACGCTTGGATACAAATTGTAAAAGAGTCAATGTCACAAAACACATATTTGAAACTGATATCTGTTTTTCACTGTAGTAATAGTAATGAACCCGATCTGAATAGGGATGGACTCGGGCTCGGGCTTTCGGCCCTGCCCGATTTCGGGCTCGAATCCGGGCCTGGCCGTTGACTACTTTATTCGGGCCGGGCCGAGGCCTGGTCTATATTTTTCTGGCCGGGCCGGGTCAAACAATTCGGGCCGGCCCGAATTTTTCGGGCCGAGAAACGCATGAGTAGATACTCCACTGTCCTTTCATTTCTATCTCACATTGAGTAAGTAAACGTTCTTAATTATATTTTCACGTAGTGTCTTCATTCACCCATTAATAATCAGTTTTTCGTCTTGTTTAGTGTAAAGGAGACGTGATATTATAACTCACTTCTTATCCCAAATATTTTTTTCTAGTTCTATTTAATGTCTCCCATGTTGTACTTTAGACAAATTAAAAATGCCCATGAACATCGGACTAGGTGATTTATTCATAATTCAAAAGTTTATACGATTTATATTATGTATATGTATATACTTCAAATTTCAATCATGCGGCGAACGTCGATATTATCAATCGCGTGTATAGTTTATGTCTACTGCCTAAAACACTAGAGAGTTATTGCAACGTTCATTTTACCAATTTTTTAATAAAGTTTTCTTTTATTTAACATTTGCACATGCGCAATTAACACACCTTTAATGTTTGTACTGTATTAAAATACAGAACATTTTTATTTAATTTAAATACAGGCAAGGAATGCTTTTATTTAAGGCGCCTTAATTTTGACATATACCAAATGCCTAACGTACAAACTTACATTTAATTAGCTGCTTTCTGTATAGATATTGTGAAATTAAATGGCTTTTTGTAGTATTGTTTCCGTAATTAAATTTAGAGATATAATGTCCAAGTTTATAACACGAAAAAGATATAAACCTTCAACGCTCTAAATACGAGGAAGCTGCTTTTTAATGGTTTTCCTAGAAGTAAGATGTAAAAATCTTTTTGAAAACAGATATGCTATAGGCTTAGGAAGAAGTAAAAAACAGTGTCTTGAAGTAAACTCAAAGAGTATTCCGTGAAAAACTTTGACAACACATACAAATGTTATCAAATCAATGGGAAATGAAAGACTCAAATAATAAAAAAGGTTCGTCTTTGTGTGAATAGAATTTTTTTGATCTTTTCAAATATAGTTAAATATGTTTTATAGGTCACCTAATCACAAAAGAGATCAATTTTTTATTAATTTTTAAAACATAAACCTATAGATTTAGGATACTAAACATATATGTCAAAATAAAGGGTAAAGGAAAAACACTTGCTCTGAAATAGTCTAGGAAATTGAACAATGTAGTACCAGCGCAGCCTTAGATTTTTCAGGAATTTTTAAAGAATACTGTCGGTGTTTTAAATATATCATTTCCATATAAGCGTATGATGTAAAGCCATTATATAAACATATAAATTCTAGCTATAGCTTAAAAAGTTAAATGAAAAATTTTTGTAATAAAACCATGCACGGTTGCACCTAGATCACGAAATTATTTTAGCGACCTCGAGATTATATTGCTTCCGCCGCAAGCGATCTATGCGGTATATTTTCTTTCGGTACGCTAAAAAACAATTTCGCGGCTTTGATATACAAATAACTATTTAAACGCTACCATGTAGTATATATTAATTAGTGTTAGATTCTTTGCTGCTGCATGTATTTTAAAATAACGCTTTCAATAAAACTTTCGAAAAAATACGTTAATCGTCTATTCGTAGACCATAGTTATAGGGTACATGAAATTTTGAATTTCATACTTTGAATACCTTGATATTATCACCAGGAACGTAACTAGCCTTTTGTTGAGTTGGGGGGACTGAGCAGCCATTAATCATTTTCTAAATACAACTTTATTTTTAGCATTTTCTGAACACCTCTCCATGGGGCGTGCTGGAATATATTTAGGGGGTGACCTTCTAAGTACCCTCCCCCTAGCTACGTGCATGATTATCACTTAATTTATTGTTAAATAGTAGAATTTGGCTGCAGATATAGTTTTCTATTTATTGCGGAAAAATGTATAATTATGCCAGTATCGAACTCATGCCATAAAAAATAGGATAAAGTAAATAACATTTTATTGGTATATAAAAGAATTTATGTACTGATGTATACCTTTTGGTAATCATTTTTTAAAAAACTTTTTAACCTTAAACAATTACTTCATTTTACTTCTATTCCATCAGATAATATGTATTTCTAAAGAATAAGATATCCTCTACACACCACAATTTGAAAATCCAACTTTTTTTAAGCAAACATTCGGTATATTATTTGACTTTCAGGTTCCTTAGGTTCTAATAACATTAGTTACCAATTTTCAATCGCTTGAGATATTAACCCATGAAGTTTGGTACCGTTTATACTATGACCTATAAACAATTTATTTAATTTTTAGCATTCAGTCATTAACCAAAAGTGTTAAGTCTTGAGCTTTGGCACGATTTGTCAGTCGGTCAAATAAAAATTTAAAAGAACTAAAACAAAGACAATCAAATTATAGGTCAAAGTTCAATTCCAAAAGTTTCAGTTTCTCAAAGTAAAAAAGACTATAAACATTCGTCTGTAACAATTTCATAAACATTGAAAATTGCTAAACATTTTGTACTTTTGTTACATATTTCTAAGATTTTTCAAAGAATTAAAAATCAAATGATATACTACAGTATGTTCCACCAGTATCTTGATTGTAACTCAAAATCATTATACTCTTAAATCAAACAAAAGAGTGATAGTTACTTGTTGAACACAACTGAAAAAAATATTCATTGAATGAAAGTCGGGTCGGCCGGAAATTTCGGGCCGGGCTGGCCCGGCCCGCCGGTCCGGGCCGTCAGTTTTCATTTCGGGTCGGGTCTCGGGCCGGGCCGGTCACTTTTCTGCGTCGGGCCGGGCCGGGCCGGGCAATTATTTTTATCAAACCCTTCAGGTCATCTTTAGAAATCATGGAACGATTACACAGGCATTTCAAGTGATCATTAACCTTCTTTTGCGTCGGAAAATATTCCTATTGGTTTAGTGGTGGACATTATTACGAAGAAATGGAATTGTATCCTTCCTCATTGTAATTTGGATTTGGATTCCTTTATTGCCACTATAAAATTGGTTTTCAATAACACTTATTTTATTTTTGATTCTGGGTTTTACTTTCAAGTTTTTGGCACCCCCATGGGGTCGCTTTTGTCCCCGGTTATTGCCCAAATAGTGATGGATTCACTAGTGGACTATGTCGTCAATTCTCTCCCATTTGAGGTTGTATTTATGGTCAAGTACGTTGATGATATACTATGTTCTGTCCCTGTTCATTTGGTAGAGTGAACGTTATATATTTTTAATAGCTTCAATTCCAACTTGGTTTTTACATGTGAGAAAAAAGTAGACTTCTGTATTCCCTTTCTGGATACGCTGGTTTTTAGGTCTTTGACTAACCAATTGAAGTTTGACGTTTATAAAAAACCTACAGATTCGGGTAGGTATATAAATTTTTTTTCCAGTCATTCATTCCGTCATACGTTAAACACAATCATTTGTCTAAAACAACGTATTCTTAAAATATGTGAACCGGAATTTTGTAATAAGAATTTTAAACAATTGGAAGGTACATTGTTGAATAATTCATTTCCCATAGGTCTGGTAAAGAAAGTTCTTTTTTCTAATTTTTTGCAGAATCCTTCTCGGGTTGTTTCGGATACCAATAAATTTAAGAAACTACCCTATATTCATCAGTTAACTTCTAGGATCGCCAAAATACTTAAACAGCCCGATATTTGTATAACGTGCACGTATGACAACGCGATTTGTAGATTATTTACAAAACTAAAGGACAGAACGGAGAAATCGTTATGTAGCAATGTTATTTACCAGGTACATTGTAGTTGTAAAAAAAGTTACGTGGGTCAGACGAAACAGTGGGTCAAGAACCGTGTAATACAGCATAAGAGCGATGCTAGAATAAGAAAATCTTTTTGCGCCTTATCTTCTCACTTTTTTACCACTAAACATATACCGAATTTAGATGGAATAAAAATCTTGGACATTGAAGAAAATTATCATAAGAGATTGTTCCTAGAATCCTTTTACATTCTCCAACAACGGGACCCATTAAACAATAAGTTAGATGTAAAGAATTTGAGTGCTGTTTATTAAGGATTGTACAGATTTCACAAACCTATATAATTTCTACGTAGTATGAGGTTTACATATTAAATTGTATTGTTATCTTAATGGTAATATAGTGTTTGAAATTTTTGAATTATCTAGTATTTGGTGGTTATCACTAAAAATTTAATTATGTACGGGTTTGATATACGTTCACCAAACGTTTCTGTCAATTTTTCAATTAATTTTTAGCAGATAAACGTTTAACTAAGTGAGTGAAGTATGTATTGTATTGTAGTTGTTCCTTTTACTCACTGCATTAGTTATTTTGACTCGTTGTTTATAACCCCTGTTTTATATAGTATAGTGTTGTTTTGTTAGATTTTATTGCAATGGACTATTATATATGTAGTGCTAATTTTAGTAGATATTGCCACCGAGTTATGTCTTAGTAGTTATGTAAGTAACGTTGTGTGTACTTTTTAGAACTGTGACTAACCTCATTATGTTTTTTTAGTCTTTGAAGAAGGCACGAAATTTTGTTGCCGAAACGTAGAATTAAATTACGATTTGACATAGTAGTCTATTATTTGTTGAACGAGTGTATCCCAAGAGTCCACCAACCTTTGTTTTAACTATATATGTATATATATACATTGTATATATATATACAACATATATATAATATATATATATATATATATATATATATATACAGGGTGAGTCAAGGGGAACGCCACGGAGTTTTATAGCAAAACGGGGTATTTGTTCAAAGTTTTTCACAGTAGATCTATGTATATCAGAAAGAGCTACATTTTAAAATTATTTTGATATATACAGGGTGCCCCAAGAAAAAGTTACATAACAAAGTTATATTTCTTGTGGAACATCCACGCAACTTTAAACCGCTGTAGCTTCAACATCTTTTTCAATCTAGCTACCTCCACAATTGTTACTGCTATGCGGAGGCATAATGTTACTAGCGAAGTTCTAGCGTGTTAAGAGAGAGTGGTGAGGGTGGCACCACTTTTAATTGTTATATCTCACCCATTTGGCTTAAAGTTAAGCAATTGGTAGTGTTACGCAATGCTATGTTAGTGTTTTTAGGTGCACGAAAATATTAAAATATAGTGCAGACAGCGGTGTGTGTGAGTGTGCTAATCTTATCTTGCCCCAAACTTCTAATCGCTATTCTTTGAGTGTTAGGTATGCGACTGGTGGTACTACGCGGTACTTTGTTAATATTAGCAATGCGAGAAAAAATTTGAAAGAATTTTGTCAGGAGGCTCACGCTATTTTAGCTTTCCCAAAAGTTTGTACCGATATATCTTGCCATTTTTTAGGCACTAGCTATGCGACTGTTGGTGCTATGCAGTGCTATATTAGTTCTAACAGTTGCAAGAAGAAAAATTTCAAAAAAGTGTGCGTGTGGGGGTGGCTGACGTACTAGCAGGAGCAAGAAAAAAAAATTTAGACTGTTATATTTACGTCATTTTTGGGTGCCAGCTATACGATTGGTGGTGCTATGCGGTGCTATGTTAATACTAGCAGATGCAAGAAAAAGAATTAAAGCTGATATATCTACGTCATTTTTTGAGTGCTAGCTATAGGACCGGAGGTGCTATGTAGTGCTATATTAGTTCTAACAGTTGCAAGAGGAAAATTTTCAAAAAAGTGTGTGTGTGGGGTGGCCGACGTACTAGCAGGTGCAAGAGAAAAGATTAAATTTTAAACTGTTATATGTACACAATTTTTTGAGTGCCAGCTATACGATTGGTGGTGCTATGCCGTGCTATGTTACTACTGGCAAGTGCAAGAAAACAAAATTAAAAAAAGTGAAGTAGGGGTGCTAACATCGCCAAAGGGCATAAATTTTAAGCTGCTATATCTACGTCATTTTTTGAGTGCTAGCTATGGGACTGGTGGTGCTATCTAGTGCTATATTAGTTCTAACAGTTGCAAGAGGAAAAATTTCAAAAAAGTGTGATTGGGGGTGGCTGACGTACTAGCAGGTGTAAGAGAAAGATTAAACTTTAAACTGTTATATTACGCCATTTTTTGGGTGCCAGTTATACGATTGGTGGTGCTGTGCGGTGCTATGTTAGTACAAGCAGGTACAAGAAAAAAAATTAAAAAAGATGGAGTGGGGGGGGGGCTGACATCGCCAAAGGGCATAAACTTTAAGCTGCTATATCTACGTCATTTTTGGGTGCTAGCTATGGGACTGGTGTTACTATGTAGTGCTATGTTAGTTCTAACAGCTGCAAGAGGAAAAATTTGAAAAAAATGTAGTGGCGGGGGCTAACGTAGCCTAGGACCCTAAACTTTAAATTGCATTATCTTCGCCAATTTTTGGGCGCTAGCTGTGAGAATGGTGGTGCTATGTGGTGCTATGTTAGTGCCATCAGGTGCAAGAGAAAAATTTAAAAAAAAGTGTAGAGGGGGGTGGGCTGGCATCACCTTGGCCCCCCAAACTTTGAACTGTAATAACTGACATAGTTTTTGAGTGTTAGCTACAAGACTTGTGGTGCTATGTGGTGCAATGTTGGCGCAATAAGGTGCTATACAGAAAATAAAATAATTTGCTGTTGGGGGGCCAAGGTGATATTGCCTTTGTTGCGGTATTCGATGCGGGCGATTTACTTTACCTGCTTTACTTTTCTTTCTTGTCTGCACGGAATACCGTAACAAAGTATTATCAGAAACATTTCAGAATTAGCAATCCTCAGTTTATATGACAACATTTTATGAGGCAGACACAAAAAATCGTAAAACGTTTATAAATTGCTGTGAAATCTATTACCAGTAAAACGGAAAACTAAAATAGCTTTGTCAATGCTGAAGGGACGTAATTATATTTGGGTTAATTTAATGAATGGGAAAATAAAAATCATCGCTAAATTTCAAATTAGAGAGGACGTACAATTTAGTGTTGGGAGTAATAAGATAACAGGAAAATGTTTCTGAATACGGAACAATAAAGAAACTGTAACCAGAAGTTCTATATATCTAAAGAATTTGATACTCATTTAGAGAATACTAAAATCAATAAGTAATTTGCGGAACACTTCAGAACCGAAATAAGGCAATGCGTAGCCCTTAAAGATATTATTAATCGTACAATAATTTTAGAATTCGAAGTGGTGTACACTAAGTCCTAAACAACATAAATTAGTATACTAATCCATAGTTTTATAATTAGATAAAACTAAATATTGTATGAATAATTTTTAGCCACCCAAATCAATTAAAAAGCCGATCAATATTTAATAATTAGTTTCTGCTTTATTTTAGTATATTTTACAATTCAAATATTTTAATTATTAAAATTAGGCGATATGAAACAATGTGAATGCCAATGAATAAGCTTTAATAATTTATATCTCTAAAAATTTTATAACAAACATTAAATATACGATTTTCAGAAAATATATAATGTTCAATCGTTTAAAACATGTATCAAACCAAAATATTTCATAATTAGTACAGTTCAAAATTTGCTCTTGATTAATTTAGTTCCTATTAAATAATGATATTTGGGCGAGCATATTCATTTGCATTTACTATATTAAATTTCCAGTACTGTATACAATTCAACAGTCATCTTTCTGGAGAGTAACTAATTTGGTGTCTTACTGTATTTTGTAGTATGAGGCGAGTAATACTATATGTGCATCATATATTTCTTAATGGTGCGGTGCCATCAAGTTGAGTGGATATAAATGTCGCAAACGCGTCGCAGAATATCGGAAAACGAGGAAATCCTAAACAAGACTATAACAAAATCTTTTGCTGTATCTTGTATTGCGGACCGTTTTCAATCTTTATGGGTAAATGCCCTAGGGAAAGAGTATTGACAAAGGAAATTTAGATTAAAAGTGTCAACTGTATTGGAGAAACAGCAGCTTGAATTTGATTTCAGAAATAGGAACACCAAAATAAATGTAAACCGATTGTATAGGTAGACTGTTTTAATTGGATGTTCTAAAAGACATTTTTTTAAGAATTTGAATTATAAGAACCTGTTGTTTGAAAATGATTTCCTGCAACAATCTATTTGAATTCTAAAAATATTTCAAGAATAGCTATGGTGCTATTCAATATAATAGCTATTATTACATCGAACAAATCTATTAGTGTTAAAAATTTTCAGAATGCCTAGGTGGGGAGAATTTGTGCCTTTAAATTATAATTTGATGTAACAACAACTTATTGAATGGTAAATTTTATAAATAATTTAGAAGGGATACTGCTATTTTATATTGCTAATTGCTATATTAATTCATTTACGTTGGAAATTATTCTTAATTTAAAAGAGGATAATAAAATACGGTGTAGCAACGATTAAGCAAATCCAAAGTGTTTATTTTAGTGAAGGTAATTAAAAATCTGAAATTCTATGATCTATTATGAAAGCCTTAATCAAAAATCAAAAATGTAGTATGTGGTTTAAGAAAGGAATATCTTGAAAGATTTATTCTTAAACTTGTTGTAGTATGAAATTTATTAACTTTGTATAAAGAGAAATCTTTTCAATTTTATACTTTATTTATTTGATTTGTAAACTCTATAATTCTAGAAAATAAATATATGTGGCGTTGAGCATACAGTTTAACAATTTCTAAAAAATTTGCGTTTGACGTTGAACAATATTTCTTAGTTTTTGTAAAATAAATCACGCATTATATGTGCTCATTATACAGGAGACAATTTCATCAAAGTTATATCCACTTAATTTTGAGCATGGTAAGTCTTCCTTTTGGTGATAAATTTTATACAGCTTTTCATCCAATGGAGCAGAAGTTTAGGCTGGCATACTGAATAAGATAGGTAGCCAGCCAGATATACACACACACGCAGGCACGCACGCACGCACGCACGCACGCAGTCACGCACGCACGCACTAACGTACGCACGCACGCACGCACCAACGCGCGTACTCACAAACACACAGACACAAACTTTAATTGTTTGCGACTTTGATGTAATTAGGATATAGCTTCTTGTGGGTTATAGGTCAGGTGACGGTAAGATTACACTTTTTTTAATGCCTAAATTTTCGCATATATTTCTATGCTTTGTCAAAGGTTTACCAATAATTGCAACATTTGAATGGTACAAATAAACTAAAGTAAAAATAAAACTAGTTTGAGATTAGTGGGAATTATGTAGTGCATGATATTCTTACCTAGACTACTTTATTTATTTGGTTAATTAAATAATTGCAGTAACCCCTAGGTTCTTTAATGTTTGATAAAACCAGTGAACTTTAAGGACGGATTTCCTTAAAATGATAGAACTCAACTATCTTCCGACTATGCTAGGGGTCTATTCCTCGGGTAGAGCTTATGAGGATTGGTCGTGGTTCTTTTTACGAAACATTATTTACTTACTGATTCAACTTATATCAAAATAGGGGTATGGGGAAGGCGCCATCAAGTCATTAAGTTTTAAATACAGAGTTTCCTTAAGGGGGACTTGGGAGTCCTTAGAGAGGAACATTGTATTTACTGCTTAAGCAGGAGCTGTAAAGAAAATTGGATTAAATTAGCAAAGGAAGACACAAGAGGTGTGCTATTGCTACCTCATAAAAAGAAAAGCTATAAATATCTATTATGCACACACTTTTATAGACACAAATATTAGGCATCAAATTTTGAAAGTGCTATCAGTGCTCCTTTGTCAAATGGGAGCTACAAATATTATTATATTGAAGGTATTTATGCCTTTTACTCCTTGATTCAATTACCCTATTCTTGAACTCATTTGATCAAAATAAAACAATTAATTAAATAAATGAAACGATGATACTTTAATCAAATGTTGCTTTATGATAAAAGGTTGTATATACAAAATATATACATCAAAATTGTACTCCAATTTCTTCTACTCAGTTGTAGAATAATAAAATCTAATAAAATATTACAACATGCTAAGCATTTCTTTTTTGCTACAAAGCTATCTCAAATCAATACCCAAAATTTCAGATCTGTTATTTGGTTTACAGGTGTATATGAAAATTTTAAAAATCTAATAACTTAACTTTCATATTTGCTTTAAGTATAATTACACATAAATGAAAACTTTAATCAGAACTCAATTAAGGTGTTTAAGTTCGTTTGTAATAATAACAGGTACAAGCCTGGATTTAAATGTTGATAAATACAAAACATCAAAAGTCATTTATAGTTTGTTAAGCAAAATAATAATCGTAAGTCATTACACTGTTATGCTTAATATGTTGCCTTGTACCAATGTTGGCCCAAATGCGGACGTTATGTAAAAATAATAAAAAGCTTACCTTGTACAGCCACGTTCTTGTTTATGTAACAGTGTTACTTTGTATAAACCAGATGTGTTTACATACTGTGCCTCGACAAACAAATGACGTCGACTGTCTACATGTTGTAACGTAGCCAAACAACTGTACGCTTCTTGGACCGAACTATACGAACTTGAAGTGTATTTCATCCTTGAAAAATTGAAACAACTCAAAATCCAGTCTAACAGCTATCAAGAACGCGTTGCTTCCTTTTTTTACGGAATTTCATTCGTTACAAAACAATTATGTTGACTGTAATTGTCCACTTTATTACTTGTAAATACCGGACATTTGCCAAGCATTTTCTTTCAAATAAAACATCATCGCAATTAAAGGATTATCTTAAACTTGAATAAATTATGTAAACCGAAGAAAATTATGTCATATTGGAAATAATTACTGCTTATTAAAAGACGTTCAGATTAAATCAAAAGAATTGCGATTAAATTGAAGAACATTCATATTAAATCAAAAGTATTACGATTAAATTGCAGAACGTTCATATTAAATCAAAAATATTACGACTACATTAAAAAACTTTCAGATTAAATCAAAAGAATTACGGTTACATTGAGGAACGTTCATATTAAATAAAAAATATTACGATTACATTGAAGAGCGCTATAACAAATTTATTTAGTTTGTTTTAGGAATTAAATGTATGTGCTTACCATTATTAAAACACTTATTCAAGTGCATGTGGCACTTGAATTAAACATCTAGGCGTAAGGCCACACGCAAATTGCTGGCTAGAATACTATTCTCCTGCATCATGTGTTCTTATCAAATGCCCCTGTCAAACTGATGGGTTGGCACGCTGCACATAGTATTTCAAAGTCGCTTGACACTGAGGTATTTATTCAAACAGTCAACGCCTGTTTTTAGCAACCATACTAGCACTAGAGGATAACTTCTGCATTATGATTGAACTATTTATTTGAATGACGATATTTACTTGTTTAATCGAATAGACAAAATGACGTATTTAACAAATAACTTTTAGGTGATTTGCAGTCGCCAAAAAAAAATTGTTACACTGCCTCTCTCCAAAAAGAAAAAATCTTTCCTTAGAACAACCAAAGATTTTTTTATAACCTTTAGCGAAGTACTAACTTTAAGATCGAATTGTCTTATGACTGACCTGTATAAGCATAAAAAAATAAAAGATTAAAAAAAATTAAAAATGGGAGAAATAGAATGATAAAGAGTGAGTGTTTTAGTAGCTACTCGCACTACACGTCCTTAAGGAAACAATATCGGTATGACACTATCGGGAATTGTCGCATTCGGGAAGTCCAACACTCTCACGGAAAAATTAACAGTATTCACAGGTCTCTATTATACTCTACTAACTAGAACAAAAAGCAAGAGAGAAACTCTTCAAACTAACACTAACCGGAAACTACTAACAAAAAAATATAACAATAATACTAGAGAAAATATTCAGACTAATAAAAAAATTCAGATATTTAATCCATATGCAAAACTTATGATAAAGATGACAACTCAATTCAAAAGAAATAATTAGATCCCTTTTTTTTTTAAAAGGCAGCCTCAAAATATACAACTATCAAAAATATCAAGAGTCGTCTCTACGCTATATTAGCAATTAGCTAAAATACTGTAAATCTCCACACAAATGCGAGACCATCGCACCATCTACGCTACTAACTCTTGTACCATTAGCACTTATTCGCCATAACCAAACAACCTGTGAGCTACTGGCTTACTTATCATACTCTAACACAACTTGTGCAATTTGCACATACTCAAATTCACTAACTAAAATGTGAGCAACTGATTCACTCACTTTACCTTATCATACTCCAACTCAACTTGTGCAATTTGCACAAACTCAAATTCACTAACAAAAATGTGAGCAACTGATTCATTCGCTTTACTCCAACTCAGTAGTGAGTAGCTAACTCTACTACTAATTGTACTTCCGGCACAAACTCAACCCAAACTAACCAGCATGTGAGCAACTGGCCCACTTACTATTCCCAAACTATTTTGTGATCGACTGCTCACGAGCGTCACTAAAATAAATACTCAAAAAAGTTTACACTATACTCAACCAAGCACATACTGCTGAGCGACCAACTCATCATGAGTCTTGTCTAGACTTACGCATTTCTTGATGAAATGCACTGAATGCGAAAAGAACACACTATGGTTCTTTTGCACACATTGTAGAAGACCCGTCCATCATGGACAAGACCGTTTCTTCTACAAACTCAACAAAAAAATTTCATCGCAGTTAACACGTTATAGATCCAAAAGAATTCGTCTGTCAACATTTTGCGACTTAAACAAAATTTCGTCCGTCAACTTCGAAAAAAACAAAAAAATCTTTTCGTGTTAACGGTCTGAACACACATACACACACAGGGAAAGGTGTTTTTGAGAACACGGTACGTACGCATGAGGAAGGTGTTTCTTAAGTTAGATTGTGTACACAGGGGACGTGTTTCTGACAACACAATACGTACGTACGGGGAAAGTGATTTTAATAATACGTTCTTTTATTAAGAAGGGTTTTTTGATAATATGCTTTCCAACATACTTATCCTATTATTTTGAAATTATGTTGAATTCGTATTAAAAAAAATTTTAGACGAGCTTCTTCCTCTTGTTCTTCTGTACAAAAATAAAAAACTAAACGAAACGATAAGAGATAGACTTGACTTCAAACTCAAACCTGGGGAGCAACAATTAATTATATTGAAATGGCATCCTCTTGGTCTATTATCGAAAAAGACGTCAGGTCTTTTATATGCCACTTTCGAGCCATCCATGTTTATTTATTCATAGACCAAATTCGAAATCGTCTTGTGAATCTTACATAAAACAAATTTAGGGGCAAGCTTAGCCGCGAATTTCTCACCTGCTCTGGAAAGTATCTTATTTGCTTTCCAGACTTTATCTTTTACATCGAACGAGAAATCTCGTCTTCTCAAATTGTACGTGTACTTTGAGCGTTCGTAAGCTGCATGTAGTTTCGCTCGTACATTCATAAAAATATTGAAAATACTTTGACGATCTGATACATATATCGGGCGACTGCGTGGGATGATCTCTATATCTTCAGTTGGCACTAAACCGGCACTATAAAATTTTTCACTAATCAGAACATGTCGTCCAAAAACTAAAAAGTTTGGGGTATATTCTGTAGACTCATGTTTGGCTGAATTGATTGCGAATTGGACTTGTGGTAAATCTATGTCCCAGGAGTCATGTTCTTCTATATAGAGACGTATCGCAGTACCAATGATTCTATTGAACCTTTTAACAAAATTACATTGGGGTGAGTACACGGGGTTAAACTATACTTTAGGAATCTCATATTTATCAGACACAGCTTTGAAAATTCGCCCTGACAACTGTGATCCATTATCACAAATTACAAACTGCGGTACACACATATTTGTAACGACGACAAAAATCTAATTACTACTTCCTAGTGGATTCAAAACAAAATTAAAGTTCACAACGCGGTATCAACATAGCTATAAAAAACCGAAACCTCTAGCACAAGGCACGAGTGAAAAAAATCAAAGCCTCAATTTCTGGGTGCTAGTAAAACAAACAAAGGCTATGTCTTAGGCGTAAGTAAAATAATCCAGCCCTACGTTGGGCGCCAGTCTTACCTAGACTGTTTTATTTATTTGGTTAGTTAAATAATTGAAGTCATCCCTGGGTTCTTTAATATTGTTTGATGAAACCAGTGAACTTAAAGGAAGGATTTCCTTAAAATGGTGGAACGCAACTATCTTCCGACTATGCTAGGGGTCTATTCCTCGGGTAGAGCTTATGAGGATTGGTCGTGATTTTTTTTACAAAACATTATTTACTTACTGACTCAACTTATACCAAAATAGGGGTATGGGAAAGGCACGATCAAGTCATTAAGTTTTAAACACAGAGTTTCCCTAAGGGAAAATTAGGAGTCCTTAGACAGGAACATTGTAATTACCGCTTAAGCAGGAGCTGTATAGAAAATTGAATTAAATTAGCAAAGGAGGACACAAGAGGTGTACTCTTGCTACCTCATAAAAAGAAAAGCTATAAATATTAATTATGCACACACTTTTATAGACACAAATATTAGGCATCAAATTTTGAAAGTGCTATCAGTGCTCCTTTATTAAATGGAAGTTACAAATACTATTATACTGAAGGTATCTCTTTGATTCAATTTCCATATTCTTGAACTCACTTGTTTAAAATAAAACAATTAAAAAAATGAAATAAATGATGATTCTTTAATCAAATGTTGCTTTATGATAAAAGGTTAAATGTACAAAACATATACATCAAAATTGTACTTCAATTTCTTCTACGCAGTTATAGAATAATAAAATCAAATAAAATAATAAAACATGTTTAGCATTTCTTTCTTGCTACAAAGCTATTTCAAATCAATACCCAAAATATCAGATTTGTTATTTGGTTTACAGGTGTATAGGGAAATTTTAAAAATCTAATAATTTAACTTTCAAATTTGCTTTAAGTATAATTACACATAAATGAAAACTTTAATCAGAACTCAATTAAGGTGTTTAAGTTCGTTTGTAATAATAACAGGTACAAGCCTGGATTTAAATGTTGATAAATAAAAAATTTCAAAAGTCCTTTATAGTTTGTTAAGCAAAATAATAATCGTAGGTCATTACAATGTTATGCTAAATATGTTGCGTTGTACCAATGTTGGCCCAAATGCGGATGACATGTGAAAATAATAAAAAGGCTTACCTTGTACAGCCACGTTCTTGTTTATGTAACAGTGTTACTTTGTATAAACCAGATGTGTTTATTTACTGTGCCTCGACAAACAAATGACGTCGACTGTCCACATGTTGTGACGTAGCCAACCAACCGTACGCCTCTTGCAACGAATTATACGAACTTGAAGTGTATTTCACCCTTGCAAAAATAAAACAAACCAAAATCCAGTCTAACAGCTATCAAAAACGCGTTGCTTCCTTTTTTTACAGAATTTCATTCGTTATAAAACATTTATGTTGACCGTAATTGTCCACTTTATTACTTGTAAATACCGGACATTTGCCAAGCATTTTCTTTCAAATAAAACATCATCGCAATTAAAGGATTATCTTAAACTTGAATAAATTATGTAAACCAAAGAAAATTATGTCATATTGGAAATAATTACTGCTAATTGAAAAACGTTCAGATTAAATCAAAAGAATTGCGATTAAATTGAAGAACATTCATATTAAATCAAAAGTATTACGATTAAATTGCAGAACGTTCATATTAAATCAAAAATATTACAATTACATTGAAGAACATTCAGATTAAATCAAAAGAATTACGGTTGTTTAGTTTGTTTTAGGAATTAAATCTATGTGCTTACCATTATTAAAAACACTTATTCAAGTGCATGTTGCACTTGAATTAAACATCTAGGCGTAAGGCCACACGCAAATTGCTGGCTAGAACACTATTCTCCTGCATTGTGTTTTTATCAAATGCCCCTGCCAGACTGATGGGTTGGCACGCTGCACATAGTATTTCAAAGTCGCTTGACATTAAGGTATTTATTCAAACAGCCAACGCCTGTTGTTAGCAACCAAACTAGCATTATGATTGGGCTACATGATCCCAATAGGAGTATTTATTTGAATGACGATATTTACTTGTTTAATCGAATAGACAAAATGACGAATTTAACAAATAACTTTTAGGTAATTTGCAGTCGTCAAAAAAATTGTTACAATATTAAAATTAAAATCTGAAAATATGTTTAGATTCATAGGCAAAATATTGACTCGACGAATGTCATTTCTTGATTAATGTGTCATTCTTTACTTATTTTGTTTCATTAGTTATAGTAGGCTGTGTATAATATTTCTGTAGTAGTAGTGTATATATGCATATGTTGTGTATATGTTCAGGATTGTTTCCAAATAATATAAAAGCTATGGCTTATTTTAGTATTTACTATGTTTTTGGGAATGTATATTTATTAAATTTTTTGTTGTATTTTAACTTTGCTTTTATAATTTCCTTTAAAATTTAACAGATATGTATATACAGATATGATTACCTATATCGCTTTTTTCATTCATAGATTTTAAGTTTTTGTAAATATAGTACATTTCAATAAAAGATCTTTTTAAATAGTGCATTTTAATTTCTATAATTTTTGGATTTTTAAAATCTAAATTATGGTTCTTATCAAGAGCATGAGTTACCAAAGCACAGGCTTTAAGTTTTCTTTTTAGATCACTTTTATGCTGTGTGACCTTTTAATTTAAATTTCATCAAGTTTGATCTATGTATGAAAGATCACACATTAAATGATTTATTTTATAAATAACATATCTTGTCAGCAGAGGAAGATTTTTTTCTTTAATTTTTGCAAATAAATCACGAACCGAGACTAAAGTTTTTTAAAAATTTTTATATTTACGGCAGAAACATTTTGATAAATTTAGATGTCAAATCTTGTATATAGGAAAGTGATGCATATTTTACGTTTGTACTAGGATTTGTGTTTTCTTCATTATTTTGATTAATATCGAAGTCATGATTATTTATTTGATAAAATAGTAATTTATTAATTAGTTTTTGGGTAATTATCATTAAGTAGAAGATTGCATAGTTTCTATATTTTTTTTTTGTATAGAAACGCATGTGAAACTTTTTGTATTTTGTTTTTAATTCTTAAGATAAAATTAATTTTTGTGTCGAATGATAAGAATTGTAATTTAAGTACCTTCCAGGGCTGGTTGATTTCATATACCAATCTGTCATTATTTTATTGTTTTTTCTGATTAACAGAGTATCTAAAAATGGAATGGAGTAAGTTTTTTAATTTCGATGGTAAATTGTATTTTGTGGTTATAATTGTTACACTGCTTTATTGGTTGAAATTGCTGTTACAATGTCATCTACAAACTTTTTTATTAACGGTCGGTTAAAAGTGAGCGTTGGAATAACTTTGTTAAGTAACGTGTTCATTACAATTTCATCAATAATAAAACTTAGACTTGAACCCATTGGACATTTTTTGATTTGATTGTAGTATTTGTAATTATAGGAAAAATAACTATTACTATTAATAAAGTCAATTATATCGAAAAATGTATTTAATGGAATACTACAATTTTGTTCAATTTTATATAAATTATTTTTAAGATCATTAAGAACTAATCCTTTTGGAATAGATGTAAATAAAAAAAAGACATCTAAACTAACTAATATATAATCGTCTGGTAAATCAACATGATTTATAAAATCAAAGAATTCATGAATTGTAAAGACTTAAACGAAACCAAAAATATCATTATAGCAAAATCTGAAAAAAGTAACCTAACAGGTGCAATGTCAAAATTAGAATACTGTAATCAATCTAGCCACACGCCTTGGGCAATAGTGCAACTTTCTAAAGAGATATTTATTTTTTCTTACAAAAGCTGTGCAGAAGATGTTGTTTTATCCGTATTAACACTACTGCTTTTTGGAAACTTCCGCACTAGCTCTGAACGCTATCTTCAGCGGTTTAGAGAGACTATCAGAGAGGTCGTTAAATAAATACGGATGAATAGGGCGCCACTGTACTTTGATGGTGTGTACAAGCAAGAAAAATTGCTAAGAAAAATACAGGAATCTAAACGAGTATATTCTGTTATAAGAATACAAGATTTTGTATTTTTAGATGGTACTACGTTTATCCTGAAATAATAAAAAATACATAAAATAATATTAGAGACAGCAATTTGCGCCTCAAAATAAAATCAATAAATCAGACCGGTTTTGTACATCTATGATTTCTTTCTTTTGTGTAATCGTGCATAGACACTCTACTTATTAAACTTATGCACTGCTGGTTTAAATATAATTCTATGAATTTAGTGATAAGTATGGACAAAATAAATACTATTGCTTAAGTGCTTCTTTGAATGTAATTAACCTTGTTTAAGTTTATAAAAAAATTAAGGCTGTTAAATATCAACACATATATTAACTGAAAAATATTTTTGATTTATTCTGACAGATAATTACTATAAGTTTTCTAAATGTTCAATTAATTTTATATACTTATTTTGTTAATCTTTGTCAATTTAAATAAAAAACCCTATAAAGCAATTGGCACTACAAATATCATTAACATAATTATGAGCTTTTTTGTCATTTTTTCAGTACTGACTAAATGACTCACATGTATACAAAATTAGTTTTGTAATAAGATCTTTTAAATTAGCAAACTTAATCTTTGTTAAAAAGTTGTCCTGTGTAATCAAATATATGACTATATTATTCATAATGTAAATTCATAAAGATTTTGTTAGATAAACAATTTTATAAAGCATAATTTTGATCCAAAGTCACTTTTGAAAAGTTAAGTTCATAATTAAATATTATCGCAAAGATGTTAGTTTCCATGGGTTCAAACTACCAAGGTTGCGGTTTAAACATGACGTGAACGTCAAACAGAAGACTGTCTCAAACGGGATATTACTTACCGACTTTGAATTCAGGGCACGGCTGCTTACAGACCAGTTAACAAACAATCTCGACCCACATGTGGATTTCCAACATTGAACAAACACATGAAAAAGCAGTTGTCTACATTGTTATAACAACGCCTCGTAAGCTAGAACCATATTGTAAGTTTTCAAAGCGTAATATTTTTATAAGCAATTAAATTAACTTCTTCTTACAACCATTAATCAGCTCTAAAGTGTTACTTCCGAATTAAAACAAAATTACCATGTTGAAATATGAGGACCGTATATATTTCTTATACGCAGTAAAAATTTAAGTCTTGCACGACCATTACAGCTTCATTTCTTAAGTGTTGTTTTATTTCTCTAGTTTATGAGTTCTTTTATGTTGAGCTAAGGAAACCAAATAGAATTAGTTTAAATTATTTAAAAATAGAAATTACAAACCATGATGAGTTTCTAAGCATTCAGATCGATGGATTGTTCAAAACTAAATTGCGACCCGCAAGTCAGCCTTGGATGTGAATTTATCCATATTGACGTTAGAATGAATCAAAGTCGACTGATTCGACTTGTCCACAACAACCTCAGCAAGCAGTTGCGCAAAAGCACGCTATTCGATATCACCTTGAAGATACTTTGTGGAAATTCTGGACGGCTTGTTCGAGTTTTAGCATGGCTTTACAATACAAACTGAACATTTATAACTATACGCTTTATTTACTATATAATTAAAATAAAAAAGGACAATAATTCGGGTGTTTCGAAATTATGATACTTTGTCTTAATTTTGTATTAATTGTAGAAGTACGATTTATTTTAAATTATAAAAGTAAATTTAAAAATTTTATAACACAACACATAATTTTTATGCGTTATTTTAGAAGAGGAAAAACAAACTGTTACAATACAATGCTAAAATTAATAATATGTCACAAGATAAATCAAAATATTTGCGATTAAATAGAAATTCTACTCTAATATCCAAACGAAAACTCTTGATATTATACGAAATCTAAAAACTTAAAAATACATATCAGATAAAAAAGCTGCAGAGCTAAACAGTTACAGTAGCACTGCTCCAAGGTCCTATGCTTTACCAAAAGTTCATAAACAAAATACCCCTCTACGTCCAATAGTTGCCTCTAATAATGGTCTCACAAAAAAACTATCAAAATTTATTGTTGAAATTTTAAAAATATTAGTTCACACAAATTTACATATATCAAGTAAAAGATACATTTAAATTCGTTGATTTTATAAATCATGTTGATATATCAGAAGACTATATAATAGCTAGTTTAGATGCGGTTTCCTTATTTACATCTATACCAATAGAATTACTTTTTAATGATCTTAAAAATATTTGGTATAATATTGAACAAAATTGTAGTATTCCACATAATACATTTCTCGATATAATTGACTTTATTTATAGTAATAGTTATTTTTCCTATAATTACAAATACTACAATCAAATCAAATAATTTCCAATGGGTTCAAATCTAAGTCCTATTATTGCTAAAATTGTAATGAAAACGTTACTTATTAAAGTTATACTAACACTCGCTTTTAACCTACCGTTTATAAAGGTTTGTAGATGACATTGTAACAGCAATTCCAACCAATAAAGCAGATGAGATTTGAACACAATTTAACAATTATAACCGCATTATACAGTTTACAATCGAAACAGAGAACAACCACTCAATTCCATTTTTATATACTGTGTTAACCAGAAAAAACAATAAAATAATCACAGATTGGTATATGAAATCAACCAGCTCTGGCAGGTACTTAAATTACAATTCTTATCATTTATTTGACATGAAAATTAATTTTATCTTAGAAATTAAAAACAAAAAACAAAAAATTTCACATGCGTCTTTATACAAAAACATGTTAAAGAAACTATACAATCTTCTAATTAATAATAATTACCCAAAAACTCTAATTAATAAATTACTATTTAACCAAAGAAATAGTCATGACCTCGATACTTATCCAAATAAAGAAGAAAACACAAATTCTAGTATAAACATAAAATTTGTATCCCTTCCCTATATAAAAGATTTGACACTCAAATTTATCAAAATATTTCTACCGTATAATGCAAAAATTTCAAAAAAGAATTTATTCACTGTTCGTGATTCATTTACAAACATTAAAGACAAAAATTCTCCTTTGCTGACAAGAAATGTTATTCATAAAATAAATTGTTTAAAGTGTGATCTCTCATACATAGATCAAACTTGACAAAATTTAAATCAAAAAGTCACACTGCATAAAAGTAATATAAAAAGAAAACCTCAATGCTGTGCTCTGGCAACTCATGCTCTTGATAACGACCATACTTTAGATTTTAAAAATCCGAAAATTATAAAAATTGAAATGCACGATTTAAAAAGATCTTTTATTGAATTGTGCCATATTTACAAAAACTCAAAATCTACGAATAAAAAAAGCGACGTGGGTATTCACATATTTTTAAATTTTAAAGCAAGTTATAAAACCAAAGTTAAAATAAAACAAAAAATTTAATAAATAAACAGAGAGTAATACCCAGTCCTCATTTCCAAAAACATAGTAAATATAAAAATAAACCAAAGCTTTTATATTATTTGGAAACAATCGTATATGCACATGTACATTACTACTACACAAATATTATACACAGCCTATTATAACTGATAAAACAAAATAAGTGAAGAATGACACATTAATTAAGAAATGACACCTGTCAAGTCAATATTTTGCCTATGAATTTAAACATTTTTAGATTTTAATTTTAATACCATGTACTACATAATTTCCTACTAATATCAATGTAAGTAGTTTTATTTTTACTTCACTTTACTTGTACCATTTAAATTTTGCAATCATTGATAAGCTTTTGACAAAGCATACAAATGTACGCGAAAATTTAGGCATTAAAAAAGATTAATCGTACCATCACACACGCACGCACGCACGCACGCACGCACGCACACACACACACGTACGCACGCCCGCAAAGCATAGAAATGTCTGCGAAAGTTTAAGCAATAAAAAAGATTAATCGTACCATTACACACACGCACGCACGTACGCACGCACACACGCGCAGGCACGCACGCACGCGCACGCGCGCACGCACTTGCGCACTCGCGCAAGAACGCACGCATGCACGTACACCTCACACACACACACACAGACAGACAGACACACGCACACAGAGACAGACAGACAGACAGACAGACAGACAGACAGACAGACAGACAGACAGACAGACAGGCAGTCAGACAGACAGACAGACAGACAGACAGACAGACAGACAGACAGACAGTAATTAAAAGAAGGAAAATATAAGGTCTTGGACTGGATTTGAACCTGTGTCTTAGTCTTTCTGCACGTTGGGGCGTCGCGTAATTAGTGCTATGGCAACGCCTGGCGTTTGCTCCTGCTTATATATAGTGTTATTTTTACTACGTTTCTCTTTCTCGATTATACAAGATTCCTATTGTAGGTGTACACGCCTACCTGAGACACAAGGTTTGGGATTTCTGGAAATTCCACAGTAGCCTCGAATCGAGTGATTGATTTATAATAGTTATGCGCACTGCCACGTTCTTCTCTAACACTTAAGGTTATTGTGACATTGCATATTATCCAGTAATAATGCGAAAGATAATAAAATTAATTCTTATAGATTTTATAAATATTTAATGTTTCTGCGGCTTCTTAGAATAAATGTTTGTTTTTATTTAATAAGTTTATACCATATTTCTTATTAACTGACGTATTTTCCCAAAAATTCTTTCTTAATCCCAAACGTTCATTGTTTGTCAAGTATTATAACTTTAGTGTTGCAAATCGTCATAGCTTTAGAGATACTGTTATTGCTTCATATCTAAGTTGTTTTGTACATATTATTATATATCGTTTTATTTGCGTAATAACCATAAATGCACTTTGTTATGGTAGAGCCATCCTTGCGTGTTGCATACATTTTGTTTTGCTGTTCAAATCTTCTAAAGAAGAATTTTTTTTTGTTCTTCCAGGTTTTAACCGTTTTACCTTATACAGGTAAATGGTATTACCGCTGCTATGCTCTAGACATTACTGTAAGCGGTAGAAAGCATGGTTCAGAGGGGGAGATAGATATTATAATTTAAACTAAATATTGAGCGCCACTACATTCAGAAGAAAAAGGGAATGTAGAACCCATAAGTTGGCTATAACGATGAAATACCTGAAATAAATTACAAGATTAAAAATATAACACATGAGGCAGCAGTTTGCTCCTCCAATATTTTTCAAAATAACATAATATTGAAAGTATCTTTATATACTTAGAAATTTTATATCTTTTCTTTGTTGTTTTAAATAAAAATGTTCTAGGTTTCTTAGAAAAGTATAATGTAATATAATATCCTTTGACAAATTATATGTTATTACAAAAAAAAAATTGAACGTATTTATAATTCAGGTACTAAAAAATGTTTGTGCAAAAGTAACTTAGCTTTCTTTAACTATGTTTCTATAAATTGAAAATATAATTCTCTTGATTTTAAATTTCACGTTAATAATGGAGTCTAACGTTTAGTTCTAATAAATATACAACAATATTTATGACATGTAGAAATCGGATCCGTTAACTACTTACAATTGGAATGAATAGATTTTAAAATTCATTAGTAAAGTAAGTAAATAAGCAACGTTTCCTACTCAGATGATAGAAAAGGCAACATTATACTTAAACAAAAGATTTTAAATCAGTAGCATGATTCATACAAGTTACATATCTAAGTAAGTTGAAGTATAAAATTTTCATAAGCAAAAACAACACATTTTTATGAACTCGTAAGAGTATTAGAATGTCCCTCTTTAATCATAACAAGAGATAGACAATTTAAAGCTTTAATTGATAGCTGTTATATCAAATTATGTTTAAATTAGCAAGAACTATATTTAGATTTAAATGCATTGATCAATATTGTCTAATTATTCAATCAATATGAAATACATTCAGTTCCAAAATTTTTAGTTCACTTTAAATTTATGATATATTCTTAGTCACATTAGGTTTTATTATACCATTGTTATAATATGAACAAAAGTAGTTGACAAATGGCATCTGTCGAATAAAAGTATAACTAGTACGCACCTGGAGTATTCAGTTTGACACCTGTAACACCAACCAGATATAAGTATTGATGTCGTGCTGTTTACGTAGCAAATTATCGTTGCTTAAACTTTGACCAAACCTCTTCGCTGATAATTAAAACATTTATTTAGTTTAACTAGGTGCAAATCTTGCGATCTTGTATCGAGCATTTGTGGTATTTTGAAATTCTGTACATTCTAAACAGACGTAAATATATTTATAACACGGCGATTCTTCAGAAAAACCGAAGCAAAGCTGACGATCTTGAGGGTACACCTTGAACAAACTATGGTATTAAATGATGAACCAACGTACCGATTTATTTCTCTGCATTGCCACTACCAATAAAAATCATAACGTCGACCATTCTCGACGCTATATTTAATTCTCCACACTATCGCGATTCTTAGATCCGAGGACGCTAAGCAAGCCATGTTAATTTGATAAGCAACGACCTTAGACTACTTTTCGATTCCGAAGCAGTTCATATTCATTCGATACCTTCATCTTCGTATATTTTCGGCAGATGGCTGTGCATATTACCACGTATTTCATAATGATGTTATTTCTGAATGTGTTTATTTATCTACATTATAAATGTAATAATATATTTTTATTAAATCGCTTAAGAATATAAGTTAAATGTTGTAAACAACAGCTGGCTCAATTCTTGTGATACAATTATTTTGTCCCATCGCATTAGCCATAACTAATTAGATATATCAACTGTATAATGGGCACCACAAGGTGTGTTGCAAATATTGGGGTTTACTTAGGATTACATTTTAAAATTCTTATTGAGATTATGTTGACAAACGTAACATTTGAAAATGTTACAGTGTTAATTGTTTTTATTAGTAACCAAGTATGTTTCGTGTTTAGTCTCTATAATTGAAAATTAATAGAAAACGACTAATGATGTTGATTGAGTAATAAGCACTATTTCAGATTTATTGAATGTAGAGTGTTTGCGTCCAAAGTTAGGTTTTATTTTGTGGTCGAATTAAGGTTAATGCGTGTCTTAATTAGGTGTAACGATTTACTGGTGGCGTGTCTGTTATACAGGAATTGCATAACCTATAATGGTAGACATTTTTAAGTCAAAGTTTTGATGTAAAAAGCTTTGTTTCGTAAAGTTTGAGACTTTAACCTCAAACAGGGTTCTTTCTATGCGAATGAAATAAAGTAAATAATAACAGTTACACTTCTGTATAAACACTTATTGTAATAGTTTTTAGTAAAAGATGTTAACCAAATAATGAAATAAACCTGTATAACTAATCACTAAATCGACCCTACACTACTTAAGAAAACTAATTAGAGTTCATAGCAAAATGGTAGATATTATTATTATTGTCTTAATATAAACTATATCTGTATACACGAGTTAAGGTTCGTGGCTTCGAGCGGTCCTTTTTAAAAAGACTTCTTTGGTCCTTAACACATTTATTTGTTTTAACAGATTTGAACAGTTACAATTTTGAATTAATTTATTCTAAGTCGAATAGTTAATACGTAATTGTACAGTGAGATATCTGCGAACTGCAAGGCAAAAGCTGAACGTTTGATGAACTGACTGGGAGTGGAGCTCCCGGCCTTTTTATAATCTCCCTACCTCTTTACAATTCTGTGGGAACCTGCGGACCTAATGTCCGCCAACACTTGACTCTATTCATAATACTTAGTTGCTATCTTAAAAACTATTCATAATTACAATGTTGCAGGCTTATTCTGCGTAATTTCGGTACGTGACATCCTACGACCGTCTGTGACCTGACATCTGCAGTGTCACTTATCCTTGTGCTACTTTGTAGAGTTTCCACTCGTGGGAACTGAAATCATTATAATAAATTGTAATAAATTGTTGCAATTTGTCTTTTATGACATTGTTGCACTTTCCTAACATTTCCTAATGTTTCCTAATATCTTTATTAGTTTTATATGTATAACAAATGGGGTATCCTATAACTCTTCCCAACGTACATTAAAAATTAAAGGATTTTACCTTATCTTGATTTTTAATTAAATTCGTTTTCGTTTAATCTCATTTAAAATTCATATTTTCTGGGGTACATTTGTTTGTTTGGGTTTCTTAAATCTAAAACTGTTTTCTTTATTATTCTTAAATCTAATACATATTTTGTACGTTACATAAATGATCAATAAAATAGTCAATAAAATCAATATAATTGTCCATACACTAATATTATCGTAGTGCACTTTGGGCGTCTTGATCTCGTTCAGTTTTTCTTTATAATCTTCCATGAGTTTCATGGCGTGGTTTAGGTTGTCTAATTCCAGGTGTTCCAATTGCATTGGTTTTTGATGGGTTTCTTCATCTTCTTCTTGGGTAATCTTGATTTGCAGATCGGGTAGATTTGCTAATTTCTTGCTTTGTACTGGATCTTGGTAAACTCTAATTATTTCGTTTTTTAATTTTAAATAACAATTTTCCTTAAGGGTGATTAATTTACTTCCGGTTAATGCTAAATTACTTTCATCTTGATTGCAATACATTGTTGCGATTACTTCGGTGGGAAAAATGGCTATCCATTTATTTTCCGTTATTTTCTGAATTTTCATGTTGTTGATGTGTACAGGTTTGGCTTCACAATTTTCATAATGATTGGTAAATTTTAGTAGTTGTACTTCGCAAGGGCTGTCTTCTTGAATTGTTGTTGTTGTCAATGATTGGCATAAGTATTGATTGGGTGTGACTTCATTACATTTGTCGTTTGTATAACCATATCTTTGTTCATTTAAGGATAAGAATTTGGTTTTTGGAATATTAACTTGGTATGTGCTAGTCATTTTCATTGGAAAAGCAAATAAGTGATAATAATTGTAACTGTTAATCTCTACTATCGGTATTTCTATTAGAAATGTTATATCGTTATTTTTTACATAGCCTTTAACTATGGCTATTTTTTCAAATATTAAAATGTTTGATTCTAATACATCAAAAGGTAATTTACTATTAGTTATAAAAGATTTTATTCTCAATAATTCTTTTAATAAATCTATTGGTTCTATGATACTTGAATGTAGGGTATTTAATTTTGCAAAGGTTCAATAATCTATAGTGTTTTGCACACTGCCTAATTTTATTGGTAGTATACCGGGGTTGTTCTTTATGTCTTCAATTATAATTTCTGTGTCCGTTCTACCTGGGTGGAGGTTGACGGTAAGGGTGACGATTGTTCATCTGAAGGTACAGGGTGTCTTAAATTTTTAAGGTGAATATATTTTGTTATCTTGCCGTCGTCTATCGCGGCTACGTTTTTGTCAGATATTCGTTTGATTTTAAAGGGTCCTAAATTTCTCGGTGCCGTTTTGTGTCTTTTACTTTGGTAATTTTTCTCAAATACGGTTTGTCCTATGGAAAATTTGTTTATGTCTGAGTTTTTATTACGGGTCGCGGTAATGCGTTCTTTATCGTTATCTAATTTGTCCTTTACTTTGTCATAGGTTATTTTTAGTTTCTCCTTGTGGTCTTTAGCGTATTGCTGATAGATTTCTTTGTTATAATGTATATCGTAGGGGTTGCGTGAATCTGAGTGTCCTAAGGTTAGTTCTAAGGGTGTAAAATTTGTAGTTGAATGAATCGTGTAATTATACGCGATTAATGCGTATGACATTAAGTTAGTTATGTGTTCTTTCTTGTAATTTATTCTTAATAATCGGATCTGTTCTAATAGGGTTGAATGTAGTCTTTCGATTAGTCCATTGGATTCAGGGTGGTTTTCCGTTATAAAGTGAATTTTTATTTTGTGTAATTCCAAAGTGTTTTGAATTGTTTCGTTTTTAAATTCGCTTCCGTTATCTAACGTTATTGTTTCGGGTGTTCCGTAAAATGTAAAATAGTGTAGAAATCCTTTAGTTACGTCTATACTATTTTTTGAAGTGATTGGTATTGCTTGTCCTATTTTCGTAAATGCGTCCACGATTGTTAGGTAACTTTGTGCTTCTACTACTAGAGTATCTGCATGTAATTTTTGGAAAGGTTTGTCGGGTGTTTTAGTTAACATTAAGGGTATCTTTGGGGGTTTTCTGTCATATTTGACTTTATCACATAATTCGCACTGGTTGATAAAGTCTGTAGTTAATTCTTTCATGTCCTTGAAATAGTAACGTCTCATAATTTGTTTGAGGGTCTCGTTTATTCCTCGATGATTGGTCTTTCCTACGTGTTGGTTTCTTATTACATCGTTTATTTGGTCAGGGTCGTCTAATGTTATTAATTTTCTTGTGCATCTTATAAGTTCGGGGCCAGAATTGTTAAATAGTTTAACATATATTTCTGAAAATCGTTTGTATAAGTTTTTCGTGTTGAAGTAAAAGTAAAATCGTTTTTTCTCGGGGGTGTATATTTTTTTAGAATTTTAATTATCTGTGATTCATCGTCGTCTTTAGTTATTTGAACTTGGTAAATTTTCTTATTATCCACTTTCGTGTATTTTACAGGGTTGGGGTTGTTTAAAACTTCCGTGATTATAAATTGATTGGGTTTCATGTCTATAGCTTCGTTTAAAATTTTTATTGCGGTTTCCGGTTCGTTATTTTGTGTCAAATGTATGGTTTCCATTTCTTCTGGGTCTTCTCTGATTTCGGTTTCGTCTACGTTTCGTACTAATGATTCTGTCTCAAGTGCGTTAAGTTGGATTCTACTTAAAGCGTCTGCGTTATTGTTGTAAATTCCCTTTTTGTATATGATCTTATAGTCATATTCTTCTAGTCTGATTCTCCATCTTTGTAATTTCGAGTTAGGTTCTTTGAGTTTGCATAGCCACACTAATGGTCTATGATCGGTATATATATATATATATATATATATATATATATATATATATATATAAAATTTCCGTCCGTATAGGTACGGTCTAAAATACTTTGTTGCCCAAATTATGGCTAACAATTCTTTCTCTATCGTACTGTATCGTTGCTCTGTTTCATTGAGGGTTCTTGATGTCTAAGGCAACATTTGTTGCGTCCGTTGTTAATATAAATGGTTTCGAAAAGTCTGGGTATTCTAATACGTGGTGATTTGTTAAAATGCTTTTGATTTTGTCTACTGCTTTTATAAATTCTGGGGTATGTACAATTTTGTTTCCCTTTTTTAAACAATTGGTTAGGGGTTTAGTTATTTGAGCATAACCTTTTATAAATTTTCGGTAGTATCCGCTAAGGCTAAAAAATCCTTTAATTCATTTATTTGTTTTCGGTATGGGGTAATTTGATACAGCGTTTGTTTTGTCGGGGTTTGGCATCACTCCTTGGGGTGTTAATTTGTGTCCTAAAAAGGCTACTTCTTTCTGTAGAAATTCGCTTTTGTCTAGTTGTACTTTAAATTTTGCGGTTCTTAATCTTTCAAACACTTCTCTTAATCTTTCAATGTGCTCCACTAATGATGTTGAATACACTATTTATCGTCTAGGTACACAAGGCATTTTTCGTTGTATATCCCTCGTAGTATGTTATCCATTACTCGTTGAAAAGTTGCGGGTGCGTTCTTCAGTCCAAATGGCATCCGTTTATACTCGTAGTGTCCTCTAGGTGTGCTAAAGACTGTTTTCTGTGTATCTCCTTCTTCCATTTCTACTTGATGGTATCCTGATGCTAAGTCTAGCGTCGAAAAATATTGGCACTTGCCTAACTTGTCTAATATTTCTGTTATATTCGGTAACGAGTATTTATCGTCTACCGTTTTTTCATTTAGTTTGCGGTAATATATTACCATTCAGTATTTCCGTTTTCCTGATGCGTCTAGTTTCTTCGGTACTATTAGTACGGGGCTGCTCCATGGTGAATTGGACTGTTGTATAATATCTTGTTCTAATAGATCGGTTACTTGTCGGTCAGCTTCTTCCTGACTTGCTTGGGGTAATCTGTATGCTTTGGTGAATATGGGTTTGTTATCCGTTAGCTCAATGTTGTGCTTAACTGTATTTGTAAACGTTAGGGGTATTCCTTCGCAATAGAATATGTCGCGGTACTCGTAACATAATTTTTGTATTTCGTCATTTTCTGCGGGGTTGTAATTTTCGTTTGGGGATTCATCTATTTCCATTTTGTTAAAGTTTAATTCTTCTACGTTTATCGGGTTTGTTAAAGATAGTTCTACGGGGTAATCATTTGAGTTTAATATTGTTGTTGTGGCGTAATTATCTTTGATTTTTACTAATGCGGTTGGAGTTTCTACTCCTTGTTGAAAGGTTATATGGTTTATTATTCCTAAGTTATTATTTGAATTTACGGGGATTCTTTTTTTTCTGTTCGGGGTTCTAATGTATATTTTTCGTCTATTTGGATGTTTTGAAATTTGATGGGGATTCGTCCATACTTGGTTCTTAATAATCAGTTTTTGATATCTATGTTGGCTCCTAATTTTCTTAGAAGGTCCATTCCTAATAGTCCATCATATTTGTCATTAAATTCAAATATGCAGAATTTATGTTTCATCTTTACGTTAAAGGTTTTTGGTAAAGGTATGTTTGCTACGAATTGGTGCAGGGTTATTTGATAGGCGGTTCTAATTTTGAAGGGTTCTCTTTCTACATAGTTTAGATAATGTTTCTTTACTGTTCGCGGGCTTATTAATGTTTTTGAAGATCCGGTATCGATTAGTAATTTAAATTCAGCGTGGGGTATTTCCATATAGGGTAATACAAGGTGATTCATATTATTTAGATTTATTACGTTAGGTCGTTTATAAAATGGTCCATTTGAAAATGTGTTCTCTTCGTCGTCTTCCTCGTAATTTTCGTGTGGTTCTTCGCGTTCATAGTGGTTTGATTGATTCTATTCATTATTCGTACACGGTCGATTGTTATTATTCTGGTCATCTTCATACTCTTCTATTTCTTGATAAAATAGCTCTTCTGAATTGAAAGTGCGTTTTTGATTGGGGTTTGGTCTTATGTGAGTTATTTTTGTGTTGGGTCTGGTGTTACCAGATGAGGTATCCATTGGTGTAGGTTTGTAATAATTATTCGGATTATTAGTGTTTATCATCGGTGAGTTTTTATTAGGATTCCCGTTAAATGTTGGTCTTTGTTGATTTATATTTTGGTTAAATATCGGTTGAAATGCGGGTTTTGAAAAGTTCGAGTTAAATGTTGGTTGATATGCGGGTTTTGAAAAGTTCGGGTAAAACGTTGGTTTTGAGAATTGTTTGTATTGGTTGTTAAAGTTTGAATTATTAAAATGTGGATTATTTGTTCGCGTTTGGTTTGTTTGTGCATTGATTGGGTTAAATTTTTGTTGTGGATTTATTTGTCTTGCGGGTTGTATAGTTTTCATTGGCGTATTGCTTTTATTCGCGTTGGGGTTGTATAGTCGGTTTCTATAGTACATTACGTTTTCTTCTTCGATTATCATATTCATTGCTTCTTCTAAGTTTTGGGGATGTTGAAATCTAATTTTATCTAAAAGTCTTTCGGGTAGTGCATTTAGATAGGTATCTAATGCCATCTCGTCATACATTTTCGTTGTTAAAAGTCTCACGTTTGGGTCGGTCTCTTCGATTTTGAGTTTTGTCAAGATTAAACTTCTTACATATTGGCATCTCATTCCAAATTGATAGGGTGACTGGTTGTGTTCCATTCTTAGGCTGGTTAAATCCCTTACTAAACATTTTAGGTTACGTTGGTCGCCGAAATAAGCAATTAATATTCGTTTATATTCGTCCCATTGGACGACGTCCTCGCGACTGGCTATTAACGTTAGTGACCTTCCGGTTAATTTACTGGTAATAAGGCGGATAAGCAAAGTGTTTCTGTCGTTATCGCCCGGTTTGTAAAAGGTTTTTAAGAATATTTCGCTGGCTGAAATGTAATTGTGAGTAAACATTAGTCATTCCCGTTAAAGCTGGGGATCATTTCGAGGTACAGCTTCATTTCATTAGTCATCTTGGCTGGGATAATATTTGGGTAATTTTAAAAAAGTAAAAAAAATTTGTCTTTTTTTTTTTAAATTTTGGATTTATTTTGTAGTTTTTCGGTGTTATTTGATGAGTTTTACGCTTGGTATTAGTTTGGTTGAGTTTACTTTTGATTTGCCGATATTTAATTTTAATTTCTGAAGTTTCAATAGGCTGAGTTATTTTTGTGGTAATTTATTAGGTGTAAATGTTTTGCGTTATTTGCGTCAGTTAAAACTTCTCTAACTTTTTATTATGTCAATTTTATTTAGGTGCGTAATAATTATCTCGTTGGTTTAGGCGATTGTAAGGTGTCTGCAATGCTTACAATGTTATCAAATAATTAGTTGCGTTAGCGTCTCTATTATAAGTTATTTTTAATTATACCGTGGGTGTTATTTAGTACTCGCAGTGATTTTATACATTGAAATTTGTGCGTCTTTAATTTACTGAAATATTTTCACGTTTGAATAAGGTAGTAATTTGCGTTTTAGTACCGTAATTATTTATTCTCTTGAGTAGTTTAACATTGATATTTTAATAAAGTTTCCGATCGTAATTTTATGCTGTTTTAATTTGACAATGATGAAAGGTTTCGCGATGTATTTAAATAGCTTTTGTACTGTGATTTATAATTAGATTTTATGCGTATTTATTCAAGGTTAGTTTCCATTCACTTTTGATGAGGTATGAGTGTTGGTTTTGCGTTCAATTTGAATTCGCGCTTCGTTATTTCTTGTATTAATAATAGAATGCAAGTTGTCTATTTATGGATGGTATTTGAGGTTGAATCGCGGTGTTATAAGGTTTTGGTTTTTAATTGCTCGTGGTTTTGCTTTCGCGTTTTTATTCTTGGTGTATTTAAATTATTTTTTGTGCGTCAGTTAATTCTTTTATTGTGGGATTAGAAATTTTATTTCTTGTGTTAGTTGAGTTAAGATTTAATTCAAAAATTCTAAAGTTTGTTGCGCCAGTTAAGGTTGTTGAATTAGAGGTTGTTTTTTTTTTAAATTTTCGCGCCAGTTAAGATTTAATTCCGCAATCTTAAGAGGTTTGGTTTTGTTTCTAAAAATTTTTCTTACGTTTGTTAAAGCGTGATCTAGTCTCTTGTGCGCTCTGCGACTTTTTTGATTGTCTCTAGTTTTTTGTGTTTTAGAATAGTTTTTCTCAGTTCTTAGTCTCAGAATTTTTTGTTGTATCAAGTTTTCATAAATTTCTCATATATACAAGTAAAATAATAATAAAATTTCAATAAAGGCTTGAAGATAATCTCTAGCAATTGCTAAGTCGATTATTTTCAAAAAATGGCATAAAATATTTGTAACAATAGTCAACATATACATAAATAAATCATAAAACTAGCAAATATCAAATGTCTTTGTTAATAATAAAATAAATTTCAATTAGTTTAGGAAAATAAACTTACACTAGTTGCTTGGTTGCTCTCATTGATTTGTTTTCTTTGTTTCTGATTTTCTTTTGGTTTCTTGGATTTGATCTATGCTTGTATCGCCTCCAATTTTTCTTTTGTTGAATTCGAACTATGCTTGTTCTCCTTCAACTGCTGGACTTGAACGATGCTTGTTTCTCCTCCAACTTTTGTTTTTGTTCTGCCAAAATCGGAATTGAAATTCCCGGACCACCAGTTCCTCGAAGTTGGATTCGCTAGTGCCCTTTTGACATCCGTTACGACTGCGCCAGTTAATGTTCGTGGCTTTGAGCGGTCCTTTTTAAAAAGACTTCTTTGGTCCTTAACACATTTATTTGTTTTAACAGATTTGAACAATTACAATTTTGAATTAATTTATTCTAAGTCGAATAGTTAATACTTAATTGTACAGTGAGTTATCTACGAACTGCAAGGCAAAAGATGAACGTTTGATGAACTGACTGGGAGTGGAGCTCCCGGCCTTTTTATAATCTCCCTACCTCTTTACAATTCTGTGGGAACCTGCGGACCAAAAGTCCGCCTACACTTGACTCTATTCATAATACTTAGTTGCTATCTTAAAAGCTGTTCATAATTACAATGTTGCAGGCTTATTCTGCGTAATCTCGGTACGTGACATCCTACGACCGTCTGTGACCTGACATCTGCAGTGTCACTTATCCTTGTGCTACTTTGTAGCGTTTCCACTCGTGGGAACTGAAATCATAATAATAAATTGTAATAAATTGTTGCAATTTGTCTTTTATGACATTGTTGCACTTTCCTAACATTTCCTAATGTTTCCTAATATCTTTATTAGTTTATATGTATAACAAATGGGGGATCCTATAACTCACGTAACAAGAAAGAGTGGCACTACAATATGTGGAGCCCACAACCGGTTCGTTTACTTCCTTGCAAATGTTGAACTCGCTAGGGTGTTAAAGCTCAGCTATTCATACGGCCCAGAACGTTGAATGACTAGTTCACACACTAAAGCCCCAGATATTACAACGAAAATGTTAACACAGATATAAATAATGCTTATAAATACAATTTACAGCTTAACTTAAGACAAAAAATGTGCCTTATGACTGACTACTCACGTATTAAAATAATCCATACCTAATCTTAAAACGTCTCATATAAGAGTCACAAAATTTACTTTCAGTCTTGCTGGGGGTTTAAATATATTTGTATTAGCCGGTCTCTCTCTCTCTGTCTTTCTTTCTCTTTGTTTCTCTCTCTCTCTCTCTCTTTCTCTCTCTTTCGGCATAGTTGATCGGCGACGCTGCACAGAAATCTTGTAAGTGTCTAACTTCAATATTGCCGAAAAAAGCTATCCAATGACAAGTAATTTTTACAAAAATTATAAATTTATGCTAGCTTACTTTTATTTTATAATACTCCAATATCCTTCAAAACAAATTTATACTTGCAGCTTGTACTTCAAATTCCTTTTCTGGCTACCTGTTTTTGCTTATAATTATTTTTAAAGTATGGTTTTCATTTGATAGCTGTATCCAAATGTTCTTGGTTTTATCTCAAATTTTAATTAATTTAATTCCGTCCGTCGAAGTGTACGTCTTAGAAAGTACATTTATTAATGATACAAAAAATTAGCTTGTGTCGCTGCACTAATATTATTTACAATTGATTGTCGTATTCTTTAATATAATTATGCTTTATTACTTGTTTTCCAATTTCTTTGTTACAGAATAAATTACCCATCTTGAAAATACATGTTTGATATCTAAGAAATGTATCACCCGCTCCCCAATTACTTCCGTCTTTATATACTAAAACACACACAATGCGTCATTCTTTAATTTTCTTCAATTGTTTTCTCGAAGATTAGTCACCCGCATGATGTAACATTCTGCTTCCTTATCTGTTTAGTGAGCCGTCAGTTTTAAATTGATGGCTAGTAAGGGTCTGGCACTTTTTCTTAATTCATTACAAATCGGTCATTGCTATCTCTTTCTTGCGATATTTGGACCATAATTAGAGCTATTAAATATGTATATTGATGTGGTAATTAAACCACAAGAGGTCATTGAGCACCACATTGTATGAGAAAAAGCCGATACAAAACGGAGTAATGTAAAATTTTCCAATATATAATCTTTACTTTGTATAAACATGTGAGTGAAATCTTATACAAAGTAACACGCTCTAAGTACACATAGTGTTGTGATTTACCATTTAAAACTAAGCCCAAATTTAAAATCCGTAAAATAAAACATTCATTTAAACCCGTGTGTAAATATTTATTTCTGTGAAAAATACCTCTAAAGCAAGTTTCATTGCATTTATAAAGACTGCAAAACGAGTTTAATCAATCTTAAAACAAGTTTTATTGTGCGTATGCAGGCTAAAAAACATCCACTTTAAGCGTACTAAATAACTTCAATGTCTATGATTTAATAAACGCAATACTTGGTTCTGAAAGACAAATAGTTCCAGCTACACATTTCTTTAGAAGCATCAGTCAATAAACGCTATTTATTTATAACGTTATAACCTAATTGCGAGATTCAATGCAAAGTAGTTTTCCTTTCAAAGAAGTCAATTTCGGGCTGGTTCGAGAATAAATTTTGATTATATTAACAAAAAAATTACTGCATTTATATAGTTAAACAAACCGCTGCTTGAGAATCTTCTCAGTGCTATAAAGCATCAAAGAACAACTAATTATACGTGGAAAGCGATAATATGGAGAAAAACCGTAAAGTTAGACAAGGTAACGAGTTTTAATGGCTATACAAAAGTGTGTAGGAAAGATATAACAAGAACACTTTTTCGATTAAAGAGTTAGGAACGCAAAATTATGGATGATTGTTGCATTATGCAGTGACTCACACTTCCTAAAATATAATCAGAAGGTTCAAAACAATGACGTATTAAGATTGTTTTATTATATAAAGACAGAAGTAATAAGGAACGATTCATTCAAGATTCGGCATTCGCGATTTGACAGTCAAGATTTGAACATAAGTACCTCGACATCAAATAGTTGATAGATATTTTTTTTATGAAGAGCAACAACGATTAATTTATTACTCTAATATGAACAACCTTGCTGCAAGGTCACACGCTACTCTAATCTGTAAAGTACTTTCCAAAACTGATGCAAAATATTTCAAGGTATAAAAATGAGTTAAAAATGGAAATCTAAAATTTTGGAACCAGAAAAGTTTTCAAGCAATTAATTCTAATGGAGACGATTTGTTAGAAAGTCAAAAACAGATTGTCATAAAGATAAAAAGAATAAGCAAGAATTTTACGATCCAGAGTACAAGTATAACTTCGTTTTGAACCTAAAAGGACATTTGTTTATTATTAAGTAGATTAAGCTAGGATAAGTTCTTATTCTGCAAATAAAAATTATTTGTAAATGGATAATTTGATTTTAGCAGTATAAAATAGAGCTTGAAGCGTTATGACCTTTACAAAAAATTTTGTTCAACGTCGTTGATCAAATACATCGACAAGAGGTAATACAAGAATATTAAATTTATCCAGAAAAATTTTAAAGGAAATTTTGTGACCTATATATAAAATACTTTGAGGTTTCCTAATAATAAGCGAGAATTAGGTTGAGATTTTATTAATACGTAAATAGTAATAAAATACTGTTTATTTCTAACCTTAAGTTGTAAGTTGCATATTTGTGTGCGAAGATTATGTGTATAAAAGAAATATGTTTTTTAATGAATCAAGGATTGCTCGTAAATGTTTCTTAAGATTTCTTTGTTTCATTTCATTTTCTCAAAATTAACAGCATACTGGCCAGTGAGCTAGCCAGAAGAGAAAACGGGCACAGTAAGATAAGAATTGACATTTTCTATTCAACAAACATCCATTGCATCCTTAAGCTGCTCAGGGCGACTGTACACAGATATTCACACCATCATTTGTGGCGTCCCAGAAACTCGACTACGTCGTCTACAAATTAGAGTTTCTTATCTCATATGATGTTGTGGAAGTTTTCTCTGAATAGTATATCTGAATGGTTTTTAGGATGACTGATAGAATGAAAGACTTTCGTGAGGGTTTGAAAGCTGATGAGATGGAAATTGGTTCTCAGGGAGCGTTTATTGGGAAGAACCAAAAAAAAAGAATCTAAAGACCAAGAAAGAACAAAGTATGGAAGAGACTCCGGAAACAAAAATGATGGCTTTCTTTTTAAGTCTAATTCAAAGTATGTAGGAACAAAAAAAGATTAGTGAAAGGAATGAAAGAAACATTAAGGAAATGACATAAAATATGAAATAAATGAGTGAAAAACATGAAAAAGATACAAAAGAAATCAACGAATGGTGTATCAAGAAAATGAGTGATAAATCTGATAAAATTACTTAGGAGTTGCAATTAGAAAGCGATAAGAATGAATAAAAATTTAAAGAATTGAGTGAAAAATTAATTTCAGGCTTAAAAAACACTGACAAGACCTTAGAGAAAATAACTTTTTAAATTAAAGGAAAAGGGGTCCACATTGTAGAAGATATGGATGACCTAAAAGAGGAAATTGTTCAAATAATAGCGAATCGTGACACATGTAAGAAAAAAACTAGTGGAAGAATCAAATGTCCAGGCCAAAAAGTAAACGAAATGTATGAAAGCTGCCAATCTGGATATAAAACATTTAGAAATGATTTGGGAAATATTAAAACAAACTCGGGCAGTAAGTTTCAAAATTTAGAGGATAGGGTTAAGAGTAATCATATTGCGATGAAATAACATTCGAATTTTTATGGAGATAGTAAACTTAACCCTAAGATATTTTAAAACAACGTAAAAACTTTGATACACGTCAAATAAGATGAACAAATTAAGCTAAGCTAAGCCTAGCTAGGTTAAAAGGTAGTGCAAAAATTTGGTTGGACTGATTGAGAGTGAGTTAAACTTTTTACAAGACTTTGATATTAAAGTTTTAAAGCACTTTTGGGGGAGCAATTTAAGGTTAGAAACAGTTTACCTAAGGGCAAGCATAGCAGTGATTCTGTCATGACAAAGAAGCTGTATGCCATAAAAGAATTTAATGTTGCCAAACAACTTGGTCCTCTTTAGAGGAGAAACAAAGTATCAAATATTTAACGGGACACTTCGAAACAGAGGTAAGGCAATGCAACGTCTTACAAAATATTGTCGATAGTGATGTATTTTTGGAATACCTTTAACGATATGATGAGATTTGTTAACCACGAAGGATGGAGACCAGATCAAGCAGTTTACCCATGTATGCATTTAGATTTCAACAAAACAATAGACAAGAAAGAAAGATACCGTGGCAAAACATTCGATGGGGAAATGATAGTACAGAGAAGCGACTGGGGTCAGAATAATGTAATCAGGAGTGACGGAGGAAGGGAGAACTATGAATCACGTAGAATTGGGATGGAACCGTAACCTAAGAAAGGGAAAACAGTAAAAACGCACAAACTGATGGCTATAATAGGACATATGCGGAGATAGTGAACAGACCAGAACCGTCAACGGCAAGGTTGGATGTTCAATAAAGGGCAAACCGAGCGCACCCTTACAAATCAACCAGTGCGAGCATCAACAACGATTTATAAAATTTGAATTAGTAAATGAAAATGTAAACTTATTACCTATGTTAAATATAAATATAGAAGATAAAATTACCAAAGTACTTATAGATACGAGAGCTAACGTATCAATAATTTTAGAGGATTTTATTAAAAACAACGTATAAAAATGAAATTATGAGTTGATACCCATAAAAAAAAAGCAACCTAGTAGCACCAAATAACAGAAAATATCTAAGTATAAATAATATGACAATCCTAAGATGTAATTTGGGTACCATAAAATTTCAACAAGAATTCATGATTGTACCTGAATTAAGGATGGAAGCGATAATTGGAATGACTCTGATTGATAGGTTAAAAATTGTAATAGATGCGAAGAAGAAAAGAATTATATGTGGTAAAGAAGATTTTAAATGGGAGGATGTAATAAAGGTTAAAGTAGAGAATTACTACATGAATTTAAATCAGTTTGAATTTAAAGTTACAAAGGAAGAACGAAAAAAAATGCGAGCATTGTCGTTAAATGTCCAGGTGGGGTTACAAATGAGGCAGAATCGTTACTGAAGAAATATTCTACCTTGGTAAATAAAGAGTCGATGATTGTTATAAAGAGTACTCATGGTTAGATTAGAATCTAAACTGGTAAACACAGTAATAATACAAGTATACATGCCCACCTCTAGCTACAGTGACGAATAGGTAGAAGCGATCTACAAAGATATCGAAGACATACTAAAACACGTAAAAGGACACGAAAATTTAATAATTACGGGGGATTTTATTGCAGTGGTAGGTGAGGGTATGGAAGGAGCGATAGTAGGTTTATTTGGTTTAGGCACTAGAAACGACAGAGGAAATAGGCTGGTAGAATTTTGCGACAAGATCAATTTAATCATTACAAACACATTATTTCAACATCATGCTAGAAGACGATATACGTGGAAGATGCCCGGAGATATAGGAAGATATCAAATAGATTACATTCTTGTTAGACAACGGTTTAGAAATCAAGTAAAAGACTGTAGAAGTTACCCAGAAGCAGATATAGACACTGACCACAACATCGTAATTATGAAGGCCGCACTTAAATTTAAAAATTTGAAAAAAAGAAACGGAAAAAGGCACTTGGACATACAGAAACTAAAAGATAAAGATATTCAAGAAAGATTCGAAAAAAGGTCAAATGCATTGCTCAAAGATATCGGGAAAATATCTGATACTAAGGAAGTAGAAACAGAATGGAATAACATTAAATCCAGCCTCGACATGGCGGCCAGAGATATTCTGGGGTATACACAAAAAGAAAATAAGAGACCATAGATAACAAAGCATATCCTGAATTTAATAGAAGAAAAACGAAAATACAAAAATAGATCAGACGAAACACGAAAACAGAGATACAAAGTCAAAAATTTGGAATTTATTCGCAAATGCAGGAAAGGTAAAGAACAATGGATTGATGAAAAGTGCAACGAGGTACAAACTAAGATGGAAGTAGGAAAGACAGATGAAGCATACAAACTAATTGGAATCAATTTTAGGGATATAAAACCGTATAGCAAAAATATAAGGGACGCGGGAGAAAATGTCATTATAGAAAATGTATAGAAAGTGGGTAGATGGCAAGAATATATAGGGAATTTATATGCAGGAGAAGAACTAACTGCATTAGAAAAGGAATCAGATTGAAAATGATGACTTGGGATATCCTATACTTAGAGATGAATTTGAATTAGCATTAAAAGGTCTGAAAAATGGTAAGGCGCAGGGTACAGATAAGGTGCAAGCGGAGACTCTAAAAGCCGCTGGTCAAGCAGTAACAGAACGTCTCTTCCAACTCGTAAGCTATATGTATGAAACAGGCGAAATACCCAAAGATTTCAAACATAACATCATAGTAACCATACCAAAAAAGAAAGGCGCAAATAGATGTGAAAATTTTCGAATAATAAGTTTGACAGCACACGTATCAAAAATATTAACTAGAATTGTACAAAGACAAATAGAAAAACGGGCTGAAGAAATACTAGGAGAAGACCAATTTGGGTTTAGGCGAAGCAGGGGAACACGGGAGGCTATCTTAGCTCTGAGGGTGATAATGGAGAAAACAATAAAAAAAAGGGGAAAGCGTGTATATAGGGTTTGTAGATCTGGAAAAAGCATCTGACAATGTAAAATGGAAAAAAATGTTCGAAATACTCAAAAAGATTGGAATGAGTTATAGGGATAGACGGATAGTACATAGCTTATACAAAGAGCAAACAGGAGTAATAGAATTAGAGCAGGAACGTAGTGAAGTAAACATCAGGAAAGGGGTGAGACAGGGATGTTCCCTATCCCCATTAATTTTTAACTTGTACATTGAAGAGGCAATGAATACTGTCAAATGCAGGAAGACATTTGGAATTACTATGCAGGGACAAAAAATTGATATGCTTAGATTTGCAGATGATTTAGCGGTATTAGCATCTAGCAAGAAAGAGTTAGAAGCTGCTCTCAATGAATTGGAAACGGTTCCAACAGAGAGATACAGTATGAAAATTAACAAAAGTAAAACTAAAGTACTAGTATGCAAAGGAGGCAAAAATAAATCAAAAACAAGAATACAAGTATGTAACACGAACTTACAAGAGGTTAAGGATTTCTGCTACCTAGGAAGCCAAATAACGCAAGATGGTAAAGCACAAAAGATATAAAACAAAGATTAGCACAAGGTCGTGCTACATTTAACAAGAAAAAGCAACTACTGTGTTCAAAGACAACAAACATAGAAACAAGGAAAAGATTGCTTAAAACATATGTATGGGGCACAGCACTGTACGGCTGTGAAGCCTGGACAGTAGGAGAAGCAGACAAGAAAAAGGTAGAAGCCTTTGAAATGTGGTGCTACAGACGATTGATGAAGATATCATGGACAGACAAAGTTAAGAACGAATAGGTACTAAAAATGGTAGGGTAAGAAAGAAATATGTGGAAAACAGTAAAAAATAGGAGAGACAGGATGATAGGCCACATACTACGGCATGAGGGAATAGTGCGGAATATACTAGAAGTAGAGATAGAAAAAAAGAAAAAAAGAGGTAGACCTAGGTTAGACTACTGCACACAGATAGTGAAAGATGTAGGCTGTAAGAGTTTCAGGGAAATGTGTAGGCTAGCTCAGAATAGAAATTAATGGAGGTACGCATCCAACCAGTCCCAAGATAGGTAAATTAATGACGAAGAAAGTAACTGCACTTAAACATGATATGTATTATAAGCAACCACAAGCATTGGATGGGCAATATTCTCGAATTATGGTAATTGCGTGAAAGCATTTACTGGAAAACTATTATTTCGGCAAATGTATAAGTGTTGGGGGATCTTGACAGCCACAGGTTGCTTAACCCCCTTCTATAAATCTTAGTGAAATAGGTCATAATATTAGAAAACAATAGAAGAAACATGATATTTATTATAAGCAACTACAAACATTGGATGGGCAATATTCTCGAATAATTATAATTGCGTGAAAGCATTTACTGGAACACTATTATTTCGGCAAATGTCTAAGTGTTGGGGGATCTTGGCAGCCACAGGTTGCTTAACCCCCTTCAATAAATCTCAGTGAAATAGTGCATAATATCAGAAAACAATATAAGGGGAACCGAACTGTATTGCTGTGTGAGAATTTCAGAGAACTATGTAGGTTAGTTTAGAAAATAAATAAGTGCAGTTTTGAGACGGGAAACCCAATGACGAAAAAATAAGCGCAGATAAATTTGATGATTAGTATAAACAACTAGTTGTTGGTTGTGAAATATCTGCAATTAATGTTGACTGTGCGAAAAGATATATTGGAAAAAATACTAAATCAGTTAATTGTTCAAGTGCTGGGGGAACTTGGCAGCCACAGGCTGCTTACCCCCCTTCGCAACCACTGAATGTCGGAAAAATAGGGTATATAATTGTAAAACAATAGAAGGGGCCGAACTGCATCTAACAAGAAAGAACGGCGCCTATGATGAAAGACAACAAACATGGAACAAAAAATTATTGAAAGCGTATGTGTGGAGCACAGCACAGACAGTATGCCTACGAAATACGAGCAGTTTTAAAAGTAGACAGAAGAACAGTAGCAGCCTTTGAAATGCCGTGCTTCAAATGTATGAGGATAGACAGACAAAGGTAATAACAAATAGGTTATAGAAACAGTAAGGGAACAAGGATATCTTTGGGAAAAAAATATAAGAAATAGAAGGCAGAATACGTTCTAAGGCATTTTTGGGGAATAGTATATATATATATATATATATATATATATATATATATGACCAAAATCATCCCAAGAAATTTATAACATCTTATCTAAATTATATATATATATATATATATATATATATATATATATATATATAGAGCGAAAGTCGAAAATAAGATAGAAAAGATGTTTAGTGGGGGTATCATAAAGAAATCAAACACATTTACTAAATCCTTTAGCTGTGGTAAAGAAAAGCGATGGTAGAATTGGATTATGCTTGGATGCGAGGAAAATAAATCAGCGTACTGAGCCACAATATAGTTGCCCACCATCAATGGCCAGCATTTTGGCAAGATTTAGTAATAAGAAAGTCTTTTCGAAAATTGACTTAAAAAATTTGTTTTCGCGAATTCCACTTTCAAAAGAATCAAGGTGATATCCGGAATTCTTGGTAGAAGGGTGCACTTATCAGTTCAAAGTTGTTCTATTTGGTTTTTCTACGAGTACCGCATCCTTAGTTAAGACTAAGCACTGCATTTTTGGGACCATACGAGGAGTTCTGTATCAACTACGTAAATGATATCTTAATATCTAGTAATGATAGAAAACAGCACTTTGTGCATTTAGAGAGAATTTTACTAAAACTCAATTTAGCTGATTTAAAAGTAAATATAGAAAAATAGTTTATCTATAATTTTCTCCTTTATTTACGTTATGCAAATAAATACGTTTATAAGTAATTTTCTTACTGATTAAGTCCTCGAAGCACGTCTTTTGAAACACAACTAATGTGAATCTGAATCCATACTATTGAGGAGTGTCATTTATTTCACTGATCTCCCTTCCTTTGTTTTCTTGGTTATTAATAGAGTTTGAGTAACGTTCGTCCTTTTGATATCTTCTGGTACAGAAGTCGTCAATGTTAATACACTTATCAATTATCATGCGGTCATTTATGATACGTATTTTCTATTTAAACGTATATGGTTTTGCTAAACATAATTGCATAGACGTTTGTTACGTTTATTTTCCGCATAAATTAATTACTCCTTTCTTTTGCTTGTTAATTCATAAGCCCGTTTTACCATAATTTTGTTAAATCGATTCCGTTTCAATTCTGAAATTCTTCAACAACATCCTGTTTACAATAAGTACGCTTTCTACAAATTTTTATTTTGAACTTATTTATTTCGAAACGACAAGATTTTGCTACAATTAAATAGTTTATATCCTGTTTTAGGTACCCGTTATCTTGGTATAGATTACGACCGCGTATAATGGGTCTCTCTGTTGTTTCAATATAAAACTTATTGAAATAAGGTTGCGCACTATCCGATAAATCCCGGGTTTTCCAGTTTCAATCGCGCTTTGATAAGCCTATGATTTGCAGTTCGAATTCGTGTTATTTGGACCATTGTTGAATTTGATTCTGCTGCTTGTGCGTCGAAATATTTTTTACATCATTCGTCACCGTATTTCAAAAGCAATGCAAGTTTGTTTTTTTCTGTTCGACAACTAGGAGGTGTCTTGCGTGGATTGGTGAGTTCCCCGCGCGTACCCATTCCAATCAGATTCCCTTTTTAGCCTTTTTTAGCTGGAAGACAAATGGATTCTTTCTTTCTGTAGACCAACTCTTTTTGTCTGTAGATCAACTGATTTTGTCCGTAAACCGCTGCTGCAGTTATGGTAGCAGGGTAAGTAGATGCCGACGACCATGGCGTTGCTGTGCTGACTTACTCTCAACGGCTTGCAAGCTAAGTATCCGGACACCTACAGGTATGCAACTCGTTTTCTTTTGTGGGTGTCAATGGCATATTCCGTACCAGCGTTTGGTGTAGTTACGTGACAAGAAACTTGACATTGTAGAACTATTGTTTGTTGCTGCTAATCGATATTATCGCTCTACACGTGTGATGTACTATTGTTAAAAATGTTGGACAGACACCCGCTTATTCTTTTATACTGATTGGTTTATTTTTCCAACGGTACTATGTACAATTTAAAAGATGTCTGACAAAAGCTCTCACACGCTAATTCTTTTCTACTAATTAGTTATTTTACAAAAGGTATTAGGTGAAATTTTAAAAACGCTTGACAAAAGCTCTCACAGGTTTATTTAGTTCTGATTAATTTTATTTTGTGTGAAATACGAGATGCGCACTTCATATCTAAATTTCTAAATTGTTCGTACAATATCATTGTTTGCTGTGAAATAATAACACCTAATTTAGTTTCTTTTTGCTTGTTATTTTTGTGTTAATAATAGATAATTGTGAGCGATGTGTTTTCTTTTTTTTTGTTTTTTTGATATTTAGCTGAATCCCCCCACTCTCTGCGTTTGATAGTTAGTCTGGTATTTACTTTTTTCCGGCTACGTCTAGATACGTAGCACGTTTTACCTCAGATGCAGGATGAGGCCTAACATATTCAAATCCGTCCCGTAAATAATGGATGGCAAGATATTGGGAAATAATCTTTGATTGTTTCGTTGACACATTAGTATTATATTTTGGTAACACAATTGATATTGCAGGGAACTACACCTATCTACGACCAAGTTATTGGTTTTATGTTTTACGTTAAATATCGACACATTCTTCATAAATTCTTCTCTACGTTTTATATACCTTTACAACTGCTGGTTTCTTAGATAACATTTTCATTATTCTAATAAAAAGAGCGTTAATTGCAATCTGCTCTAAGGTAGAGTATTCCACAGTCTTTAAAAGTTTGAACGCACAACAAATAAATAAATAAAATGAAAACATATACATAGTGGTCTAATAATATTTAATGGCAAAAAAATTATTTATTTTTGATAAAGGAAGATAATGCTACAATTAACCCACTAACGCACGCATGTACTAAAATTATGATTTACAAGACTATAAAATAGAAAACCTAATACCTAGGAGTAAATTTCGCTAGAGATGTATTCAGTATTGCAACAAGAACGATTACTAAAATACGAAGTTTTTAAACAGCGTTATCTCCAAAACCATCAAGCCAAATTTAAAATCTAATACTTCAATAAAAAAAGAATATGATTGGCTTTAAAACGGTATACCAATTGATTCCACTTGCAGTTTAGAATTTTGGCAATTAGTTTGGTTACCCTTTAATTATTGAAGTTTAGGAGTTGAAAATGTGCACAAATAGTTCTGCATTATAAATAAAATTACGTGTTTAAGCGGTTTTTTTAAGAATAATGAAAACTGGCAAAAATCATGCGAGTCACATTTTCGGTGTGATACTTTATATAATGTACCAACACTCGCGGGTGAGCTTGCTTTACAAGCCGATAACCGTTCGCGAACAACAATACTTGCTTAAAATTACGAAGGCGTAGATGGGCCACTTAATTTTTTTGTTTTCTTTTACGTACAATTTGCACTTCGAACTGTGAATTCACACTGCGAACTGTGAAATCACACTTCGAACTGTGAATTTACACTTTGAACTGTGAAATCACACTTCAAACTGTAAATTTACACTTCGAACTGTGAATTCACACTTTGATCTGTGAATTCACACTTCGAACTGTGAGTTTACACTTCGAACTGTGAATTTACACTTCGAACTGTGAATTTACAGTTCGAAGTGTATATTCACAGCTCGAAGTGTAAATACACAGTTAGAACTGTAAATTTACACTTCGAACTGTGAATTTACACTTCGAACTGTGATTTTACACTTTGAACTGTGAATTTACACTTCGAACTGTGAATTCACACTTCGAACTGTGAATTTACACTTCGAACTGTGTATTTACACTTCGAGCTGTGAATTTACACTTCGAACTGTAAATTCACACTTCGAACTGTGAATTTTCACTTCGACCTGTGAATTTACACTTCCTTGTTTAACGTTGCTGTTAGTGAAGTTCTACAATAATGGATTATTTTAAATGAGGTACGTATGATATTAAATACAAATTTATTGTTCGGACAGTTTAGTTAAATGTTATAAATAAATTGCATGCCTGTATCTTGGTGTGAACACCAAGTAGATACTAAAGATTTCATAGTTGGCTATTTGTATAGCTTAGAATTGTTATTTAACTGTTTGTGATATAAACTTTTAGAACTGAATAAACTAAGCGGTATAATTCATTTTCTAACACTATTCTAGCAATTTTTCCCGTAAATCCTTTAATATCTTGAAAAATATTAAACAATTACGAATTAATTCTACATATACAGGGTAATCCAACCTTACACAATAGTTTAATAAATGGCTTAAAACAAAAGATGTTTCTAATGAAAGTTGTAGGAAGAGACTATATAATAGAAACTATAATAGCAAAAGAATCAGAATAACAAGAGCTAACTGAATTTTTAATAATATACGGGGTGCTAGTTTAAAAATTATAAGATTGTATCATACCGAACTTATGCAATACCCTATATAGTTAAAAATAATTTTATGTTATGCACCTTGTCTGTCCCTACAACTTTCATTAGGAAATTTTTTTGATATCTCTTACATTAAGCCATTTATCGAACTATTTCGTAAGATTGGATCACACTGTATACCACGTTCTAGTTAAAGCTCCAACTGTTACAATCGGACAACGACAAATATAGTTGACAAAACCAACTTCCTATATTATATGTAAATAATATGGCAAAATGCAACGCTACGATAGTAGACAAAATATAACACAAACGCTGTTTTATAATTTACTGGCAAATTAAGCATTTTGATAATGCTACACAAACACTTCATGCTTTTTGTTTTGCTGGTATCAACAATATTGTTAATAGCCTTAGGCCGGGGATATACTGGCGGCCAGGACCACGCCGCGGGCGCGGTCGCGCGCCCAAGTCTGAACACACTCATAAGGATATGTGGTTTACAACAGTCTGCGGCTTGGTCGCGCGACACCGCCGCGCAGCGTGGTCCTGGCCGCCAGTATGTTTCCGGCCTTAAGATTCGCTACTTCTTTATCACAGTACTTTTAGATTTCTGCTACACACGCGCCTACACCATACTACATTTTTTTTTCAAGAATATTTATATAGTATAGTTGTTATTAATCATTATAATCAAAATCACAGGTAAATTACAGGACATATTTATGGAAACGACAAAACACTATTTTTGCTGTTTATTGCTATAACAGGCTATCATAATTATAAAAGAAGACCAAATTTTCACACAAATATAGTGGTACAGTTTTTTAACGATTCTCAATTATTGCGATATTACGGTAGGCAGATATATGAAATACCGTTAAAATTGATAAAGGGATTTTAAAACTTTTTTCGCCTAGCATGTATGAAAATGAATCATACTAATTTATCGTTCCTTGGCCACCTAAATCCATAACAGCACTATTTTGTAGTTTTTCACAATCTAGACATCTTTCTCTATCATAGTGTCAATTATTGCACACTCTGACGTTTTACATAATTTTTTCCTTGACCAGTGGCGGTTCTAAGGAAACGCCCCCCCCCCGCAAAACAAATTTGCCTCTTAGTCAGATTCCATTAAAACTTTTATTCCTATTACGCAGCAAATGTCATATTTTGTTCTAGGAGTGACGGATGGGGCCCGCGTTGCGGGGTCTGCGGGGGCCTTATCGCCGCCACAGTATTTGACGTTGCCATTTGTATTTATTAGATTGAAGATTTTTGCGTTATTTTTTCTATTTTTGTTTGTTAAATTCTAGACGAAAAACAGTTGCTCCCGATCGGGGAAAGATTGCAGTTGATTGTGTAGTACTTTGGTTTTAGACTTATAATTTTTAAAATATCGTTACATCTTGCGGTTTTGTTGATTTGGGCTTCTCCTTAGTAATATATAAACAGAGTTTTCAATAAAATAGAATAACGACGACATCAGTCACCTGGTGTCACACGCATTTATAGCTAGATGTTTGATAACTTTGACCGTATACCATTTTTTCACATATGCACTGTCATTTACACCAAGGTAGGGAAAAGTGTTTGCTTTCAACTGATTGTATGTGTTTTAGTACAATTAAAATGATACCAATTATTATTCTTCATTTATGTATAAAGGTTAATGGTTATCAAGGATTTTAATTTTCAGGAAACGAAAGCTGATAGTATGTCTTTGGAAGAATTTCTTATCAACATGAATATAGAAGAGGTAGCAAAGCAGTTTAAAGACGAAAAGGTACGTCTTAAAAATCATTTTTATCCGAGGTATGAAAACTGTGTAATGTCCTACTTTTTCAGATTGATTGCTCTACTATCTTACTGATGTCAGAAGACGAACTAAAACACTTTATTCCTGCGTATGATGACAGAAATGCCATAAAAAATTTTGCGTTAAGGAAAAATAGTTCAAAAAAGCAGAGTTTAATACAACGGATTAAGGAAAAAATAAACAAAAATAGCAATAGTAACAGCTTTAGTAACTTAGAAACGTGTACAAAGAAGAGCAAACGCTCTAAAACAACACGTTTTATAGAGATCGGATGGTACAACATGAATAAAAAAGAAAATCAATACAAACAAGTAAAGAGGAACAATGGTGGAGGTACAACGAGAGTGTCAATGAATAAAGATAGTAGAAGCAATGAAATACTTGAAGCGGGAAAAAACTTGTTTTTCCCAAATTGAGTTCCAAGTAAAGGCAACATTAATAATTTTGACATTGAACTTTTGAATTACAAAAGCCACAGGTTTGATGTCAATATGACAATTCAACAAATGTATGAATTGTCCGGACTGTCAAATATGAGGTTCTATTTAGCTACTATAAGAAAGGCCGTAGCTGTAAGTGATGACGACAATGAGTATAGTACGCCCACCTTAAGGAAATCTATAGAAGAAAATGAGGTTTTTGAAATAAATTTACCAACCCATTCGCACTCGACTCAATTTGATTACACTCCTACAACTGAATCGGCGTCTTTATCCGAACAATCTAATAATGGTGTACAGTCGAGTTACTTATCCAACTTCATTGTTCATGATTATAGCTTGGTAAGTTTGCGACTTCCTATTTTATTTATCACACGTCAAATTTCTTTTTGATATTTGCACAGACAGTAATTGAGATAACAGAAAGTTTTCGCACCAACAACGCTAAAAAAAACGTATGCTATTTTATGAAATTTTATAAACGCGCGTGCGTCAACACTTGAGCATTAGCATCCCGCGGCTATTAGCTACCCGAGTAAGCAAAGCGAGCGAGGGTAGCTGATAGCTAAGGGCTGCTAATGCATTTTTGCACATGTAACACACAATTCTTTTTCGTCTAGCATTCAACATACAAAAATAGGAAAAATAACAAGAAAATCTTTAATCTAATAAATACAAATGGCGACGTCAAATGAAAAAGTATGTGAAATGTCAGAGTGTGTAATAATTGAAACTTAAGGATAGTCAAAGGTGTCTAGATTGTGAAAAAACTTCAAAATCGTGTTGTTTTAAATTTAGCGGCCCAAGGGACTATAGAGGTTACTTTCAGTCACATTTTTAGGGTTAATATGCTTAATTTTCATACATGCTAGGTGAAAAAATAAATATCGGACAGGTTCCCTTATTTTCGAAAAATAGCGCGGAGCTGTTTAATGTAGGCTACGTTTGTTTTTTGTTTGAGGTTTAGATTGCAGGTACTGCGTTTATTGTAAACCGTCGATAGACCTTGTTATATTATTAAGTGTATAACTGAAATGTCCCCGGGTGTAAATACTAGACTAATATTTACGTATAAAGCAAAATAATTTGAGGATAAGATGAAATGAAACAAACAAACGTAATTTATATCGTACGCTAAAAATCTATGCGAAAACGCTAACATGACTTGAACCGTTAAGTAAAATAGCGTCTATCGGTCACGTGACTTTATCGTTAGCCGGATATTTAACGTTGTGTAGCGAAAACTCTCTCATCTGAAATCGAACAGAAGGAAAATATAAGGCTACGGGCAGAATTTCAACATATTGGTAAGGGACCCGAGTATGTATCTCAATTGGAATGCTACATGTTCAAATCTTGCCCCATCCTTTATAAAGTGTGAACATTTACGTTGGAAACCACAAATCCAAATTCTCTACATTGGGTAACAGTTAATCAAAAAACGGCGTTATACGTCAAATTTTGAGTTTAATTTTGCTTTTATTTTAAATAACCAAGGGAATGATCACCCCGTGATTACATCGTCCATTTTTTTTTAAATGGAACCTACTACGTTATTTTTTTGAAGTGCCGATTAATTATTAATTAAATAATCGCGCTCAAATAACGAATACACAAGGAAATAGCAGACAACACCTATGTCGTCAGCAGCAGAACTAACGTATAAAAATAGACCACGGCTGGACTCTTGCGGCGTGTGGGGTGGGATTTGTTTTATATCGCCACTAACATATAATTTACCTGCCACAACTGTTATAACAATACTAAAACTATACTAGAACGATACTATAGGGGACTAACACGGCACGAGAACCCTATAAATGAACAACATTACTCATAATTTCAACAGAGCCGTAGAGTTACTCCCTCCCCTATTAGTAGAACATCAACAAAAAATGCTGATTGATAGGGCTTCGTTAGTGCTAGTTAGTGCTTCAAAGATCATTGTTATTGCTCTCCTGATTTTCAAGAAAAACAAGAAAATCCACGGGGGGGGGCAACCCTGTTTATATAAAAATATTCAACTGCACGTTGTCATTTTATATTAATGGTACGCCATGTATAACCACATATATGTTGAAGATGTAACAGAAATGGGATATTAGTAAACATTAAACATAACTATAAATACCTGACTCTGTAAGCATTCAAACCCGGCGATCACAGATTTTCGAAACGGCGAACTAACGAAGCACTATCAACTTTTGATGATGTTCACTAACGGGGGTCCAACTTTACGGCTCTTAATTTTAACAGGTAAATAACCTACCGCTTGAATAATGGGCATCCAAAATTTCAACAAAAAACACGTGAACAACCACCTGTTCAATACCTAAATAGGTGACCTATAAAATGACGAATTAATGCACGTATTTCTTGTTAACCTTACCTCGAGTTTGTACAAATGCAGCTAAAGAATTGGGCAAATAAGATTTCCATATACCGTATAACAAATCTGCCTTGTACTATACGAACCATCAAATCCCAAATTAAATTGGTTGCAATATAATTATTCGTTCCTAATGAAAATTTAAAGTCAAGCTTCGACCACTATACTACCGTGCCAAGGAAAAAACGTGTATGTGCAAATTGACAGATTTGAAGGAATTGTGTTTTATGTTTATTTTGTTTGCCGTAGCTTTCCAAAATTACTACAAATACTGCCGCCCGTGTTTTCAAGTAACAACTATCATTCTCTTTCAATATATTGATATAATTTATCGATATCTACTGATTTAATATAGTTTTTTGCTATTTATAAGTTTCTCCTCAGTATAAACTTTATATGTTTCACTGTTTTACAAAGGAATGTAACTGTATATGCTTTTATGAAAAATGTGATCCACTAAATTACAAAGATGGTGAGATATATATTGTTATACATTGTTAAATGTAATACATTTTGCGTGTATAATTTAATGTAGTATTATGAAATAGTACTGTATAGTTTGATACAAACATTAAAACGTTATTTAAAAAGTAGGAGCAAAGAGACGTTAATGCTAAAGTAATAAAGGAATTCTAATATGGAAATAAAAAAATATTGAGAAATCTTTTTTAATATAAAGTCTGATTTGCTGACAATATTCAAAATATAAACAATTCCATGAAAAATAAACAAATAAAAATGTCAACATAATCATTGAAACCTGAAATAATGTAATACAACTTACTACAATAAAATCACACGTATTAATTTTTAAATATATAGGAAACATACTTATTAGTTATTTGATGTAGCTAGGTTGTGCCAAAAGTGTCTTCTATTGACTGGCATTTTGTTTACTAGTTGCCTAATTATTTGATCTTTTTTGTCAGTTGATATTCCGACAGGTCCGCATATGCCATTTGGAAGACTTAATTTGTTTTTTTTCTTCAATATATTGACAGTTGTTATAAAATCTGGTTGTTCATAGTCTGACTTATATTCAAAATCGTAGAAACCGCGTGTAAACTTTGCCATTATTATATTTGAAAATAGCGGAATGGTATTTCCTTTCGCCTGTCGTAACTTGATATTATTTGGAAGTTGGTCCATTACATCCTTAGGTTCTAACTGAACTACTTTCATTTATGTTGAGGATTTTTCACATCCGTTACAGAAATCATTCATATCATATATATTCTTTGTTCTTCTCATATTTTGTTTAATTCTGCCGTGGATTCCATCTGCTGCCATATACGTGTGACCTGCTACCAAATACTTCAAAGTTATATTTTCTGTGGCGCACAGATCAGAATTTATGTACGTAATTAGTATAGAATATAAAACCCAGTTTTTGTTCTGTCTGCTACAATTATCTAACCAGAGAATTACTTCTTTTTCATCCCTCAATTTTTGAAGAAATTTTATGTACGCCGATGTTACTTGTTCACAATTCCTCTTGCAAATAGCCTCATGCCATACAATGCAGTAATGAGACAATCGTTTATGCTTGGTCATGCTCACAAATGTTTCATTATATACTACGAGTCTATTACAAAAAAATGAATCTTTTATGTCGGGCATTCTAGGTAAGAGAGATACTTTTTGCAGATCAGCAGCATAAACAGCAGTTGTGTCGCTCATTGTTTCGGAATCATTATTATATAAATTTCTAGCAATTTTTGCGGTTTTTAAGTGTATTTCTTTTTCATCCAATTTTCCTTCAAAGTCCAGTCTTATACATTCGCCACATTTGTCTACGTCAATTGAATTAAAACCGATATTTTCCGAGGCAAGAGTTGAGCGATAAATTTCATAAGATACTGCTTTGTCAGGGTGTTTTTCGTTAAAGTCCCCGTGCATTATTTTTATATTTAGGTCTTCTGGCAAGAAGCGTTTATTTGGCGTGTGAGCTCTTTTATAATGCGAATGTTGGGGTTTGAATAAATTTATGTGTTCAACTATACATCCCCTGTCTTTCTTATTGACAGGAGTGCTTGTTCCTGTGCGATCCTTATGTGGTATCAAACGTTTTGTTCCATCTTCGTTTACTGTTGCTTTTAACATATTTTTGATAACTGATTCATTTTTATAGCCAAGAGTGTTGAGAAACATTTTTTGGCAAACTTTGAGTTTATCTGCGTTATATTCCGTTGGGAATACAAATATTCTAGTCTTTAATCTCCGACTCTCTTTATTAAGTTTTCTTTTAACTGGCACTTCATTTACGTTTTGCGCAAGCCATATCCGTTGTTGGTGTCTATCAAGGTTCCAAAAGTCGTCATGCAAATTTATTCGCGTATTTTCAAGTATTTTATTAAAACATTTGAGTTTGCAATTGCACGCAGGCAATATCGGATGTTTTAGTTTATTATGTGCCATTTGAACTGAAAGTTTGCGCCTTTTCAATGTTTTAGACTTTTTACCATTACAGTTTAAATCAGAATCTTGGTCGCTCTCAAAGTTTTTAATAATATCACCTTGTTGTTCTTCTTCAACATCCTGGCAACCAATTACCAAAACCTCATTAAAATGAATATTTTCATTATTACTACTACAGGTACTTGAAGAATTAATTGGATCATTAGGCAATTCAGCTTGTTCCAAATTATTCTGTAAATATATTATTAAGTTGTATCAATATAACAATAAATAATAAGCATATTACATATTTCGCCTGTACTGCATAAAAAGATATGTATAGGCAAATCACTTTAAGAAGAACCCAACGTCATATGCCAGATTGCGCAGAAATGTAATAACAGTGGCGTAGTTGAGTTATTACAGTATAAACGGAAGATGTGGCGTTAAATAGTAAAAAAATAAACAACCAATTAAATTATCATTTAAAATTTTTAATATAATATCGCCATATGAGTTGTGTGCATGAATATCCCTAAAAAATACTGCTATAGCAAGGTTATTTTGTAAAATCCGATAAAGCAAATGATTGAATACCATGGCCTACTTAAGTGGTTTCTATCTCATTCTAGTGTTCTGCAAACACATCTGTTGAGTAATTTATTGTTATATTAATGTTAATTGTTATATACAAGATATTTTATATTAGTTAGATGGCGGTTTAAAACTGTCCGTCTGTGTATCAAGTAAAAATAAATAGTAATGAAATCTAAAACTTTTACAAGGTAATTTACGATTGGTTGATCATAAAACTCTACGCCACTAAAACCTGAGTACTGCCATCCCTAATTACATATAATGAACTGTTCCTAACCAATTTTTGCTTTGTGCGCATGATGACGTTGGGTTCTTCTTAAAGTGATTTGCCTATACCTCAGTTACAAACGCTGTCAAAGTACCAGAACCTGCACTGGAGCTGCAGCCATTTACTTCTCTTAAGATTAAACTGGCGGGACTTCCCGGAGTAAACTGTAATATATGTTAGGTTAGCTTTTGGCAATACAAATTCAATATATTACGCTTGTAACATCTTCCAAAAGTATAATATTTTTCGAGGGGCTGACGACAACGTTGTAGTCCTTAAGGTCTATTATATCGCCCACCTGAACGTTTTCTTTTTCATTATAGAACACTGATTCATGCTAAAAACGGTCATTACAAAATTTCCATCAAAATATGATTTTAAATTACGTACCGAAGGGCATTTTTTGTATAAGTCCACATTCGCTTCATTCCTGAAGGTGGATAGTGCTAGTCCGAGTATTTTTTTGGATCTAGATAGCATTCTATAATTACCTGCACGTTGATAACTAAATTCACAACACAACAAAAACTGTAGTATGCGACGGAAATGAACCGAATGAGCATGTAATTATAAGAAGGCCAAGAATTGTTTATCAACGAAAGAGAAATAATAAACGTAAGCATTTATTCAGCTTTTTGTATCAATAATAATGTGTTCTTCATACAACACAAATACCTTTATAAGTAGTATACATTCTTTTTCTTTTGTAGTATTTTTTATGGCTGAAAATATTTTTTATGATTTACAATGGTGGAAAGATGTAAGTGAAGAGTACATTATTTTTGCTTTGCAATGCCAATTTATATTTTAATGTAAGAAGTTCACACATGTTATTTCCATTGTACTTCTGTATTCCTATATGAACTTACAGCTTTTTGGACATGTAATATTTTAAAAACTACTGTGATTTTGATGGTGGAAGGTATTCGTAACGACTTTTACGTGTTTATATTATACGGAAATAAATAAAAAGTAAAAACGTGAATATTGCAGATACACGTTTTTTCCTTGGCACGGTAGTATACTAAACAAATAAAACTAAACAGCTTGTTAGCAAGGAAGGAAATTGTATTTAACATAACGAATTAAATACATAGGCGTCGGATTAGGAAAACTAAATACTCGCAAAATTAAGGCGAGCGTTACGAAAAATTAAACCGCAACAAACCTGCAGTAATTATGTCAAGTGTAAAAGGTAGATTAAGATTCTAAAATCGGCAACATGAATCACTATTATACCAAGATAATTACGTTTTAAAGCGTTTTTGTTTTTTGATTAAACAATACCTAGTAGATCATTTAAGGTTCCAAACTAAATGTTCACAGTGTAATTATAATGGTTAAACGTAATACTTATATTATTCTTTTGTAGGGATTAAACGTTAATGAAGAAATTGTAGCGGTTGAAGAACTCGATGACAACGATACTTTTCCAATTGCTTTCTTATCACCACTCCCCCACACCTTTGATAAAGTAATTTTACACAGAGATAATATATTCAAAGAGCTACTGGACGCTGTTGTAATGAGAAATATCAGTTTTAATTCCATTCATATCGAGTTGATTCTTCCTAATGGCAAACCAGAGCAGGCAGAAGACACTGGTGGAGTACTACGAGATTGCATTTCAGAATTTTTTTATGATTTTTAAGAAAAGTGCACCATGGGGGCCGAGTTCAAGGTTCCCGCACTTAGACACGATTTTCAAGGTGTTGAGTGGAGTGCCATTGGGAAAATAATTAGAGAAAGCTTTTTATTGGTACAATATTTTCCCATAAAACTAGCTCCAGTTTTTGTTAACAACTGCATAGCCGAAGAAGTGGAAGATTCCGATTTACTAGAAAATTTTAAGAAGTATCTATCACCATCGGATGCTTTTCTAATAGATAATGCATTAAACAGATTTTGAAACAGTAGATCCAGATAAACTTCTAGAGTTTTGTGGTACTTACGATGCAAAATTGGTTCCTTCAAAGGCCAATTTTAAAAAAATGATTATCCAAATAGCTCATGAAGAAATGATTCAGAAACCAGCTTTTGCGAAAGAATGCATTAAAGTACATCTGGTGACAATAAAGAACAAATGGAATTTGAAAGCAATTTATTCTAGCTATGAAGCTACAGACAAGAATATTATTGCTCTTTTAGAAATCGACATCAATATAATAACAAGCGAAGAGAAACAAATATTTAATTATTTAAAAAGATACATTAAGGAATCTGATAAAAAATTGAAAGCTGCATTTTTAAGATTTTGCACCGGTTCAGATCTGGCAATCAGAAAGATGACAGTTACGTTTTGTGCATCGAAAGGGCTGGCAAGGGTCCCCATTGCACACACTTGTTCAGGACTTATCCAAATTCCTAAGTCATACGAAAATTTTATGACTTTTCGATCTGAATTTAACAACCTAATAAGTTCGGATATTTGGGTTATGGACATTATTTAGGCTTCGTTTTAAACTGTTTTTGATTAGGCAATACTGAAGGTTTTTGCAAGTTATTTTATTTCGAAAATACTTTTATTTTTCTGTAGAAACGTACTAATATTTTAAGTTAACTTTGAAGTTATTAAACATAATAATAGCAAATAAATATTTTCTACTATAGCATTGTTTTGCATTTGTGTTACTTGAATGCTAAGCACCCCCAAAAAACAAAATTAATAATCAAATTAAGATAAATAGTAATACGTCCCAGGAAAAAAATCAAACTTGCGACTTAGCAACTAGAGTCTAATTTTTGGGCCTAACACAAAATTCTTCTATGCTGCAGAGAAATAAATCAAACTGCATATATTTAAAAATAATCTTATAGATGTGAAAATAGTGGTTGGTATATATTTGTTGCATATATTTAAAACACTAAGCCGCTACTTGTAACGCTTATAGTTTGAGGAATGTACTAAACGGATTTCATTTGAGTACCACAATAAAGCCTATTATTCGTAGATGAGCCAGCAGTAGGTATTTTTTTCCAAGAGCGTAATGTTATTGGTGAAAACGTCGATTAAAGTTATCATTGAATGCAATAGGATATGTATAGTTGGTTGCCTAAAATTCATAAAGAGAGTTATTGCTGTTTGGTAAAAAAACTTTTTTGCGCAATCGTGTCTTATTTGTCATTTACTGTCACTGTTGGCTGAAACAGTAAGTTGATTTTACTGAATGAAAATTGATTTGTCGTTAGCAACCGCATAGTAAACGTATATATTAACCACAGATTCACCTACCGCAATGCGTGCGGTAAGTTGTACTTACAATTCGTGGATACGATTTGTTTATACTTTGGTTACTAACGAAATGTTCAAAATCACTCATTTAGTAAAATCAACTTACGCCTGGGGAATATATCATTGTCATAATGACAGTAAATCACAAAATTCAAAAAAATGTCACTATTTTTTCTATTTTGCGTGTAATTTTACATGATTGTGCAAAAAATAGTATACGATATTTGGTCTTTAAGTGCTTTCAGAGCTCGAAAATTTTCAAAACTCGGCACTCCGGGCCTCGTTTTGCAATATATTTTCTCGCTCCGTCAACGTCACTTACCTATTAAAAGGAGAATAAGCTATAAGTCATTGCGGGCGCATTCAGGGAACTGCAGCACTGTAGCGCTTTATTAAAGCGTAATACTGAATACATCAAATTTATGCGCAGCGCTGAAGCGCTTTAGTAAAGAGGTAAAGCATATAAATATTCCGCTTTAACGCTGGAAAAACAGTGCAGCGGTGTAACAAAAACTTTTGTTATATTAAAATCTTTAAAGAAAAACATTTCTAGCCATTGTTATTCTACAGCATACAAAATTGTTATTTAGCGTGAAATCGTTAAATAGTTTAATTTACTATAAGGAAGAACACCTCTTTCCTTTTTTACATTATCTTCACCTATATAAAGCATTTAATAGTGACTCCTACGCTTTTGATATCTGCAAATATCCTAAACGTAACTTGTGTTGCATAAGCTACAGGTATTCTTAAGCCCACTTGTGCAATTGCTGGACAGACACAACGCCTGCGCCTAAGGTGACGCTACAGGTAGGATGTTGGCTGGTTGACAGCAAGGCGAGCGAGAGCGCGGCCATCTTGCAAGCAACAACGAGCAGGTACGGTTCGTTTTTAAGATGCGGAGTTTTCCAAGCTCCAAGTAAGGCATTAGGATTGCCCTACTATCGAAGAGGGTGTAAAGGTTGTCGTGGGGGGGGGAGGCTTTGCAAAGAAGCTCTTGTAAAGCCGCCCCGGACAATGAAGAAGAGAATGTAACAACACGTGCTGGTGTGAAGTCCGTTAATGGTAAGATTGTGTAATAAAAATACCTTATATAAAACTAATAGATGCTTTAATTTCCTTAGCACATCTAAGTAGACACATCTAAGTATGCTCATCTAAAGAATAAAAATTTTAAGAAAGCACGTTTGAGAATGGTAGAATTGAGAATTCAAGTTGTTTGTATGTCGAGCAGAATTCTATGTAATGTTATTGGAACGTAATTATGTATTGTGGAATCACTCGTTTTGAAGCTGTCTGTGGGGCTGTTCATGTAAGAATGCTGTATCTAGCAAATGCCAACTTCGTACCCTTTTAAAACTTCAATAAGATGGAGTATAATGTTGTTTTGGTTGGTCTAGAGTGTTTTGCAGCATCACCATCAAGCAGTTAAAACAAAACCATCCAGGTACTTATAAAACTATTTATTGAGTGAATTAATTTTATGTATTAATTACGGTCAAAGCTTTGATTTAACGTTTTCCAAATTATAAGAAACTTTTGTTAAACGAATGTTAATGTTAAATTTTTGCAAGATATGTTTATGCTTAAATCCCAAATAAAAATCAGTTAGAGAATTATATCCTAGTAACCTAATAGGTCAAATACCTTTTTGTTCAGAACTAAATTTTTTATGACATAAGAGAAATTTTGAACTTTAGAATAATTAATTTAAAGTTATTATTCAAAGCACGTAAGGAATGCACATGTTAATTGAGAAAAATAAGTATAAAGTTCACTTTTAATTGAAAGATGTTTAACTACAATATACCATATGATGAGTAGAATATCAATGCTGCTTCTAACATATGACGAACTAACTTTCTTTAATTTCATATAATGTTTGAGCCATATGAACTTTTTGTATAATAAATTCGTTAGAGAAATTTTGTAAGCCAAAAACAGATCTGTTTTATGGATGTTTAACAACCCGACTGTACTAAAGAATTTAATAATGTTAAGATCTCCCTATGTAGAGGAAAAAATTCAGAGTTTTTTGAAACTTATTTTATATTGATTATCAGATTTTTTATATATAATTTTTGCAACAAAGAGAATTACATTTAGATTATACTTTGGTTTAAAACTTTCGTCTTTTTGTTTCACTAATTGAAATTAATAATATCCAAATTAGATAAACAAAATTTTGAATGTGGATACTAGAAAAAAGTTGATACAGCATTAGGTAATAGAAACAGAGTAAGTAAATTTCAGTAGAGTACATTTTTACAGGTAAGGTGTTGTTGAGATTTTGAATTCAGGACAGCCGATCTATAAAGACCGAAATATTTTGTTGCCGTAAGACACAAACAGTGTCTTATATTTTATTTTTTTGTGTGACATTTTCTTGCAGGTCCGATACGCAGAAGCTGAAGCAGAGGTCCAAGAGGTTTCCAGAGGTATTGCTTATTTAAATTTGTATGTTTTTTGATAGTCATTATATCCTATAGGTTTCTGCGTCTTCCTGTAGGATACTTTAGTTTTATTTATTGTCCATATAGATGCAGTGGCGCTCATTTCCCTTTTTTTAGTTCCAGTTTGTAGTCGAGCCCACCCTATATCCACGCCCAATCTCATTGCTCACTCTTGGGGTGATTCCCAGACTAAGCCGCGAATATAGTAAAGCACGTGGGTCCACCGAGGTTTTGTTCACTAATTGACTCACTCCCCATTAAAGAAATTTAAGAAAAGGCTCAGCGGTAAACAAAGTTTAAACGCCAGCCAGCAAATGTTCAAAAACACTATATTAACCTAAAACCCTATTTGTTTTGTCTTTGTCAACTATAAATAGAAATGGAGAAAACTTTCTTATAAGTACAGAAGTGTATGCAAAGTTACCATTCAGGCAACATAAAGCACTCAAGCGCTTCAGCGTCCAATATTGGAAAAGACGGGTTGATGTTATTTAAGCAATGTAAATTTGGCAACATAAGTGACACTTTACTAAATTGAGCCTTTAAGCCGAAGCGGTGCAGACGGCCCATAATCGTAGAAAAAAGCTGATTATTGCATTGTCATCGGAAACAAAATAAATGGCGGAATTTCAGTGATTTTTCGTGTTACCTAAATTATATTTTATTGTTGTACATAAAACTATAATATTAACATCATAAAAACTGCATTAAGTATACTTCTACTATTATACAACTTGATTTAAATAAGTAATGAGTTAAGTGATTTTCTTAAATTAATATACAATTATAAGCAGAGGTGTAATGATTTGCTGGACTATATCCGCGTTCAAACATGATAATCTTACCTAGATCATATACATCAATATCGCAAGGGTACTTAACAAATGTACACTGGTTGGATAGAGTTTCCAGTTCGAAATTTGGAACATCAATTAAATAATTTTTGCTCCCATATAATGAAGGCATATCAAACATTATTGAAGGTTTTCCAGTGGGAGCTATAGAATTTTTTGATTTTTAATTTTGTGAACATTCCACTCGAAAACAACTTGATCTAGTTCGTTCTAAAATAACAAAGACGAATTACTATTTTCACATTATCTTTAACATTATATTTGAACTTATCGAAGGACAATATATACAAGACGCTACAACACAGAAACAGTTGATATTTGAATTAATGACTCTTGACTAAAATGTTTAAATTGAAAAATATTCTTACCTGGATGAGGTCTGCAAAGCAAAACTGAATAAGCGATTTATCCAAGAAAGAACCAGAGAATTCATATTCATCTTTTAGCATCTGAAATATATTCATCCAAAACTGCGCATTGTGTTTTCGCAAAGTTGACCATGCTTCAATTCTCTGACTATGCACACTCTTTCCATAAATGAAAGGTGGTTTAGACCCTGTGGTATTATTAAATAATGAATGCAAAGAGGTTTGCATGGTTTCAATAATTGTATTTTCTGTTCCCATGTCACATCTCACGCTTTTAGGACAACCACCGATAATTTTTAAGCCTTCCAAGAAATAACTAGCAATCACCTATAATAAAAAAATTAAGATTTATAGAGTAAAATAAATCTACAAGAAATTTGTCAGTTTTACCTTAGGATCGTTAGAAGTATAACCAGCTCGGAGCCAAATAATATTCCTCGAAAATCCATTGATGCACCCATTGATGCAAATGCCATAAGGTTTAAGTTTATCATATGAATCTATATGCCAAAGATAATTGGGTTCTTTATTGTGGTACTGTCGACGCCTTAGCCTGTTTCGTTTCCGTGCTTTAACTCCTTCCGGATCCAGTAACCAAAGTAATTCTCTAACAATTTCTTGTGTAACTACTAGGTTGTTTTGAATGCATCTTAGATGCATCCACCTATAACCAAGCAGTTGACCTGACTTTTCAACCTGGCTCTGTAAAAAATTCATTATGTCCTGTGTTCTGGAATAGTTTTTTCGTCTATACAACCGAAGTTTAGTCAAAACTCTTTTCAAAGTTCGGAGAGATATATTTTTATTATGTAGTAATTGGAGAAACTGCAAAATTTCTTTGTTTTGAAAACCATACATGAAATATGTTTTTATTTGATCTTCCGTAGATTGCTCCTATAATGCACGAACATAATATTTAATAAACGCGAATACTAAAATTAATACTTACTATAAGCAACAAATGTTTATACCTATTTTTAATTAGTTAACTGAACTAACTAAAGATATTTGAATATTGTATCACACTTACTTGATTTACTGGATCCATTACTATCTACAGCCAAATTTTAATTGTAGGTAATTCAAAACTAAAAGGTATACATGGATGCAACTGCTCTTTTCAAATAAGTCACCTTATTTAAAAGAATTCATTGTTGGAAATGTCAATTCTCAGTTCAAGTGCAAATTCACAGTTCGAAGTGTGAATTCACAGTTCGAAGTATACATTCACAGTTCGAAGTGTAAATTCACAGTTCGAAGTGTAAATTCACAGTTCGAAGTGTAAATTCACAGTCCGAAGTGTAAATTCACAGTTCGAAGTGTAAATTCACAGCTCGAAGCGTAAATTCACAGTTCGAAGTGTGATTTCACAGTTAGAAGTGTGAATTCACAATTCGAAGTGCAAATTGTATGTAAAAAAAACAAAAAAATTAAGTGGCCTTCTACGCCTTCGTATAAAATATCCCATATTTTAAATTCGCATATGCAGTATAGCTATTAAGGATAAAGAAATCCAGAGATCAATACAGATTCATTTCCTGTTTGGTAAGGCCTATAAGTCCGTTTACTTCTTGCTTACCTATTTCAGACATTTGTTCTATCTTCCTGCGTAAAGGATCCATTTTTCATGTTTCCCGCATACCCCGTTAATATCTGGAACTTCTACTTTCGCAAAACGACTTGACATTATATGTTATCATACTATTTGTTTGTTATCCTTAGAAGAAGAAAAGAATTAATTTTTATCGCTCAGATACGTGAAACATTTGCGTCAGTTAACAACCCATGTTTTGAGAATGATATATCCTTATTTGATAAAAAACACGCCGCTCTCCGGAAATTAAAGGCAAAGCTGGCTTTTAAGGGTTTCAAGAATCAATTAGAGAAATTTATACCCACTTGGACTGTTTATTCGTTATAGGGATTTTGTAGGTGTTGGATACCCCACTGCTCCAATCCGCAGGTACTACATTAAAACGTCGAATACCACTAATTTGACGATAACGCTTTGATGACTATAAAATGAAGCCTGCTTTGAACTTCAGCGGATATAGTCAAAACTCTTTGTACATTGAGGCGATTTCATTTGATAAGAAATCTGCTGGAAAATGAAAATAATTAGTGTTGATTATCAATCAATAATATCCAAATAAAACTACTATAAATATCAAGTAATTTTTCCAAAAGGAGAAAGATAAAAGTTATGTAAAGCTCATTTGTTTCATGTAAAGTTAAACCATTTGACTGGTCCGGTGAAAGAGTGCATCATTCCACGAACTTTAATTATTCAGATATTGATCGCAAGGCCTTGAACTACATACAGAACCAGTATCAATGTATGAAAAAGGGGTGAGTGAGGTGCTTTGAGCTGAACGGATAACCGGAACTTCAGCGGAATTGTAAATTACACACCGCTCTGTATCGATTTTTAAATATCCTTTAACAGCGCTACGACGAATGACAGTAGTCTATTAAAGCTCTCGCTTCGTTCCGGATGGCTTCTCATTGAACTGCGTAGCATAGACAAAGTCGCCAATATATAAGAATCAAAGCTAACGGAAATGCTGCAATGCAGTACTATAATTAAATATGACATTTTAACTGGAGTTTAATCGTGATCACTAGAATCTGCTTGACCTCACCAGATTTAAATTTTACTTAACAATATTTTAGAGTATTTATGAACTTCCTTGAAGTTGATCATCTCATTTGCCCTATTATTAAAGAATGTTAATACAGTATTGCCCGAAATAAACAGTACTGAAACTAAGTTGGCGGTGTTTTTATGCGTGCGCTGTCACACTCAAGTTAGCTAGTATAGACCTGTCAAGTAAACCTCAAACAAGTAATTAGTAGGGCCTAATTGTTAAAAATGGTGTTAAGTACAGAGGAGAAAGTGTTTCTGGTAGAGCATTATTTTCATTCATACGGAATCGGCCGACATAATGGTGCAAGTTTGCTATACGTGTCTGATCAATTCACACAAAGGTTTAATAAACGTTCTCCAAGTAATGCTGTAATTTTGAAGGTTATTGAAAAGTTTAGAAATACAGGTAGTGTATTGTGCCAACGAAAAGAAAACTCGGGGCGTCCCAGGACAGTTAACAACAACAATAACCATGAACGTGTTTTTGAGCAAATCTTAGAAAATCCGAAAGTCAGCCAGGCAAGGACTGCGTTACAACTTGATTTAAAAAGAACTTCCTTTCAAAGAATCCTGAAGGAGCTGGGTACATTTTCGTATGTGATTCAGGTACATCAACAACTACATCCTCGGGATTATCGCAGTAGAGTGGAATATTGCGCCAGAATTCTCGCGTTACAGTATGAAAAACCTGAATTTTTGAAAAATGTTTGGTTTTCAGACGAAGCACATTTTCACTTGTCAGGCTATGTGAATCGTCGCACAAATCGATTTCTGGGCTTTGCCAGACCCGATGAGGTTCAAGAGGTTCCTTTACATAGTGAAAAAGTGAGTGTCTGGTGTGCTGTTTCCGGACACGGAATCATTGGTCCGTACTTTATTGAAGAGAATGGTAGGCAAGTCACACTTAATCAACAGAGGTACAGACAAATTTTAACACGATTTATCCCTGATCTACGTCAATTCTGTCGTGCACGTATTTTGTCATTTCGAAACCAATTTTTTCAGCAGGACGGGGCAACTTGCCATACTGCTGCCGCAATTCGTCAATTTCTTCAAGAACATTTTCGAAGCAAATTCATATCACGATTTACTGACTTCCCTTATCCTTCACATTCTCCAGACCTCACACCTCCAGACGCATACATTTGGGGCATGGCTAAAAATGCCGTTTTCAAACGGGCACCACAAACCATCGATGAATTAAAGGATGCCGTTAGAGTCTTCTTCGCAGCCCTGAGACAACCCTTATTCAATAACATGACCAGAAACTTAGAACATCGTTATGAAGTCTGTCTCGAACGAAGAGGTGCACATTTAGAACATATAATAAAGTGTCAATAATATGTATTTTTTAAATATACAAAACAATTACAATTTCAGTACTGTTTATTTCGGGCAATACTGTATTTAATAATTTTAAGCAGATTTGTATATGTTTAGAATTACGATTTATTTTTAATTCTGAGTTACACACCTCGAATCAATACTAGTTCTGTAATTAGGGGTTAATAACTAGGGAACAGTGGCGTGCCGTGAAATTTTTTAGTGAGGAAGCGCTTCAAGTTGTCACTTATACTACATAATTCTATCTCTTTTTGAATCTTAGATCTTCAACACTCCTTTTTTTTTAAAATAAGTATATTCTATTTTCCACATTTGGAAAGACACCCAGTGTGTGTATGTGTGTGCGTGTGCGCGTGTATGCGTTGCGCGCGTGTGCGTGTGACAAGCGCGCGTGTGTGGTGTGTGTGAGACTATGTGTAACTTAAGAAGTTTGAGCTTTGTGTTTAGAAGCAAAAAGGTAGATATAAAGAAAGTATGTGTTGTTTTGGAGACGTATTACAGCATATTGTTTTATTTCTTTGGATTTGAAATAATTAGTTTTGCCGATTGATGTATTGTTAATGTTTGTATTATTTTGAATTTTCAAATTACCTATAAAGCTATTCAAAGTCTTGGATGCCAATAAACTTCCATTTAGAATTGAACCAACCTTTTTAAAAAATATGCTAAAATAGAACCAATAAATTATTCTGCGAATTTTGCATTAAAAGCCAGCTGTGAAAATGTGAAGAAGACCACATTGTTTTTTTATTTTTCCAATTTTAAGAATTGCACTCACATTAACAAAGAAAATTTTTTAAAACCCATTTATTATTCGAAGTAAAACTAAATCTTATTTTAGAAATATCACAAAAACATTTTTGGTTAAGAAAACAATAAACCTAAGGACGTAAAAATTCAAATTATTGCGACTGTATTTTTTAATTTACTTATAAGCTAGTAGAAATATTACTTATATCATCAGTCATTTGCGATGCATAATGCACAATATTTATAAAAAAGTTTAACTACCACAATTCGAATATATAAACAATTCAGTAGTTAAATTCACTTATGCTCTAAGCACTAAAAAAAACTAAGTATTAATAACTTGCTACGTTTGGCAACGTAGTATAAAAGAGGAAAATAAAACCTAGGAAGAAGAAGAAGAAATTGGCCGGGCTCAATCAATGAGTGGGCGGGGTATTATACAAAAAAAAATATTAAGGGAGGCCTAAAATGAAGATATACTCACTCACGCACAATCAAATATTTACAAACTAAAAACCTCTAATTTAAAAAACAAAATTATATACAAAACACATTAGTACCAAAAATGAACATTCGTAGGTACACAATATACACATTTACGAAATAAAGAAAAGAATCAGGTTTAACATGGCGAGCTTCAGTTTTTAGGTCACCCCCTATATTAATCTTCAAACAGGAAAAAGGAACAAAATTACCCCACTAAAAACCACAGCTCGAAATCAGCAATGCAAGTACAGAATTCTATACATAAAATTATCCTAATAAAGAAATCAGTATACATTATAATATCCTCGCACATACAAACAACCAGTCATTTTACCACAAACAAGGTGATGCATCCGTAGACCCGTGTACATATGTTGTTTTCAACAATTACCGTGTACCCATATAAGAAAATTAGTGTATAAACACTCACCGTCGAGTCACCACCGTCGGGTTGGCTCCTACCGTCTGTAAAAACAGTGCGAAACAGAGGTACGCGTGATCCCGCCTTGGGGTGGTCCTCCCATCACAACAAGAGGCGACCATTCATTGTGGCTTCAAGGGCCACCGGAAGGAGCTATAGTAATTATAAATAAAATTAATTTATTGTCGTCAAAAAGTACAACTTTATAAAACCCATAAATACCCACCCGTACCCGAACTATTCATACAGAAAAACGAAAACAACCAACCATTCTACTCGTGTTTTCGTTGTGTAGATTGAAAAGCAAGTGAATATTAATTTCGTTTCACTAATAACCAGAGCTCAAAAAAATATTGTTGTTAAGGAAATAAAACTGACAAAACACGGTTTATTGGGATGATACGTGGCTTTAATTTGACGAAGCTTTTAATCCAAAACACATAAGAATCAATTATCAGATACCTAAGACCAGTTATCGCTTGTTTAGTTTTAGCATAAACTTTACGTTGAGGAATTCTTAGAAGGAGTACTTATCAATTAGGCTCTAGGATGTAACAATAGAAATCGAATTTATACAACTAGATAAATGAATTAACACTTGAAGGGTTATTTTAATTTACTGAATTAATTTTCGTTTTTAACGCTAAAAGGATATCAATTGAAAATTATTAGACCGCGTATTTTTTATTAACAAAAAAAAATGTACGGGATGTTTAAAATAAACGTAACAAACTATAAACAATAAGACACACGAATATACACACACTTAAACAATATATACAGTGTTGACGACGCACTTTTTTCTTTGACTCTTATTCAATATTTTATTTATATTTAATTCTATTCTTCTATTAACCTGTGCAAACCTGTCTATTACATCATCATAAAATGTTGGATTCTGCATCAAGTTACTAATACATTCTTTTTCTATAGACAACATAGCTAAATGGAATAGTCTTTCTTCACCAGTTGAATTTCTGATAAAGGTTTTAATGCGCTTTAATGTAGAAAAACTGCGTTCAACTGAAGCACTTGTTGCAGGAATTGTTAAAACAAGTTGACACAATTTAAAAATTTCACTATAGGATCCTGACAAATCAATTTCTTTAAGAAAACGTAGCATATTTAACGGTGTTTTTTGATTATTGATTTCTTAGGTGTTGTATAAAACACTTAGCTGTGAATTTAATGCCAAAATGTCAAAAAATTTGCATAATTAAGTTTTAAAGTATTAAATGCTTCTTCAGGAAAACGGGCTTTATTATAGTTGTAATAATTACATAATTCGATGAATTTTAATTCACTAAAGTTCTGAAATCTGCTTCTGAGTTGTTGAGAAACATTATCAAAAATTTCTAAATATAATCTACGATAGGAAGTTACCATATCACCTATATTGTCAATTCTAATACGTTTACTTTGTGGTTCTAAACTCAAATTTAGTGTTTTATCCCAAATTTCTTGAAAGTTTTCTCTTTTCAGATTTAATTGTTTTTCAAAATTATTGATGTTTTGAACACAGAAACTAATATCATTCGATTCAGTTTGCAAAAAATCAAACAAAAGGTCCGTGTAAAGAAAAATTTCTTAAAACACATTAAGCACAAAATTAAAATTAAAATTAGTTTCCATCAGCTGTAAGTAGCCTCTAGAAGAATTTACAGTTTCAGGATCCCACATTTCTTTATGCGCTAAAATATGTTTAAACATTTCTATTAGAGCTTCATGATATTGCGGCACCGTATGTACCAGTCGTGCACTGTAATTCCAGCGTGTGGAAGCAATTCTAGGAAATCTTTATTGAACATGTGTATCTAAAGCGCGAGTTCTTTTAGTGGATTCTTAAAAAATGCAGCCATTCCATTAAACGTCGGAAAAAAAACACTTTACAATCTTTTATAAGTCCAACACTTTGTAATAATACTAAATTTAATCTATGTGCCAAGCAATGAACAAAAATGGCATTTTGAAATTTTTGTCTTACTTTTGCTTAAAGACCGCCCAAGTGTCTTGCCATTACAGCAGCTCCGTCGTAACTCTAAGCAACAAGTTTTGTACCACACTGTAGTTCTTCAATAATGTCACATACCTTTATAAACATGGCATCTGCTGCTCTGTCGGCGGTTATATCCAAAAATTTCAGAAACCGTTCTTGAACATCTTCGCACAATTTTACGTAACGTGTTACCACAGCTAGCTAGCTAAAATTAGTTATGTCGGTTGTTTCGTCTAAGACAATTGATACAAAAGATGCATCCTTTACTTCTAGTTTAGTGCTATACAGTACAATATCCGATACGCATTTTATTAAATCATTTTGGATTCGGTTAGATGTACCACGAAAAACAGTTGAATCTCTTAAATGGGTTTTAAGGTTTCGTTATACTTAGCAAGAAACTTCACCAAGTCGATATAGTTTCCACGATTACTGGATTCTTTATCTTTTTGGTGACCCCTAAAACTTAGTTCATGATTTCCAAGAAAACACGTAACGTCAATTAATCGCTTTAAGATGTTCCTATTTTTACTCACTAGATCATTATGTTGCTTATGACTAAGTTTTAACTAATTGTCCAAACTATTTTCAATACGAGACTTACCAAATATCTTTTCTTTAAGTAACGAAGTTAAATGTGCTTTGCTATTGGTACCTTTTAAGATTTCTATGGAAGTTGTTTAAGTCGGAAAATCCGTTTGAGTTCCAAAAGGTGTTTTCAAATTTATTAAAGAGCAAACAAGACCAACAAAATAACTTTTTCAGTGTGGCACATCCTGTTAACCATTAATATTTATCATAAAAGTCCATTTTAAAGAATCTAATAAATTGTTTAACGCAGCGTTCAACTATAGTTTCTAAATTGATAGGCGGAGTAGATCTACCTGAAGAAATTATGTTACATTTTTCTTAAAAACTGTACTGAGAAAATTGTTCTTCTAAAATTTTACACACCACACACACGCAACTACTATTATTACTCTCGTTTGCTTTTAATTGTCTATTTCCCGAAACTGACGAACAAGAAGGTTTATTGGTTTGCTCCATTGTAACACAAGTTATTCTTAAATGACACACTGATAACAAATGCAAACACTACCTAATTATGGGTTACTATCAAATAATGGTGTTATCATATATAGCGCTTTATTTGAAGCAAATTATCCGACCCGGTGAAGAAGTATTTGTGAAGGGTCTAGAAAAGAAGAAATTGATTGAAACCAATCCAATGCAAAACGTTGTAACTGATATGCTTGCACTAGGTTGTCCTAAGCTATCAGAGTCAAAAATCAACAATCGTTTAAAATATAACATCCATTGTTGTAGACACAGCAATAATAATCTGCAATGGGCAAAACAAAATACCTTGTTATTAAAAGAATGGCTTAATAATAATAAAAAACAATAAAAAGATTGTGTCTGTATTATTTATTTTAATTCAATTTTAAAATGTTAGTCGAAGCAAATTATCCGACCCGGTGAAGAAGTATGTGTAAAGGGTCTAGAAAAGAAGAAATGAATGGAAACCTATCTATTGCAAAATGTTATAGGCACGGCAATAATAATCTGCAATGTCCAAAACAAAATACTTTGTTATTAAAAGAATGGTTTGATAATAATAAAAAAGAATAGAAAAGATTGTGTCTGTATTATTATTGTAGTCAGTTAGAAATCTTTAATGCTGATGTCTGCAGAAAAAAACAATTAAACTCAGACAGCACGAATGGGACTCTCAACCCTGAAAGCAATTATAATTGATCAACGCAATAGCTCTTTACTGGTTTTACAACATTTAACAAATTGTACAGATATCTCGAAAAATTTGCCAAAGACAGACAGACAGATAGACAGACTGACTGCACCAATTTTCTTATTATCGCTTTTAAAGAATAACAAGTCATAGTTATTAAAACGCAAACTCAGTTTATCTGCAAGAAATATATAAACGAGGAAATTTATGAAATGCTTCAACTTCAAAAAAACTAGAAATAAATCTATTGAAATATATGCTAACGTTGCAGTTGGTGGATCTGCTCACGGAGTAAACAATTTTTTTCAGCACTTCATTTGGATTGACTATAAACTACTCAATAATTTTAACCTAACCACTATCATTATTCTTTCCTGACAAGGGCAATTTTAAAAAAATTTTCATTTTTGATTTGTTCTATAGAACACAACTACAACTTGCCAATAGAGATTGAGCGATTATCACACACATATCTTGAGTATATATAAAGATATTAAACAACAAGAACAGTAGAAAATTCAACCCATGTCAGACAGCTTTTTTTCTTGTCAACGAAAGTCTAGTCTAATGCTTCTTCAGCATTTGCATTTCCATAGTTACGTACTGAAGGCAACTCTGCAATTTTAGATCACATGCATTTCTAATTTCAATTGCAAAAAATATGATAGCATCTATTTGAAATGCATTTTTAACTTTAATCGCAAAAAAATGAGAGCATTTATTCGAAATATGCACTCAGATTAAAAGTCAAAAATTGTTTTACACCGTTCTGTAAACTGAGATTACGTAGTTACTAAATCGGGAGTAATGTGAAATGAAACACACAATGTATTTTTCTTTATTGTAATTTATAAAATACATATATATATATATATATATATATATATATATATATATATATTGCTGTGAATCTTCTCATTATCTGCAGGTACTGGCCCTTTAAAAAAAATTGAGCCCCACAGTTTGGGCGTCAAGAATGCTGTGTTTCCTTTAAAATCCGTGAACTACGCTTTTCGCCTCGGCTGCTCACCTAATGTTATAAACCTCCTCATTCATAAAAAACAACACATTCCTACCAAAACATCAACGTTAACTCTATTTACATCAATATTCAGAATACATAAAATTTCAAAATTAAAATTCAGCATACAATTCAGTTTTAAAAGAATTTCAGGATTAATTTTATTATCATTTTACTGTGCATCCAAAATTAAAGTCCTTGTTGGATGCCTACTAATTAATATAACAATATAAGCAGACCGGAGTCTGAGTATAAAGGAGCATCTACCACCCTTTACGTTAATTAACCAGGTTTGTCTAATTGAGCTCAAAGACATACCCAAAGTTTCATCATATTCCCGAACATCAAAACAAAATACCCCTTTTACTTAAACAAGCAAATTTCATCTTAAAATTAAACTTTTATGGTTAGAACAATTTCACTAATGTCCATTTAAAGTAAATCAATTATAAAGTCATTCAATACACACAAAAATGTCAAACAAAATAGTATAATTTACCTGAAGGTTACTGTCCTCGTAGCTTCAAAGTATCGTTTCTTTAGTTAATCACACCATTCACCAGGATTATATTTACGGCTTCTGATTCTCTACGCTTTTAAATTTTCTCCATCACCATCCATTCAAAGTCGTTTCTGGGCCTTTCCGGAACTCATCTGTGTTTATCTGACCCTTGTTTCATGGATCCAGACACGTATTTGAACCATTTAATTATTAACACCCCCGAAAAATAGCAAAGAATTCATGCTTCTGTCACCAATATACGCCAAAACTGCCTACTTTTGTGTATACATTCGTCGTTGTAAATTTTGCTGATTGGTACAGTGAAACTAAATTTTATTACCTTGTATCTAAGTGCACTGAAGTACATTCATGTTAGCACGTAAATAACAAGCTATTTTGAATCACTAAAATATACTAGCAAATTATTTAATCAAACTAAAATGCACGGTTTACCATCTTTAATCAAGTCGCGTATGTACGAGCTTTTAACGCATCGAATCGTCAAAAGTCTAAGAGAGATTGTTTATATTCATCTCGGTATATATAGCAAAAAGCCTGTCTATCGGTCTGTTCCCCAAAACGGGTAATTCTAAAGAATTCCTCATTCTATGTTTCCAGTCTGTTGCTCGCACGTCGATTTTACGAATTTTCACTCGCCCCATTCAAATCTCAGAAAATTTCCACACGGCACGCAAGCATGTCCGAGAAAACTAATTGATTTTGTACAGAAATTGTTGTTCTACCTCTGATATTTGCATCCTATTTTTAACCAATTGTGACCCCGTGACGTTGCTTAAATCCCGCCTTTTACAATATGTGTCTTTGCTTGACGCATTTTCTCTTTCCTTCTCTACCGTGTTCTTATTGGTGCAACTTGATATACTTTATTATCGATTATTTTAGTCCACATGGAGTGTGAAATACCCAGCTTTAGCAATTCTCGTAACTATTATGCGACGTTTTCCCAAGATTCTTTGAAACATTAATTATCTGCAAAATTTACGCCGAATGTGTTATTTAAACTACGCAGGTGTTCAACATAATATTAATTCTCAGAGCTTTAATCCGTGGTATTTTAATCTTGGGTTTTACAAGTTTCTATAGGTATTATATGTTATTAACGGTTTAATTAACTCCAATTAAAATTGATTTCTATCCTTTTCATTTTTAGCGAATACAACTTAAATATTAATTATTATAGGTACACTTTGTTTTACTACCGGTTACTTAAATAGAGTTAATTAATATAAACTTTGCACGTAATTTCTCTTTGTTTAGGAATAATTACATTACACGCAGAGCTTTTCACTACTGCTTCGTCTTATAAATAATTTAAATTTCTTATTTTACTGAAACAACTGAGTTTATTTATGCTTCATGGTTTTAATAACGCGTATTATTTAATGAAATTCCTTATACACGGTGATTAAAATTATTTGATGTGATTATTTAATTTTCTACCCTGGTCTAAATATGAGTAATATATATATATATATATATATATATATATATATATATAATGTTATGTACTCTAGAATAAACATACTATAATTCACTTAAGTTCCCAAATATAAAAAACAGTTCTAACTCACTCCTACGCAGAACGGTAAAAAATATTGCATTATCAGTTCTGGTTGTTCTTCTTCTTCGTGTTCACTAAAAAAGATTCAAATGAATATTAGATCAAGTAAATGCATTAAGAAAATTAAATCTATATATTAAGCTAACGAATAAAAACTCTGTATTGGTGTCATCAGGTCGTACGTTGCAATTGGTGGATCTGCTTACGGCGTCAACGATTTTATTCTTCAGTACTTAATTTGGATTGATTATAAACTACTCAATAATTTTAACTCAATCACTATAATTATTCCTTCATGACAAGGACAATTTAAAAAAAAAAGGTTTTCATTTTTGATTTGTTCTATAGAACACACAACTACAACTTGGCAATAAAGATTGAACGATTACCACACACACATATCTTGAGTATATAAGGATATTAAACAACAAGAACAGCAAAAAATTCATTCCATGTAAGCAAGAATTTAATGCTAAGGTATTCTCTAGATAGCAATTGTAGAAATATGAAATCTATAGAAAATTTAATTAAGCCAGTCATGTATAAATTTTTTTAATGCTGACAACCACAGAAAAATAAAAAGCGAGAAATTTAATGCTAACATCAGCAGAATAATAAATAAATTCACTTAGTCAGCATTAATGGAGACCGGTCTGGCTTCGAAACGGTGCACGCGTGTATACCATATTTTAAAATTAAAGTTGTCAATTGCAAAACAAAAAAAATTAAATTTTTACTTAGAAATCATTTGAAATATTTACTTTTTTTCAGTACAACTGAAAGAACTTGACTTTTATACATTTTTTTAATCGATATCATAGACTATTTTTCTATACTGTTGGTAAAATCTACGTGAAGTATTTATTTTAAATAATAAACTGACCTGTTAGAAAAAATTAAAAATTTGCATCGTTTTCTGAAAAAATTCAGCTCTGTAATCTATTCTAATAAATAAAACAGTATGTAAGCGAATATAATTATACCTCGGCAGAAATAATGAATTAGATTCATTGTCTGAAAAAGAAATTGCAATGAAGGCACATAATAAAAAACCTAAATTAGATTAATTTCGTTTTAGATTACTGCTAGCATAATCTATTTTTCAATAAAATTTAACAAAAATTGACCTTATATGCATATATATATATATATATATATATATATATATATATATATATATATATAGGTATATAGTAATTGTGTGTGTGTGTGTTTACGCGATTCATGTTGAATAAGAAATTTTTTAATTCTATCAAGGTACTGCAAAATGTTTTTTTTAATACTGGGTTTTTAAAAAAACCATGAGTGCGTGTAAATTATTATATTTTTCTTTAGATTAATTTCGTTGAAAATAATGCAATGCAAATGGCCCTTAACTAGTAATATGTATAGAATAAGTTTTAGATTACCGCTGACATAATTTATATGCATATATAGGTAGTTGTGTGTTTACACGATTCATGCCGCACAAGAAATTTTTTAATACTGGGTTTTTAAAAAGCCATGAGTGCGTGTAAATTATTAAACAACATTGACGGTTTAATCTAAGAAATTTTTTCAAATTTGCTTTATTTTTTATTAAAATTTTTTATATGTAACCATAAAAATAGCGCTGTAATGATAGTGTATTTTCTGTACACACAGCATAAATCATAGGTCGTATAAAAAAACATTTGATTACTATACTGCAAGCAAGCAAATTATTTCAGTAAACGCAGATGAATGAAAAATGATGTTGTATGCTAATTCATTTACAGTTGTTTTGCTTTCGGCAGATGATATTTTTGTATAAATAGTAAATAAAGCTGTACATATATTAAGTAGTGTATTGATTTGTATAGAATCATTAATTCTGAAACCGTGGCCGAGATTAGTAGCGCTATTTTGAAATTAACTGTGAAATGCGTGAATCTAATCAGATCAGTCGATGAAATAACGAAACACATTATAATTATCAAAACAAATATTAGTATATTGAAACTTGCTATTAGAAATAAGGTATACGAAGATAATCGTCAAGAAAATCCTAGTAGACTGGAATCTAATTTGGCACATCTTAAAAGTTACCTTGTACGATTAAGGCACTTAAAACGCTCTTTAGAATATCAAGGTAAATGTATTGATGCAACGCTTTCTAGAGGTCATATTCGAAAAAATCTGATTTGGCATGATGTAAAATCATGTTTTGGAAGACGAATAATTACGGGACTTATTACCAATTTAAGTTATAGAGATCCTCTAGTGATCTTACACAAGGCGTTCGCTAGTTTTAAACGTAAGATTGTTGCTTGCTTAAAAAAGCCAATGTTGAAAGTTAATGTAATATTGACCGCTAGCTTTGTTAAGCCTACAACTGGCGAAATAGATTTGAAGACGTTTCCTACTGCAAATCGTCACATCGATATAAATACCAATCTCAAGCGGTGGTATAAGGAGAACGTATTAGACAAGATTTCGAAGCAATTAGAGGAATTTAGCGAAAAGGATTCAGGTTGGGCAATCCAAGAAGTTTTACACTTGAAGGTAAATATAAACAATCATGATCCACTTAAAGGAGGGTGTTCAACGTTTGTTCCGGTTCCGGACTTATAAACAATACCACAATGTTTCTTGATTTTATATTAAAAGTTCCTTTCAAAGCAAGTGGAGCCCACGACATTCAAACATAGAAGTATTTATTAATTGTATTTCATAAATCCTGATTAGAAAAAAGTATTATGATAGTTGCTCAATCAAAAGTGAAAGAGAATATAGTAAATGAACTTCTTAAACCAGCAAGAATAAATTTCAAGAGACGCAAAGTGATAGTAAAAAGTTTAAATGACCTTTTTCAGACCGATTTGATTGAAATGCTACCATATTCGCAAACAAACAAAGGATTTAAATACATTTTAGTAGTTATTGATTGTTTCTCCAAATACGTATGGGCTGTACCACTTAAAAGTAAAACTGGTATTGATGTTACTGCTGCAATGAAAACAATTTTAAATAAATTTAAAAATCCACCAAGAAGTTTGCAGTCTGATTTTGGTAAAGAATATTATAACAAACACTTTCAATCTTTAATGCAGACATATGGCATAAACCATTATAGTGTTTTTTCTACAAAGAAAGCATGCATTGTGGAACGTGTAATTAGAACTTTAAAGGGAAAAATGTGGCGCTTGTTTAATCTGAACGGTTCTTACAATTGGATAAAAAATTTAAGCGATACTGTGAAACAATACAACAATGCAGTTCACAATACTATCGGAGTCAAACCTGTAAAAGTTGATAAATCAAATAAAAAAACTATTCTTAAATCATCATTTACCCACATCAAACTTGCAACCAAAATACCAAAATATTCAATTAAAGACAGTGTGAGGATTAGTAAACACAAGGAAGCATTTACGAAAGGTTACACGCCAAACTGGTCAAATAAAATTTTTAAGATTAAAAAAGTAAACGTAACCAATCCGACAACATATATATTAAAAGATCAAGACGAGAAAGAAATCAAAGGTGCATTTTACGAAATGGTGTTGCAAAAGGTTAAACGTCCAGGAATTTACCTGGTAGAAAAAGTCCTAAGAAAGAGTGGAAATAAAGTCTTTGTAAAAAAATGGTTAGGCTTTCTCTAACGTACACAATAGCTGGATCGATAAAAATAATGTTTGCTAGAAGTTGTTATAATAATAATTAATAAGGCTAACATTGTAAAATTATATTAAAATAAATAATACACACAAAATCTTTCTATTGTTTTTTATTATTATAAAGCCATTCCTTTAATAAAAAAGAATTTTGTAAGGCTAACATTACAAAATTATATTAAAATAAATAACACAGACAAAATCTTTCTATTGTTTTTTATTATTATCAATCCATTCTTTTAATAAAAAGGTATTTTGTTTTGCACATTGCAGATTATTATTGCTGTGTCTACAGCATTGGATGTTATATTTTAAACGATTGTTGATTTTTAACTCCGATAGCTTAGGACAACCTAGTGCAAGCATATCAGTTACAACGTTTTGCATTAAATAGGTTTCAATCAATTTCTTCTTTTCTAAGCCCTTCACAAATACTTCTTCACCGGGTCGGAAAATTTGCTTCAAATAAAGCGCTATATATGATAACACCATTCCAGCCGTTGTTTCTACAATCGATAGGACTGCATTTATTTAATTAAAAAGTAGAATAAATAGTGAAATACTGAACGTGCGTAAAAAAGTTTACTTCGACAATGCAATTGTTAATATTGAAAAACATACTCATCAACCTTATGCTAACACATCTTAAAACAATAATGATGAAATTCGAATCCCTATACAACAACAAGATGTATACACCTTACCATCGAAGAGCATGCTGTACATAAAAGGCAAATTAATTAGAACAGATGGAACGCCGTCTCAGGCAGCAAAGTTTGTAAATAATGGGATTTTGTTGCTTTTTGATGAAATTAGATATGAGATTGGTGGTGTCATTGTAGATCGTGTTCGGAATCCTGGATTAACGTCTATAATGAAGGGATATGTTTCATATAATAGCAATCAAAGTAAACATTTACAAAACGCTGGGTGGTTTTCTATGGATGATTCGCAAATAGTTGATGCCAATGATAATTTTAATGTTGCAATAAACCTTTCAATGGTTCTCGGATTATGTGAAGATTTTAAAAAAATTATTTTAAACCTCCGTCATGAGTTAGTTTAACTAAGTTCTAGTTTTGATACTAATGCTATAATTAATCCTACACCCGATGAAGAAATAAAAGTTGTTTTAAACAAAGTTTTATGGAAAATGCCGCATGTAGCCGGTGATGATACTCAACGAATTAATTTAATAGAATGCGATGCACAAAATCAGGATTTGCATATTCCGTTTAGAGGATGAGAGTTGCATGAATATCAACTTCTACAAAAACGCAACGTCATACATGGAACATTAAAACAACAACACAATTAGAAAAACCAAGATTTGTGATTGTTGATTTCCAAACCAACCGAAAAAATAGATACATGAGCAACTACAGTCGTTTTGATCATTGCTATTTAACCAACATGAAACTCTATTTAAATTCAGAAATTTTCCCGTACGATAACTTAAATTTGAAGTTCAAGAATAAACAGACTGCGTTGTTATATGAGATGTATGCTCAGTTTCAGCAATCATACTACAAAAAGGAAAATGAACCACTTTTTAATCCTGAAGATTTACGAAGTATTGCACCATTAGTAGTCATAGATTGTTCTAGACAAAACGAAGCGTTAAAATCTGGTACTGTCGATATTAGATTAGAATTTGAAACTAGCAGAAACGTTTTGCCAAATACATCTTGTCATTGTCTTATACTTCATGATAAGATAGTCAAATACAATCCACTCTCAAACAGCATAATAATATTATAATTACTTTATTATTATTATTACTGTACCTTTACAAATTATGAAAAAGCAATAAATCATTTAGCAATCACAGTCTATTTATTATTATTTTACGTGTTTTTACAATATCTTTTACATGTTTGAATTATTAAGTGATTTAGTAAACAGCCATAAACATTGACAATTTTAAATAAAAGTTTTGTTATACATTTCTCAAGTAAACTAACTGGTATGTTATTAACAAACTGGATTTTTTTTAAACAGAACGGTTACTACTACTATTTTTTTCTCTACAATACATTTATGCTAATACAGTTCAACTCGGGTAGATTGAAAGGTATCCTATTTTTAGATACATCCAAAACGAAAAACTGCGTACTTGTGCAGGTATAAACACAACACTGAAGTTTTTATAACTAAAAAATGTTATATGTTAATCGAGATAAAATAAATTGCATTCTTTATTTGAGCCAGTGGTTGAAGCTTTACAAGTCATTTCTGAGTGTATAGTTATACCCCCAAGGTTTAGTATGAATGGTTGAGGTACTAAGAATTCTTTTATCATCACTTGGATTAAGAACAATTTTGTTTTGTTTAATAGTAAAGACATCATGTTTGACTGATCTAATTAAACATTGCTGTTTCTGTACAGTCTGTTTATAAAACAAAAGCATTCTTATAATCATCAAAAGAAATTTGCTTAATACTTGCTAAGGAAGATCCCTTTGACTTTTTTTATTATCCTTTCCCGAACTCTGTAAGTGTACATTTTAGATCTATGCCCTACAAGCTCTAGCATGGTGTCATCTAAAAAATTCTAATTTTCCTTATGGAAGATATTCAGACATTGCAGCCCCATATAAATTATTAACATCAAAATACATTAAATATTTGGAATTAATATTCTGTCTTTTAATGCAATTGGAATTTATCGTAATACTGAATCAAAATGTGAATAGCTATAAAGTCCGAACGGGACCAAACGTTCAACACACTCTTTAAGCCTATCATGATTGTTTATATTTACCTTCGAGTGTAACACTTTACTGTTAAATTTAAAATATTACTACTAACTTCAGTCGCTAGCTAAATTACTTTATACATAACTATGTTCTGATGTAAGCAAAATAGCTATAAAATTAGACATTTGCAATTTTTCAGAAAAATAAAGCAAACTCGAAACCTTGCCTGAACAAAGCACGTTCATCAGCAGAAAAATTAATACTGAATTTTAATTTCCAATAGCAACAATCTCACATCATTTTCATTCAGCTGCGTTAACGAAAAAATATGCTTGCTCGCGCCAAAGCAATTCGCTATGCAAGCATTTCCGTATTTACATACTGAAGGCAACTCTGAAAACATTCTGCTGTTTTATCATAATATAATTACGTCATGCAATTTTTAATTTATTGGAAGAGATGGACTTAATCTCAGTAAATTTTAATAATAATACAATTTTCCCAAAATGTTGCTTCAATTAAAAAATCCCTAAAGATTTGAGTATCCCAGAAAATATCTGCATCAAACTCATGCCTTTTTTTGTTTAACTAAAAATTTAGGGAAAAAATAACTTTAATTTATACAAAAAATATCAATGTGAAATATTTACTTTTTTATTAAAACTGAATGTGATTTTGTATCAAGGTTTATTTTATTATAAAAAATGTTGCCAAACGTTTTCTTGTTTCATGTCGTCCTGTAAATAGAATATGCAATGTGCAACGCATGACATTTTCTATAAAACTTTGTTAAAGCAATTCATTTCTTCATCAGTTGAAGGATTAATTATAGCACGTAGTAAAACTAACTCATGATGGAGGTATATTTAATTTTTTAAAATTCAACGAATGCTACATTATGAAATTTAAATTACACAACGTTATTTCTATGATAAAACTTTTGGTCTTTAATATAACCTTAATAAATACTTGTTTGAAATGAATGTCAATCGCTTTAAGTAAAAAAAATCAGTTAGACAAACCGCTCATTTGGCGCTTTGTGAGTTTATTCACACAGATATATAAAAATGTTATAACACCGTACAGTTAGCAATTTCCTTCGATTTACTTTTCAGTAAAACTGAATGTGATTTTGTATCATTGTATCAAGGTTTATTTTATTATAAAAAAATGTTGCCAATTCAAACTTTTTCTGCATTGCCTTAAGCGAATAAAAAGAAACGTAGTAAAAAATTAACTCATGCCTTAATCGACTAATACAGTAATATTGACGGGTATTGATGTTACTTTCTGCAACGACAACAATTTTTAACACAGTACTCGCTGCCGTATATAATTACTTTTTAGTTTCCGCTTGAAGCGAGCGGACGTGTTTTTGCCGAGCTCCCGCTTCAGCAGTAACAGTAAGTTTTTATCTAGGGTTTTATTATTTATTGTTGAATTATTTTATTTGAAGCTTTGCTTTTTATTGTGTTTTATTTTTATAATTGTGTGCCATCACATTTTAAATACAGGGCAGTAAAATAAAAATTTTAAAACAGAATTTAAACTAAATAAAAACTAAATAAATCGCGTTTTCTTTGTAATTTAAACTAAATCCCCGTTTTAAAATAAAATAAATAAATTACGGGCCAACAAAACAAAAATCTACTAAACTAATACTCAAAATAATTTCGGAATAACTTAAAAAGGCCACGACGCCAAGTCGAGTAGATGCCCCTAGACGAAGCAAGAAGATTAAATTCGCGCAACTAAATCTCGGGAAAGGAAAAGGGGCTACAAATAACTTCGTAAAGTTATTCAGCGAAAATAATATCGACATCGGGCTTATACAGGAACCGCACCTGTATAGCCACAAAATAACAGGTTTTGGGAAGGGGGTTACCGTTTTAAACGCAAACAGCGAACGACCGCGTAGCGGGATAATAATAAATAACGGGACGTGCGCCGGAATAATCCTAAACAATCTGTCGAATGAGTTCATAACCACCACAGAAATAAAAACGGGATTGCATACGTTTTACGTGATAAGCACTTACCTTCCGCCGATCGATTCCCGGCGGGAGAATCCTCAAACAGAGGACTTAATAAATCAAATTGAAGGAATCCTTCGTAAAATCGGTAGAAATAGAAATTTAATTATCGCGGGAGACTTTAATGCTAAGACGCAATTATGGGGCAGCCCTATCGAAGACGATGGAGGCTCGCAGGTTGCTGATCTTTTTACGGGATGGGACCTTAGTGTCATAAACACTAATGATTCACCTACGTTTGAGACGCATAGAGGCAGCAGTTTTATAGATATTACTGCAGTCTCGCACGAAATGTTAGAAACGATTTGTAATTGGAAACTAAGGTCGGACGAGGAAACGTTCTCTGACCATAAATTAATAACATGGGACGTTGAAACCAAAACAAGCGCAAACGAGCAGCTAACTATATTTCCGCGGTTCTGTAATAAAAAAGCAAATTGGGAGCGGTTTAAAGAAAAATTTGGCGAAAGTATCCCTGCGCTCGAAAATGAGCTATTTAACTGCCGAGAGGCAGACGAAGTAGAAACACCCGCGAAAAAATTGAACGACGCGGTGGTAAACGCGTCGTCGTATTCCATGCCGCAAAAGAAAACATTTAAAGACAGCGTACCCTGGTGGACCCGGGAACTAACCACCAAGCGGGCAGAAACGCGTAACCTAAGGCGCCGCTATCAACGCGCCTCGGGAGATATAAGAGAACAACGGAGAATAGAATATAATCAAAGTTACCGCGAATATAAAATATTAATAGAAGAAACGCGAACGAATAAATTTAAAGAATTCTGCACGCAAAACTCCGAGAAAGAACCCTGGGGAACCGCATACCGCGTAATTAGAGGAAAACAACAAAAAATCGCGCTCAGTAATATAAAGAAAACAAATGGCGAATACACGGAAGGTTTTAAAACCACAGCGGAATATTTACTAGAGAAATTTTTCCCATCGGATAATCCCGAGGGGGATGAAGGGTCGCACGATTTAATACGTCGGGAAGCTGCAAAGGCGCAAGGAACAGGTGCCGAAAAGGCAATCCTAGTTCACGAGGTCGTCAGGGCTCTTAGGAGGATGAACCCTAAGAAGGCACCGGGGCATGATGGAATCACTTCAGACGCAGCTCTGCAGGCGTGCCTGTTAGCCCCGTGTGTCTTTGTCGGGTTGTTTAATCTTTGTTTAGAAAGGGCGTTTTTCCGCGTTGCTGGAAAATCCAGAATGTGAAATTTATACCCAAACCTAAAAGGCGGATGCGTCAGATCCGGGCAGCTATCGTCCAATTAGCTTGCTACCGGTGCTGGGGAAAGTTTTAGATCGCGTTATGACTACGCGTGTTGAACACCTAGTGCGAAACAGCGGCGGTTTTAATAACCGACAGTTTGGTTTCGTGGAGGGCAAGTCGACTATCGACGCGTTAGAGTTCGTTGTCGGGGAAATTAAGCAGGCAAGAGATGCCAAAGAGTACTGTGTCGTTGTTGCTTTGGACATTTCAGGAGCATTTGATGCTGCCTGGTGGCCATTAATAGTTTGCGAGTTAGATCGTGGGGGTTGTCCGCGAAACTTGATGTCTTTGGTCAAGAGCTATTTCTCGGGGCGATTAGCACAGGTTGAAATTCCGGGTGAAGTTCTGTCGCGTGAGGTGGAAAGGGATGCCCGCAAGGGTCATGTTCTGGTCCCACATTTTGAAGTTGTTGTATGAGAGCATCTTTAGGGTCAAGTTGCCCGCAGGATGCTCAATCGTTGGGTTTGCAGATGACACACTTTTAATTGTAAGATCGAGATTGTTAATGGATATGCGCACAAAACCGAACGAGGCGCTTAATAAATTACACGAATGGTCGCAGGCGGTAAAATTAAAATTTAACACGGCGAAGTCAGAGGCGCTTTATTTCGGCACGAAACCATGACAGAGACCTCCTAGGTTAGAGCTAGGAGGGGAGAAAATCCCGTTTAAAGATTGTATTACCTACCTCGGCGTCAAGATCGACAATAAATTAAATTGGAAAGCGCACGTACAATACGTAAAAAGTAAGGGCGGCGAAATATCAAATAAAATGATGGCGGCGGCTAAAATAAAGTGGGGTTTCAGTGGCGAATCGCTGAGGACGGTTTATGCCGGAGCAATTGAGCCGGCAATACTGTACGCAGCTTCTGTATGGGCAGAAGGTTGTAAAGTCCGGGAGATGCGTCAATTGACGAGCGTACAACGCATAACCGCGGTAAAAGCGGCGAGGGCGTACAGGACCACCTCCACGGAGGCTGTCCTGGTGATCAGTAGGACTCTCCTATCCAATATGTCGTTAGGGAGATTAGAGATAGACGATTAATAAATATAGGAAAAGGGCGCGAAATTATCGAAGATCTTAATCTTGGTAATAGGAAATTGCAAGAAAGATTGTTGTATCTGAGTTAGGGCACCCGGCTGATATTAGAGGATCGAGTTTGTCGAAGGTGATGAGGACGCGATGGGTATCAGAATTTATACGGACGGTTCACGTATGGACGATGGGCAAGCAGGCGCGGCGTTTGTCGTGTATAAGCAGGAAAGGGAGGTGTTTCGGTTTCAAACCAAACTCGCGAACTGGTGCACTATCTTCCAGTGCGAATTGGTAGCCATACGAGAGGCTATCGATTACGTAATAAACCATACGGACAGAAACGAGTATTATATAATCAGTGATAGTAAATCGGCGCTAACGGTTTTAACAAACATGAACACCTCGACAGATCTCCAAGCGGACGTCTGGAGGATAGCGCGTACGGCGCTCGAGTTTCGACGTTTAAAGTTCTATTGGGTCAGGTCGCACAATGGTAACGTAGGAAACGATAGGGCTGACGAATTAGTTAAAGAGGCCGCGACGGGCGACTTTCGAATACCACATTCGTCGATACCGAGGTCTTTAATCAAAAGAAAGCTGCGCGAAAAATCAATTCGACAATGGGAAGAGAGGTGGAACAACGCTGCCACGGGCAGGTTGACCCACAAATTCATACCGAGCATAGAAGCCAGAGGTAAGATCGAGGTTAAGCTCGATCACAAAATGGTGCAGTTGATAACAGGGCACGGCACCCTGAAGGCGAATTTACAAAGGTTCGGTCTAACCAACAGCGACCGCTGCGAATGCGGCGAGGGCGCGGAAAGCGCAGAGCACGTGCTCTTCGACTGCCCGCTTGAGGCGGGAAATCGAGGGTTGGCTGATAGCAAACTAGCAGCTATCCTAGGTCTGGCATGGCCAAAGAGCCTAGAGGAAGTCGGGGAAGTGGTTAACCAGAAGGCGTTCTGGACAGCCTTAAAAGAATTCGCGGGAAGGGTCGCGAGATTAGACAATCAATGACGACCGCGTGTAAAAATTCGGTGGGGTTGGTGGGAGGATTGAAAAATTTTAGACTGACTTGGCGTGAGTAAGGATACGAGCATAACCAAAACCTGGTATTAAATAAAAAAAAAAAAAAAAAAAAAGATAATTATACCAAAATGTCCAATATGCACGAGACACCCCCACTCCATTAATACAATCTCTGCCTATCTTCACAATTATGTGCGGAAAATCGGGAATAAATAATAGCAAATAAACAATAACAAATAAATCATAAACCCTCATTAAATTAAATCAATAAAGTAAACAAGGATAATAAAACAGAGCGCAACCGCGCATCCCCCCAGGACTTGAGAGTGAAGTGATAGTGATAGTGATTGTGATCCCCCCAAGAACATTTAGTGCATACCCACCAGGACTTTAGCAGTGCACCCCGTTCCACCTTCAGAAGTAAGTTACAGACGACCAGATCTTCGGATGCTGGAGAATTTTATTATCGAGGTAAGACTTAAATTGTGGCGGCTGTACTCGCACAAGCATTGATTTACATTAATTAGTAGTTTTTGAAATAATTTAAGAAGCACGTTTGGTGTGTAAGGCGCTAGCCGACATAATGCTTGTGCGAGTGCACCTGATAAATAGGGTGATGCTTTCGCTATTTTGTGCACTGCTATATGCTTAACGCTTATTAAACATTTATTTACATAATTATATTTATTTATATTTTATATTTACACTTTATATTTATTTATATATAGCATGTATTATGTGGCTTATTTGTTTTGTTTGACGTTCTGTCGCCATTTTGGTTGCAGTATATATTTGGGAAGGACGAGCAGAATTGCGAAGATTGTAATCATAATGTAAATCAGTTAGGGAACGATAGGAAAGCTAGGGATGGATTTAAATTAGTTAGCTAGATTTGGATAGTTTTAAGACGACCCTTCAGGTCGCACTGGTAAGCAGAACCGGCGTCTGCTATCCGGTATTACGGATCCCTCCCCTCTCATTTTGCTTGTTGATCGGGTACACTGAAAGTCAGCGCTAGGGATACCATTATTTACAACCCTGTTTTTAGTTTTTGTTTTGTTTTTGTTCCAGTTTTTGTCAGATTTTTAGGTTTGTTAGATTGTTAGAGTTTGTTAGGTTTGTTAGATTTTTAGGTTTGTTAGATTTTTATTTAGCTTTTATTTAGGGTGAATCAACTATGAAGTAAGAATAAATTAGGAGCACGACTATTTTTCGCGTTTAAACCCAATGTAGTACCTCCGGGTGGAGCATTGGGAACGTGGCCGCAAGTATAGCGGCCCTAATTCAAATTATAATGCCGTATATAATTTTTGTAATCAATACTACAAAAATAGACAATAGTTAGTATCAGTGGGTGAGGTACTAAGAATTCTTTTATCATCACTTGGATTAAGAACAATTTTGTTTTGTTTAATAGTAAACACATCATGTTTGACTGATCTAATTAAACATTGCTGTTTTGTACAGTCTGATATCGATTAAAAAAATGTATAAAAGTCAAGTTCTTTCATTTGTACTGAAAAAAGTATGCAATTTTTCTTCAGAAAACGATGCAAATTTTTTAATTTTTTCTAACAGGTCAGTTTATTATTTAATATAAATACTTCACGTAGATTTTACCAACAGTATAGAAAAATAGCCTATGATATCGATTAAAAAAATGTATAAAAGTCAAGTTCTTTCAGTTGTACTGAAAAAAGTAAATATTTCAAATGATTTCAAAGTAAAAATTTAATTTTTTTTGTTTTGCAAATGACAACTTTAATTTTAAAGTATGGTATATACGCGTGCACCGTTTCGAAGCCAGACCGGCCTTCCATTAATGCTGACTAAGTGGATTTATTTATTATTTTGCTGATGTTAGCATTAAATTTCTCGCTTTTTATTTTTCTGTGGATGTTAGCATTAAAAAAATTATACATGACTGGCTTTATTAAATTTTCTATAGATTTCATATTTCTACAATTGCTATCTAGACAATACCTTAGCATTAAATTCTTGCTTACATGGGTTGAATTTTCTGCTGTTCTTGTTGTTTAATATCCTTATATACTCAAGATATGTGTGTGTGATAATCGTTCAATCTTTATTGCCAAGTTGTAGTTGTGTGTTCTATAGAACAAATCAAAAATGAAAACCTTTCTTTTTTAAATTGTACTTGTCAGGAAAGAATAATGATAGTGATTGGGTTAAAATTATTGAGTAGTTTATAGTCAATCCAAATTAAGTACTGGAGAAAAAAACGTTGACGCCGTGAGCAGATTCTCCAATTGCAACGTACGACCTGATGACACCAATACAGAGTATGTATTCGTTAGCTTAATATATAGATTTAATTTTCTTAATGCATTTACTTGATCTAATATTCATTTGAATCTTTTTTTAGTGAACACGAAGAAGAAGAACAACCAGAAACGACCGCGCGTCAAAGATGAAGAAGACAGCCCTCATAGAACTGAAAATGCAATATTTTTTACCGTTCAGAGTTGGAGTGAGTTAGAACTGTTCTTTATATTTGGGAACTTAAGTGAATTATAGTATGTTTATTCTAGAGTACATAACATTATATATGATATATATATATATATATATATATATATATATATATATATATAGATATTTATATGTATTTTATAAATTACAATAAAGAAAAATACATTGTGTGTTTCATTTCACATTACTCCCGATTTAATAACTACGTAATCTCAGTTTACAGAACGGTGTAAAACAATTTTGACTTTTAATCTGAGTGCATATTTCGAATAGATGCTCTCATTTTTTGCGATTAAAGTTAGAAATGCATTTCAAATAGATGCTTTCATATTTTTGCAATTGAAATTAGAAATGCATGTGATCTAAAATTGCAGAGTTGCCTTCAGTACGTAACTATGGAAATGCAAATGCTGAAGAAGCATTAGACTAGACTATCGTTGACAAGAAAAAAAGCTGACATGGGTTGAATTTTCTACTGTTCTTGTTGTTTAATATCTTTATATATACTCAAGATATGTGTGTGATAATCGCTCAATCTTTATTGTCAAGTTGTAGTTGTGTTCTATAGAACAAATCAAAAATGAAAACTTTTTTAAAAATTGCCCTTGTCAGGAAAGAATAATGATAGTGGTTAGGTTAAAATTATTGAGTAGTTTATAGTCAATCCAAATGAAGTGCTGGAAAAAATTGTTTACTCCGTGAGCAGATCCACCAATTGCAACGTTAGCATATATTTCAATAGATCTTTTTCTAGTTTTTTTGAAGTTGGAGCATTTCATAAATTTACTCGTTTATATATTTCTTGCAGATAAACTGAGTCCGCGATTTAATAACTACGGCTTGTTATTCTTTAAAAGCGAGAATGAGAAAATTGGTGCAGTCAGGCTGTCTATCTGTCTGTCTGTCTTTGGCAAATTTTTCGAGATATCTGTACAATTTGTTAAATGTTGTAAAACCAGTAAAGAACTATTGCGTTAATCAATTATAATTGCTTTCAGGGTTGAGAGTCCCATTCGTGCTGTCTGAGTTTAATTGTTTTTTTCTGCAGACATCATCATTAAAGATTTCTTACTGACTACAATAATACTACAGACACAATCTTTTCTATTGTTTTTTATTTTTATCAAACCAATCTTTTAATAACAAAGTATTTTGTTTTGCACATTGCAGACTATTATTGCCGTGCCTATAACATTTTGCAATAGATAGGTTTTCATTCATTTTTTCTTTTCTAGACCCTTCACACACACTTCTTCACCGGGTCGGATAATTTGCTTCGGCTAACATTGTAAAATTAAATTAAAATAAATAATACAGACACAATCTTTCTATTGTTTTTTATTATTATCAAGCCATTCTTTTAATAACAAGGTATTTTGTTTTGCACATTGCAGATTATTATTGCTGTGTCTACAACAATGGGTGTTATATTTTAAACGGTTGTTGATTTTTAACTCCGATAGCTTAGGACAGCCTAGTGCAAGCATATCAGTTACAACGTTTTGCATTAGATAGGTTTCAATCAATTTCTTCTTTTCTAGATATATGCAGTAAACTTCGACTAATTAAATTAATATTAGGAGCAATCTCCTTATATAGCAGATTACCACCATCTGCGTACTTTGCCAACCCACTTTTCAACCTATCACAAAAGTGAACACATTTTGAATTGAAACCGGCCCATGTGTATTTGCAGCCTCTAAACATTAATAAAAAACATAAATCAGAATCTACTTTAATTAAACACAATTGACTTGAATGCGATATTTTGCATCTGGCATACTTTATAACTTCTCGCTAGAAAACCAAATTCAAAACATCTACACACATTTTCTCTGCACTTACATTTTTCAACATACGTGTGTTTTGAAGTATGTATGTTCCATTGAATGTAATATAAAGCTGATCCTAATTCAAAACGTGCCCACGAGTATTTTACATTTGAAAGTATATAAGAATTCATGTTTTCACATTTTACATTAAAAGTATATAAGGCTGATCCTATTTCAAAACGGTGCACGTGTAGCTTCTCGCTAGAAAACCGAATTCAAAACAGCTACACACATTTTTTCTCTGCACTTACATTTTTCAACATACGTGTGTTTCGAAGTATGTTTCATTGAAAGTAATATAAAGTTGATCCTAATTCAAAACGTGCCCACAAGTATTTTACATTGAAAGTATATAAGAATTCATGTTTTCACAACTATTTTACATTGAAATGTTTTCACAACTATTTTACATTGAAAGTATATAAGGCCGATTCTAATTCAAAACGGTGCACGTGTATTTTAAATATGGAAAATACGTCTGAACACGTTTTGAATTAGGACCGGCCTTACCCCGCTACTAGTGCTATATGACAATATAAGTGATGCAGACACGGCATTGTTACTCTTAAAGCAAACTATACCACGAAATTATTCAAATCTGACAGTATTTTAATTATAACCCCTAATTTTTCAATATCAGGAATATTATATAAAGCCAAAATTTATTCGGCTTTCTTTTAATTTTTCTTTTAAGCATTTCTTTGCAGATCTGGTACAGTTCTTTATAACAAAAAGGTGAATAGGAGGAACTCAAATAGGAAAATCCATTGGGTTTAAAAGGTTTATACTTAAAAACAAATGTAAGTACTTGCATGTTCTTAAGCTTTTGCATCATGATCTAAATCAAGGTGTATTCAAGTAGCAAAAAAGCATCGGTAGCTTCCATCAGGCGGCGAGATAGTTAGAAGTATGCAAGTTATTGTTAGAGAACCTTTTGAAACGACTAGTTGTCGGTCTAAGTAGTAGAAACACTTTAGAAAGGACATATCAGAATAGAAAGCTTCTGTCCGTATCAAGTGGAAAAACTGAAAATCAGTTGTGAAACAAACGCGCTGTATAAGCATACGCACAAAATGTATGCAATAAGTAAACTTATTTCATTTTGAATGAGGAAGAGGTATTCCTCTACAAGAGTTCTAATGCAAGTATGCCCAAAGGCACTGAATGTTAGTAGTTGAAATATCTAGATAGAAGTCTTGGAAAAGTACAAAAATGGTCTTAGTACGAGAATATTTGCAATAAACCTGTTTTATTAGCTTGCCGTCATCTAAAAAAATGTGCCAAAGATTTGTTTCGTCAAATTTCATATTTCATATTTCATATTGGTATGAAAGGGATCTTACTATACTTTCATCTATGGATCGGCTACCTTTTAAAATCGACCAATTAAATATGCTTCTTTGACAGTTATTGGGTACCTTATGGTTCACCTATTTAAGTTGAATAATTGAAAATTTGTTATTATTAATGTGCAACAACCAAGTCCGTTTTTCATTTACAGTATATAAAAAACATATATGCCAGGGTAGGTCAATGGAGGAGGGGGCAAAATGAACAATTTTTTAAAGGTCATAATTTCACAATTTTTGAGAAAGAGAATTAGTAATTTTTAAGTCAAAAATTCGACAATCTTTGGAGTTAACTTAACATAAGACTCCGAATAGTAATGAAAGTGTTGAACTACCCTGTTGATTAGGCTTATTTATTTTTCTACGGATGTGTTATTTCTACAATTATTATACACTGTGTCCGAGATAAGGAAGGCCACTATGGGGATCCTAAAAACGGTATGAGATACAGATTTGGTTAAATGGGAAAAAAGTTGTGTAATCAAAGGCCTAAAAAATGGCGTTTAGAAAACCCCAAAACAGTTTTTGGTTTTTGAGATATTTTGAAAAAATTGGATTTTCTTATTTAACATATTATTTTGTTCTGGCGTTAATATGGCACCTAGAGCAAAACCGAAGGCACATCTCCTCAGCAACTTTTAATGTCCCTTAACATGGCATTGTTAGTTTTTTACCTGACGTTTTGTCTTTTAGGAACCATCTTCAACTTTTTTTTTAAATACCGCTCTGGTAATCTGGTATTAGATTCGTAAAGCCCTTTTTATGCCAAATTCAACGATGTATTTCACTTCATGGTTTAATTGCGTTTTCGTTTTTTTTCGGCCTTAATCATGAAAATTCCTATTACGGACCTGTAGTGCATAGTCTTTAATTTTAAAGAATAAACAATTAGCTATACCAATTAATAGTTTAGTCATTTAGGTGTTTAGTAATAGTCTACTGGCTGAGTTAATGCACTAGTTTAATAGAATAAACAACGAACAAATAAAATTAAATTAACGAGTACGAACAAAACAACTAAATTTAGAGCATATGTTCGAACAAACTTCCATTATTTTCCAAACATAAATAGCACCTTCTAACTGTCGATTCTAAAACTCTAGTCAACATTTGTGGAGTAATACCAGCAAATTCTTCCAGAACTATGCCCCTTACGTCTTGTTCTGTAGCAAAATTTTTCTAATAAACATGATTCTTAACGAACCCCCGTACTAAGAAATCAAGCGGGGTTGCATCGGGTGAACGCGTGGCCAGGGTGTTTCCGAATGCGTGCTAATCACCTTCTCTGGAAATCTCATTAAAAGGTATTCCCGAACGGCTCTGGAATTATGTGCAGGTGCACCATCCTGCTGTATCCAACAGTTGCGAACTGTCGCCAGAGGCATGTTATCGAGAGCATCCTCTAAATCGTTTTGCAGCAAATGTAGGTAACGCTTTGATGTTAAGTTACGGTGGTAAATAAACGGTCTTATAATCGTTGTGCCGAATATCCCAGCCCACATATTAAAACTGAAACGGTGTTGATGCTTTGATGTTTTGCTTAAACGTGGATTGGTTTCAGACCAATAATGAACATTTCGCCTGTTGAAAATACCGTTATTCGTAATCATGCTTTCATCAGACCATATTATTTGATATAGAAAATTCAGATCTTCCTGGCATTTTTTTGTGTACCATTCACAGAATAAGCGACGACGTTCTAAATCACCTGGTCTAAGTCCTTGACAAATTCTGTACTTATAGGAATGTAAATTTTGTTTTTGTAAAATACAATGTGCCGTTGATTTTGGTATACCAACGTTTTGTTCAATTCGCCGGACTGATGTTCCAGGATCCCATGTGACGGCTAACAAAACATTATGTACAGTTTCTTCATTGCTGGTTTTTTCCCGAGAAACTACAGGTTTTTTAAAACTACCATATGCATAAGGTTTGCCACTAATTTGCTAAAAGTTTTTTTATTTGTCTGTCTCCTTTCGGGATATTTCTGCAAATACATACGCTCTGCAACAAAACAATTTCAGTTGGACGAAATGAAGCATGCCACCATATCAAACTTTTCTTCGTTAGATAACATAATTAATAGATCAAATTACTAATTACATCACAATGAATTAAGCACCAAACACTAAAGTTACTGTCAATCCAAATACGCCACTATCACATTCATTTGTTTTCCAAAGCAAGCTTTTAAATTTTTGGTTTTCTGTTAATTTAATTTTATTTGTTCGTTGTTTATTTTATGAAATTAGTGTATTAACTCAGCCAGTAGACTATTACTAAACACCAAAATGATTAACTATTAATTGGTATAGCTAATTGTTTATTCTTTAAAATTTAAAACTATGCACTACAGGCCCGTAATAGGAATTTTCTTGATTAAGGCCGAAAAAAAACGAAAACGCAATTAAATCATAAAGTGTAATACATCGTTGAACTCGGCATAATAAGGGCTTTCAGAATCTGATACCAGATCACCAGGACGGAATTTAAAAAAAAGTTGAAAATGGTTCCGCAAAGACGAAACGTCAGGTGAAAAAACTGACAATGCCATGTTAAGGTACATTAAAAGTTGTTGTGAAGAAGTGCCTTCAATTTTGGTCTAAGTGCCATATTAATGCCAGAACAAAATAATATGTAAAATAAGAAAATCCAATTTTTTCGAAATATCTCATAAACCAAAAACTGTTTTGAGGATTTCTAAACGCCATTTTTTTAGGCTTTTGATTACACAACTTTTCTCCCATTTAACCAAATCTGTATCTCATACCGTTTTCAAGATCCCCATAGTGGCCCTCCTTATCTCGGACACAGTGTATAGTCAATACGGCAGTATTAAAAATCTTGCTAACTGTGTTTATTGATATTTTTGCAGAGGTGATAACTAATCTAAATTTAGCATTTGCTGATTACTCTTAAATTTGGCTACCTACTTTAAGTCCAAAGCAACGCAGTTTTCATCGACAACTAAGCGATTATCAAAGTTATGTAGCTGTAGTTATGCCAACAGCAGTTTTGATGACCTATTTTGAATTCCAAATAACGTTGTTTTTAATAGGATGTATTGCTAACTAAGTAGTTAGCACAATTCTGCACCACCAGCAGTCTTGCTGATCTACCTTGGGTTCAAAGTAACACTGTTTTTAGTCAACTCTATTGCTTACTGAGCGTGTAGCATAATTGTACACTACAAGCAGTTTTACTGACCTACTTTAAGTTCAAAGTAACATTGTTTTTAGTCCCTTGACATACTTAGAGCTTAAAGCAACGCACTTTTCTGTTCGATTGACGTGCGTTGAATCCACAGTTACCTAATTTTTTATAAATTGATCTAAAAACCAACGTTCTAACTAAGCAGTTTACAAACTTATGCACCAACAGTAGTTATTCTGACCTATTTTGACGCCATTTTTAATCGGTTGACATACTTTGAGTTCAAAAAGTAACACACTTTTTTAGTCGATTAACTAACATTGAATCCACAGTTAGGTTGTTTTTAGTAGATTGACTTAAAAACAAACACAGTCACGTCGTTTTTATTCGATTGACCTATATTAGGTCCAAAACCGCAAGCTTTTAGTCGATTGACCTACATTTAGTCCAAAGTCAGGTAGTATCGCTATCAATAGTGTATAAAGTGGTGTTGTCACCGCTTGTGATATATGTTCTACTATTATAAGCTCCTACACATTTCGCGTTTATTTATGTTTATGGTTACGTATTTGTTAAAAATTGGCCTGACATTTTTGTTACATATAAAAGGAATTATATGGGAAGATTTTGGTAAAATTTTCTCTGATCGTTGAGTTGAGAGATGTTCATACAATCATTGGTAGGCTGAACAGTCTTTTGAGTTAGAGGACTCAGTCAAAAACAATTTTTTGTAGCTTCGTCTAGATAAGACTACTATGCAATTAGTCTTTCTAGATTGTACGACAATTTTGTGACTAATTATCTTTGTTGTTACGAGGTTTTTTAATTGGAGGTCGTTAGAAATCTATATGTGTCTTAAGCAAAATACGATCAAATCGGTTAGGGATTATTCTTGTTTGCGTAAGTGTCGCGCAGTAGTATGTGATTTTCAGATAGAGAAAATCATCTGGTGAGTACTTGTTAGAGATTACTGAGAAATATTGGTGAGACAGTTCCTGTTAAATTGACTGTTATCTCACAGCCGAAACTTTTTTTAGGATATTTATTTCTAAATTCCTTAGTTGAAGAATAACGATAAATTGCTAACGGTTAACTTTAATCAGGAGCTTGTTTTACATTATCAAGAAACCCTACAAAATAAACCTGGCCAAGCGCCTACCCGCGGCCATAGTAATTCCTGCCCACATGTTCACTGCTTAACAAGCCGCCGTCAAATGAATAACTGGCAAATTGAAACACAGGTGGTGCTATAAATTAAATGTACAGGCGTTTGTAAATGATACTTAAATAATAATATGAAATTATTATAACCCTTTCTAGTGGATATATACTGCATGTATAAAATTGAATTTTAACAACTTACAAAGTGTGATTTAAGCGTAAAATTGCACTAAAGTAGAGGTGTGTATTTTTAAAATGCTTCAATGTTTCTAAATTACATAAGCACTACATGCTATACTCCAAGTTTAAACAAATATGCTTATTATGCTGGCATGGAGGTGACTAGTATCATTAGAAAAATCTTTCTATTGATTAAAGGCAATGTAAAAGGAACTTCAATCAACATATAAATGGTGTGGGTAAAGTAATAACTTACTTGTCTACTATAGCGTCGGAAATTTATAGTTTGGAAAACAGTAACCTTTAGAAAACATATTACACGAGTAGACGCGAATCGTAAACTCCGTACACCGTACTGTTTTGTGTCATGATTAAATATTTGGATTTGTGCTTACAAAGACGCGGATTATCCCTTCATAAACCAAATGAGTATTTAAATTTTTATGTGTATCATGTTTTTAAAAATGCTTGTAGAGTCGCTAATCGATTTACTAATAAATGCAGAAGAAAATACATTTTTGTTCAATTTTTGTAATTACGTTATCTACTGCCCCTTTGTATGTTAGGGTGGTGACGAGTGACCATACTAACATATAATCGTGCACCCTAGGGAGGTAAATCAAATATGTATCTATAAAAAACTATCTTATATACATTATAAATCTTTCTGTGGAATACTTGTAATAATCAGTTCTTTAACCTCGTATGCCTACACCTATATCTTATTTACCGCCAACATAATAATTCTTTCCCTCTTGAAATAAAAACTTTGTTTTATAAATCGTTTAAGTAGGCAATTACATTTATATAAACCCTAACATTTCCACAAGCCAAAAATTCCATAAACGCCTAATAAAGTAGAATTTCAGTTCCTGAACGATTGTAAAACTGAGATTTTAAAGATCACAATATATAACTGTAAAACCTACAAAATCTGCAATCCAAGTTTAAATTACTACTGCAATCAAAGCTGAAGATTTCTAAATAAATGCATTTTAGTTTCTGAGCTCTAACAATTTTTCATTTCAACAAGTTACTAACGTAATACATTCCAAAAGGATGTTTATCTTGATACTGTTTAATCAGTCAATAATGCACAATAAAAATTGTACGCATTGGACATGGAATAACTGTAGATGCAGTGTCAAAAGATGCATATATTAAAATTTGTAGAACTTCATTGATACACAAATACACATGGATATTTAACTTGTTTATAATCAGCAATAGGGATGGACTCGGACTCGGATTTTCGGGCCGGGCCGGCCCGGGTCCAGTCCGATTTAGGGCTCGAATCCGGACCGGGCCGTTGACTACTTTATTCGGGCCGGACGCGGGCCGGGTTTATCTTTTTTCGGGCCGGCCCGGGCCAAACGATTCGGGCGAGCCCGAACTTTTTGGCCAAAAAACGCATGAGTAGATACTCCACCGTCTTATTACTTCTATCTCACATAGAGTAACTAAACGTTTTTAATTATATTTTCACGTAGTGTTTTCATGAAGCCATTAATAATTAGTTTTTCATCTTGTTTAGTGTAAAGGAAACGTGATATAATAACTCACCTCTTAACCCGAATATTTGTTTCTAGTCCTATTTAGCGTTCCTCATGTGGTACTTTAGGCAAGTTAAAAATGCCCAGGAACATCAAACTAGGTGATTTATTCATAATTCAAAAGTTTGCACGATTTATATTATGTATATGTATATACTTCAAATTTCAATCATGCGGCGAACGTCTATATTATCAATCGCGTGTATAGTTTATGTCTACAGTCTAAAACACTAGAGAGTTATTGCAACGTTCATTTTACCAATTTTTTAATAAAGTTCTCCCTTATTTGACATTTACGCATGCGCAATTAACACATCTTTAAGGTTTGTACTTCATTAAAATAGAGGACACATTTATTTAATTTAAATACAGGCAAGGAATGCTTTTATTTAAGGCGCTTTAATTTTGACATGTACCAAATGCCTAACGCACAAACTTACATTTATTTGTCTGCTTTCTGTGTAAATTTTGTGAAATTAAATGCCTCTTTGTAGTGTTGTTTCCGTAATTAAACTTAGAGATATAATGTCCAAGTTTATAACACGAAAAACATATAAAACGTCAACGCTCTAAATACGAGGATGCTGCTTTGTAATGCTTTTCCTAGAAGTAAGGTGTAAAAATCCTTTTAAAACAGATATGCTATTTTTGCTTAGAAAGAAGTAAAAAACTGTATCTTGAAATATACTCGAAGAGTATTCCGTGAAAACACTGACAACACCTACAAATGTTATCGAATCAGTGGGAAAACGCAAAACTCAAATAATAAGAAAAGATTCATCTTTGTGTGAAGATTCTTTTAATATAGTCTGCTTGGAATGAGTTTGCAATAACTCTCTAATATCAAGTAAGTAATTTTAGTAAAATTCTTTGAAGTAGGAATGAGAAAATAAAGCAAACGCGAATTTATGATAAGCTTGTAAGGTACATTAAGCGTACACTCAATTTACATAAAAGTCCAATCGATGTCAATGCATTCTTGCAACAAATTTCTATTTTCAATTTACTGTAGGATTTACTGTCGACCATTTTTTTAAAAATTGCCTGTTGATTTACTCACCCCTTAAAATCATACGCCTGTTTTATATTTTTATATGCGCAAATTTTGCAGCCACATGTTGTTTTTAATAGCTTTTGTAGTCTAAATTTATAGTTTTATAGCTACAAGTTAAAAATGTGGAAAGGTTGTTTTTTAAAACGTCGCGTATCCTCACTAAATTGGTAGTTTGGCAAAACGCTGGATGTATCCATTCCTAATAACCCCATGTACATCTTTATATAATATTTTCAATGCAGATGTAAGTCCGTGTAGAAAACTGTTGTTCTATATGGTAATGGCACTTTCTAGGAATCGTTTAAAGTAGTTCCTTAAATTTCTAAAAATTTTGCACAGGTCTCCCAGTTTCAGTTCGTCGATGATAACTTTATACTCAAGACTGCCTTGATTTGAATTTAATAATAACACTTATTTCTAGTATAGTATATTGACTACCGTGTATAACAAATATACAACAAATAAAATAATATTTATCTACTTCATATATGATAGTATTGTTTGATATAATTACTATCATGTCAGACTTTGACAGCGACGATAGCGTGAAATACTTTAATTATAATCTCAATGAAAATAGTAATAGTGCTGCTGAAAGTCAAACATACCTACGTTTTAATATGACAACTGGGTCGACATCCCGCAGTAAATTTAAACAATTTTTTGAGTTTGGTGTTATTTCAAACGATACAAAAACTGCGTCTTGTTTGTTGTGTAAAAAGGAAAAACCCAAAGATGGAATTCAAAAATAAATATTCAAGCACTACCAATTTAAAGCGTCATTTTAAATCAGTTTATGAAAGTGAACATATAGCTTTATTTGCAAATTCTGACCAGGTCGGACCCAGTAAGGACCCATTTTATAAGCAGAAGACTCTAAAGGAGATGTACCAGTCAAAGGTAAGCATAATATTTACTGATTCTTATAATTAAGAATTAAAAATTTCAAAATAATGTGTTTGTGTGTAGACGAACTATAGATATAAAATACCTACAAAAGTTAATATGTTTTCAACTGCTATCTAAACTAAACTTTACATAGACATCAACAAAAAAAAATAAATTGCAATATCATATTCAGTTTATTGGGGTTAATTACATGTTTTATTCCTTGCTCATTAATCGTAGACATATACCTTTTATTGCATGAAAAGTTTACGAAATTAACTTTTGTTGGCACACATGCCGAAAATAATATATGTGATCACACCTTTTCAATGACACAAATTTAAAATAAAGGCTACAGTTGTTATAGCTTCTCCGAGATGTCCAACCCTTCAGGTCTCAGGTAGACAACAATATTTTTTTTATATAAACTCAGACGGATTATGATGCAGGTGGTGGTACTATGTTTGTTCGTTGAACTTTCTCAATTGTATTTAAACGAAGGTGAAAATTTATCTCACTAAAATGCCAAATAGGTACCTTATCTACACTAATTTGTACCCGCATTTTTGTTCCTATTGCTCACGCCATTCAACTGTCAGAAAGGGATTTACTACTTATTCTAATTTACTTGATTGAGTAGCTTCCAGTTTATTTTAGAGAACTCTTATTAAAAAAACGAAAAATTTGTAATTAATTTTGATTAAGTTTTGTTAGGGTTTTCCCTGCCAAAACCTCAAATAAAATTTCAAACCTCAAAATTATATCTTAGAATTCTTTAAAATTTTTTTGCAGAATTATATAAGATGATTAAGATGAATTTGAATACCATCAAAACTAAAACCTAAAAAACTCCCACTTAAAACTGATTCAAAAATACAAATTTGTAGAAATTCATCCCCGATAGCGACAATGCTTTAAATATATTTGTTATATAGCCGTTGGTTGATATTAGATTAAATAAACATCATTAGAGTTACAGTTTTTATGTTGGCTGACACTAAAATTTATTGTGAAACGAAAACAACGTCTAAATTAGAGCTGGAAACGATATTCCATTAGATTAGTCGACCAATCGATTAAAATCATCTAATCGATTAGTCGACTAATCGACTAACTGGTAGTTCAATGAAAAACTTATTAATCGAAATCAACTCAATCGGTTTTGAGATATTGTAAAATTTTATTAGTTGACCACATTTTTTTCGAATTTTGCCAGCACTAGTATTAATACAACGTAAAGGTAGCAATAATATAACATTTTATATTTTTCAACAGTTGTACAAGTCCGTTTTTGTATTATTTCAGATTTTATTCCAAAAGGACGAAAATGAAGATGTCAGCGATCCTGTTGTTGAATGGGTAGCTACAAAATATTTTCCATTCTTTTTTTCGATGACGAAGCTACAAAAAAATTTTTCTCTCGTGTTAATCTGTCAATTAAGCTTCCTGTGCGTAAAGCTCTTAAAAAGAAGTCTCATTGGCATTTTACAACCATTCTAGAAAAAGTTATAAAGGTATTGCAAAATAATACTACAAAAATATCTTTTACAGTTGATGGATGGATTGCCATAAGCGGTATATCATACTACGGAATAACAGCTCATTTTATTGACAACAACTGGATTTTTCAATCGATTGTAATTGACTCTCTTTGTGGACAACATTCTGGCAAAGATATTGCCAATATTTTCGTAAAGTCGTTACGAGAGTATGGGATAGAATCCAAAATACAGGGTATTTCTGTAGATAATGCAGCAGTTAACACTACCTTTATGCAGGAACTTGAGTGGCTAATATCAGACTTCGATTGTGAAAACCAGCACTTTCCATGCTCAGCACATATTTTAAACCTGGCTGTTCAAGAATTATTAAAAACATTAAATTTGCAAAAAGATAGTTCTGATGAAAACGCAGATAGTGTAGATACCAAGGGAAAAAGTGATACTGAAACTGACTCTGAAAGTGATATAGACGGCGATTACAGCGAAGTGTTTAAGATACATGAAACTGCGAGTAGTTTAAATTTTATCGATAAAATTCGACTGATTTCTAAAAAACTTAGAAAATCAGAATAACTAAAAATGCGTTTTAAAAGCGCATGTCAAACAGCAGGTGTACATAGTGAAATATCCCCTGTTCTAGACGTTCCAAAAAGGTGGAACTCAACTCAGGAAATGCTTAAAGTTGCTTTAAAATTAAAAATGGGGATTAACTGCTTGTTTGAAAGTGATAAAATTAAATATCTGAAACCCAACAAAGAGTGGTTAATGTTAGAATATATACAAAAATATCTAAAAATGTTTAAAAGAGTTTCAGAAAAATTAGGAGGTGATAAGTATGTAACACTTCCCTATGTGATTGTAAGCGTTAACATGCTCATAGATGTGCTTAAAATTGAAACAAAAAGATTAGACGAAAAGCCTGATAGATTACCTTATGGTAAAAATCTTTTACTAGCACTCCAGTGTGCTAGAGATAAAATTTCAAAACACTATCGTTTCACAAACCGGATTTATTGTGCAATACTGATTCTCAATCCACGACACAAAGTAGAAGCATTTGAACTGACTTCATGGGGAAAAAAATTGAAGAATACGTCGTTTTCTGTTTTCATGGATTTGTTCAAACGCTATCAAAATGAGAAGCAAATAAATCCACTTTCGAGTCCAGAGTCATCAGATCCAGACGACACCGAAGAACACGATTTTGACCTTGACAGATTATACAAATCAAAAAGGTTGAGAGAAATGAATGAAGCCGAAGAGGAAGTAAACCAATACCTTTCTATTTCACGATGTAATAGCAAAGTAAATATTTTATATTGATGAAAAAATCAAGAACATTATCTTATTTTTAGTGCCATTTCAAAGGGCCTGTTTAGTATCACCGCCACATCCGTACCCACTGAACGACTATTTTCAAAAACCGGGCTTGTAATAAGAAAGCAAAGAAATAGATTAAGTTCTGAATCAGCTAGGAGTATATTATGTCTAAATTCATGGGTAGGAACAAAGCCATTATTTAAGTCTAATTAAATTATTTGTTTAATATGTATAATTAAATCAGTACAATGTGTTGGTTTAATCTTGTCATAATAATAATATGTATTAATAAATTTGAATTATAAGATTTTTAGTTTACCTATCCCATAATAGATAGGTACATACTAATTTATAACTCCGTTACGATATGTCAAGTTATAAATGCATTTTTGACGTTATGAAACGTCACATTTTTTATAATTGTCAGTCACTACATCACTAGTGATGTATTGAATTTTTACGTAACTTAAAACTGAACCTTTATTTACGAAACAACATTTAAATCAGAATAACTCATTTTCGGTGTAATTTGGAATCAAAAATTTAGCACTGGCAATAGGTATATACTAAATATCAATTCATAGTAACGCTCAGGTAAAGCGATTAAGCTGAATTTTTTACATTTGGAACCGCGCAATTCTTTTCGGTATATTTTAAAGCTGACTTAGATAAAATATTGTACTTAACACGTTATGAAACCTTAATTTTATTTGACTCGTGAAATTTGCAAAACTCGCTAACCGCGTTCGTTCGTTTTGGCAAACATTACATTCGTCAAATACAATTAGTCTTTTCATAACTGGTTACGTAAATATCTGTTAAAGAACTAATTAGCGTGCGTAAATTGATCTTTATCGCACTAGTGTTTTAAAAGTTGCTAAGTACCAACATCTAAAGGTTTATATTTATTTGTCAAATTACATATTATTTCAAACTTAAATTTTATAACTATGATCAAAATATCAATCAAACGAACTACGAACTGTCAAACTAATTGAAAGCTGTAATTATTTCCATGGCATTAATAAATCAAAACGATTAACACATTGAAATATACATATATTAAAAGAAGCCTATAACATTCGTTTATAAGTGCCTTTAAAGCATTTTTAAGCACCCATTATATTTTATTGTCAAATAAATGTTAAACGGTACAAAATTAAAGAATACAAGTTTTAAAGCAATACAAGTAGATCAACGGTCGAAGTAGTATCAATGGACAATAAACTTTATTTCCCTGAATATTAAAAGTAGTCTCTATTTCTCTAAAGCAATCTAAAGATCCAAAAACAGTATGTTTTTTTGTTGTTCTTACAGGTAAATATCCTTTGGTATACAAATAACCCTGCAGGTGTTCTTCCGCGTTGGTTGGGTCAAAACTATCGAGGTCGTTAACCCCTTATACCTAATTACCCTAAAGTAAAAATGAAGACTGAAATTCTATGTAGGTTGGCTATTACTACTTCTATTATTATGGTTGATTTATAATCCTACAGTTAGTTACTTAAGTACGAAAATTTCACTATTTTATGCCAGTACACTTATACAATACAAAAATATCTTAAGGACTCTCGCAAAGATATTACAAGAAAGGGTTAATTACTTATTATTAAGTAATATACATATCTCTAAAAATTTTCGCATCGGCTTTTAGATTTTTCAGGTGTTGAATAGTAAATCAGAAAGCTGAGTTTATAATACTTTGAGCTTTGAAATAGTGTAGGAAATTAAAGTATGTAGTACTAGCGCAGCCTGACATTTGTCAGGAATTTTTAAGAATACTGTCGGTGTTTTAAATATATCACTTCCATAGCAAAGTGTGATGTAAAGCCACTATATAAACGTATAAATTCTAGCTATAGCTTAATCAGTTAAGTAAAAAATTTTTGTAATAAAATCATTCAAACGGTTGCACTTTGACCACAAAATTATTTTAGCGATCTATGCGAATTCTCGGTATGCTATAAACCAATTTCGTGGCCTTGATATACAAATAACTATTTAAATGCTACCACGTAGTATATATTAATTAGCATTATATTCTTTACTGCTGCATGTATTTCAAAATAACGATTTCAATAAAACTTTCGAAAATAATACGTTAATCGTCTATTCGTAGACTATAGTTACAGAAAGCACTTCTACTTGAAACTTTGAGTTTCACACTTTGAATACTTTGATATTATCACCAGTAACGTAACTAGCTTTTTGTGGGGGCAGACTAAACAGCCATTAATCAATATCTAAATATAACAATATTTCTAGCGTTTTCTGAACACCCTTCTTAGAAGAGTTAGAATATTTAGGGTGGGGCTTAGCCCCTAAGTCCCATCATCCCAAGCTACGTCCACGATTATCACTTTTTTATTGTTAAATAATAGGGTTTGGCTGCAGATATAGGTTTCTGTTTATTGCGGGAAAATGTATAATAATGCCATTATCGAACTCATACCATAAAAAAAGGATAAAGCAAATATAATTTTATTGGTATATAAAAGAAGCTATATACTGATTTACACCTTTTGGTAATAATTTTTTAAAAAACTTTTCAACCTGAAACAATTACTTCATTTTACTTCTACTCCATCAGATAATATGTATTTCTAAAGAATAAGGTATCCTCTCATACCACAATTTGAAGATCCAACTTTTTTTTAAGGAAACATTTGATATATTATTTTACTTTCAGGTTCCTTAAGTTCTAATAACATTAGGTACCAATCTTCAATTGCTTGAGATATTAACCGATGAAGCTTGGTACCGTCTATACTGTGACTTATGAACAATTTATTTAATTTTTTGCATTCAGTAATTCAATAAAAGTGTTAAATTTTGAACTTTGGCACGATTTGTCAGTCAGTCAAATAAAAATTTAAAAGAACTGGAAAAAAAAAACAATCAAATCATAGATCAAACTTCAATTCGCTTCAAAAGTTTCAGTTCCTCAAAGTAAAAAAGGGCTATAAAAATCCGTCTGTAACAATTTCATAAACATTAAAAATTGCTAAACTTTTTGTACTTTTGTTACATATTTCTAGGATTTTATAAAGAATCAAAAATCTAATAATATACTACAGTATGTTCCACAAGTATCTCTATTGTAACTCAAAATCATTATACTCTTAAATCAAACAGAAGAGTGATAGTTATTTGTTGAACACAACTGAAAAAATATCTTTTCATTCACTAAATGAAAGTCGGGCCGGCCTGAAATTTTGGATCGCGCCTGTCACTTTTCTGCGTTTGGCCGGGTCCGGCTTATTAAAAGCCGGCCCGGCCCGGCCCGAGTCCATCCTTAATCAGCAAAATACCTTAAACCTGCAATAAATTAAATGGGCACTAGACTAAAGAAACGAAAAACTAACTATCAACTAAACTCTAGATGATAAAAGAAAATAAAATTTAAATTTACAAACACAAAGAGATTTCCTTATTATTACACAAGTTACAACAAAGATAAATTTGGTCCATGCCTTCGAGTCGCATCGTGCTAGAACGGTTAATCGCTAAGGTGAATTTGAAGATTGCTAAATTCCTATTCAATGATTATAAACCCCATAAACCAAAAACAGAAAACTAAAGGATATAATAAATTTTAATAAGTTTACATTTTCACAAAAGAGAAATATTCTAGGATATTAGGTATAATTCTCAAAACAAGGAAAAACTGGTGTTGGAAAATTGACATTATCTTTTCATGCAATTATTAAAAACCAAACTAATACTTTAAAAACTTTTCTATTTTTAAAGGAACGTAGATAAAGTAAGCTCCCATACGTGAATGAAAATTTTTATTATGACGTACTCATTTCGTGTGCAATATTTCTTTAAAGTGTGAAAACCTATTTAGTATAGTAAAGCTTCAACATTCATTAATTTTTCATATAAAATCTGTTAGGCCAGAAGTGTGAAGAAATTGCTTTAAAAATTTTAAGTTATCTGTAACTTAGCCAAAAACAGTTAATTAAATACAACATAAAATTTTAAAAAAAGGAGATAGTTATAAATTACTTACCAATTTGTTGGCGACTTTAAAATTATAGGTTGATGGAAATGTTTTGAACACAAGGTAAATTTCAGTAACACACCCCTTTCAGAAGCAAACCAGATTAGACATTTATTTATTTATTTATTTATTTTAAATTTATTGAACTACATACAGGCAGAGCCCAAAACAGTAGTTCCGATGTATAATTCAACTAAAGATAAAAAATACAGTGTAGAGATACTTAATGATTTTTAACAATTTATGTGCATTATACAGGGTGGTCCGGTTTTCGTTAGCCAGCGTATACCTTCTGAACTATGCAAGATATAGAAAAATTTCATGGGAAAAGGTTTTTTGAATATATTTTCTCTACAAATATAAGGCATTAAGTATTTTTCGTGGCCTACTATATTTGAGCAATAATATGTCGCTTTCGTTTTTTAAATAGAACACCCTGTATATTTTTTTGAAAAATTATTCTACTTGAAATTGTCTTTACGGCAATATGCCACAATCAATGATTTCTATTCAAAGTCTGCTAAATAACTTAAATATTAGAATTTCAATAGCAGTCTGATGCTGTTAACTAATGCCATTGCAGTATTTCAGTTGTTTAGTCCAATTATCTGTCATATTAATAAGTAAAAATATTATTGTGTTCTCTTAATAGGTGTTTCGTGCAAAATAATGGTAATGAATTATTCAAACAATGAAAAAGTTTATATGTTATGCAGTTTTCATAAGTCAAACAACAATAAACGTCAAGCTGCAGTTTTATATCGAAACTTGTATCCTGACCGTAGACAGCCAAATATAAATACATTTAAAAATTTAGAATATTCTTTAAGGTCCAATGGTAGCTTCTCAACTACCACCAGAAATCAAACACAACATAACGAAAATCGTGAATTGGTTATTTTGGCCTACTTTAGAGCTTATCCTAGTTTCTACGAGACAAGCTGCATCTGAATTAAACGTTTCAAGGAGACAGATTTTTAATGTTTTGAGGCGTCATTTAATGAAAGCATTTAAGATGCGTTTGATTCAAACATTACATCCCAATGATCCCAACAGCCGAGTTGGTCCTTGTATGATATTGAATGTAGTAAGAGAATTTTTAAACAGTATAATTTGGACTGATGAATCTCTTTCGTAAAAATGGTTTTTTTAACAGAAAAGATACAGATTATTGAAATGATAAAATTTTTTTGCAATTTGTTGAAACCCGTTCACAAGTACGATTTTCAGTGAATGTGTGGATAGGTGTAGTAGGTGATCGCATACTGGGTCCGTATTTCTTTAATGGTAGTTTAACCCAAAATAGATATTTGATGTTTTTGCAAACTTCGTTTCAGGATTTCTTAGATGAAATTTCCCTAGCTATCAGTCGAAACTTATGGTTTCAACACGATGGCGTTCCACCACATAATGGAATCAATGTTACAACTTATTTAAATAATGAGTTTGGTCAGAACTGGATCGGTAATAGGGGACCGATTTTGTGGCCTCCCCGATCACCTGAAGAGTTAATCGCAAAAATAAAAGCAGCTTGCTTACTAATTACTACGGTCATGTCGCAAGATGCTAGAAAAAGTTTAATTATTCGAGTTAATAGATGTTTAGAATGTAATGGTGAACAATTTGATCAATTACTAAGATAATCAGTTTTCTTATTAGCTATTATTTTCAGATGTATGTATAAAAAATTTTTAATTTATTAATTAATACAGTAAATAAACAATAATCAAAGTTTCCTATTGGAATTCTATTATTTGAGTTATTTAGCGCATTCTGACAAGAAATCATTGATTGTGGTATAGTGCCATAAAAACAATTTCAAGTAGAATAATTTTTCAAAAAAATATACAGGGTGTTCTATTTAAAAAACCAAAGTGACACATTATTGCTCAAATATAGTAGGCCACGAAAAATACTTAATGCCTTATATTTGTAGAGAAAATATATTCAAAAAACTTTTTCCCATGAAATTTTTCTATATCTTGCATAGTTCAGAAGATATACGCTGGCTAATGTAAACCGGACCACCCTGTATACAAACATACATGTACGCATACACATACATATATACACATACGCATATACATACATAAGGATACGCATGCACCTACACCCTCACCTACACCCCCCTCGCATACACATACACACATATACATACATATATATGTAATTGCTTTTTCACAGGTTTTTAGGTCAGCTGTGAAAGAGCAATTATGTAAACTTCAAATAAGGTCGTTTCCAGAATACCTACATACATATATATATATATATATATATATATATATATATATATATATATATATATACAGTTTGAACTTGTAATGAAGTAAGCAAAACAGTTAATACAGTTAATACAATTAATACAATTAATACAATTAATACAATTAATACAATTAATACAATTAATACAATATTTCTCTAAAAGTACATTTTTAAAAAATTGTTCTTGATATTGCGCTTTATTAAAATAACACTGTCATAAAACAAATCGATGTTTGATAATTGCATTGTTAAGTTCATGGTGTGGCACATGCGGTTTATAGGAGAATTGCGACTATAATTAGTTTTTGATGTTGTCGGATAAAATGTAAGGGGTTTACGCAATATACGATTAGGGGTGTATATGTTAATAAGTGCTAAAAGGTGGGAAGAGTCAATGACTAATTTTAAAATTTAAGCAAAGAAAATATTGTCTGCCAGAGTTCGTTTATCTTTTAGAGTTAGCATATTAAGATATTTGCAGCTAGAGAGGTATGTGTTAGAAGTTGATGGCGTTTTTTTCATTATGTAAGTGATCATTCTTTTTTGTATTTTTCTATTCTGTTAGTATAAACTTGATAAATTGAATTCCAAACCGAGCTTCCGTAAATTAAAATTGATAATACGTATGCATTGTAAAGCGTTAATGTAGTGTTTATGTTGTTGAAGTATCTTGTGGTTCTCATTATGAACCCCAACATCTTATTAGCTTTTTTGCATATGTTATCTACGTGCGTTGAAAATAACATTTTAGAGCCAAACGTGACACCTAAATCAGTGATTTTAGCTTTTGTGGCTAGAATATGATTGCTAATACTATACGTGTAATCGGTTAAGTTGATGTTTCTTGTAAATGAGATGCTGTAACATTTAGCAAATTTTAAAAATAATTTATTCTTCTCACAGTAGTGAGCAAGTCGCTGTAAGTCTGATTGAAGTTTTTGACAATCATCTTTACAAGTGATTTCTTTGAAAACCTTCAGATCATCAGCATAGAGTAGTATATTGCTAAAGTAGAAACACCGATGTATGTCGTTTATGTACAATACAAATAATAACGGACCTAAGTGAGAACCTTGCGGAACACCGGATGTTACTGAATAAAATTTAGAACGAAATCCATTTACAGAGACTGCTTGTGATCGATTTCTTATATAGGAACAGACCCATCTCAATAAAATGCCATGAACCCCGGATTCGACAAGTTTACGGATTAGTATCATATGATTGATTTTATCAATTGCCTTGCTAAAATCCGTATACACGGCATCAACCTGACATCGCCGCCCCGTGCACTCACGTATATAGTTGGAATAGTATAATAAATTTGTCTCTACAGATTTCCTTTTAATAAAACCATGCTGTTGTGGAATGATTTTGGAGCTTACAGAAAAATATAGTACGTCAAATATAATTTTTTCGAATAGTTTTGGGATAGCGGACAGTATAGAAATTGGTCTGTAGTTTTTTATATCTGAGGGATCGCCAGATTTAAATATTGGAACTACAATGCACTTTTTCCATACCGATGGAAATATCCCCGTTGCTAACGATTTAATGAATAGAATGGATAAAAGGTGGGTTATTCTGTTGCAGCATCGTTTTAATATAATTGGTGGTATTCCGTCTAAACCTGGACCTTTGTTTATATTTAGCGTGCGTAGACGCCGATGGAGACCACATGTATTGATTATGTGTTCGGCATAACTATTGTGATTACTGGAGTCACAGTCAAAATTAATATTGGCATTGACATCGTATTCATACACGGATTGAAAAAATAAAGCAAATAATTCAGCAATGTCCTCGCCTTTAAAAGCAGTTTTACCATCATAGTTTAAAGAGTGTGGAATATTTGATCTATGCGATTTTTTTAGTTTCACAAATTGCCAAAAATACTTAGGGTTTGTAAGTATGTTATCTTGCGCACGCTTCATGTAATTTTGATAATCGGTTTCGATAAGAGTTTTACTGCGGCGCCGAAGTATTGAAAATGAGCAGTAATCAAGTGTATTATTGTAATTTTTCCAACGTTATGATACCGTTTCTTTTCCTTGATTACTTTAATGGTTGCTCTTGTGTACCATCTTGGAAAACATTTATTATGGTTCTGTTTTATTTTTGGTATTCTTAGTTCAAATATTTCGGTTAATTTTCTATAAAACACATGCACCGCATCTTCTATATTTCTGCCAGAGAGCAATTCATCCCAATCAGTTGACAATAAGTCATTGTCAATTTGTATAAAGTTAGCTTTAGTGAAATTGTACATAATTAACGGATTTATAGGTAAATTGTTTTTGATATTACATGTCACAAAGATTTTAAGAGAGGGATGATGAATATCCTCTGGGACTAACGCCATCGGACTTTTAATTATGTTAATTTTAACATCTGCGTTTGTTAACACCAAATCAAGAACTTTTTGATTGTTGTTACAATGTGTATTATATTGTCGTAGGCCACATAAAATCAGAGCATCTACTAATACTATGGAGCGCCGATTTGAATATCCTGTAGGTGTTGCGTACTGTAGAGTAATATTATTTGATATTCATGTAATTTCCGGCATATTAAAATCGTCACATACGAATACATTTGCGTTTGTATCGGTCATATTGCCGCATAGCTTATCTAGATAAACACTTAGTGCTGTATTATCACCTGGAGGTAAGTAGACAACGCCAACAACAATCAAAAAGGATCCTTGACCGATTGAAATCCAGATGTCTTCTGCTGTGGATGACCAGTTTATTATTCTCTTCGATACTATAGAGGTTTTGACCGCAACAAGGACTCCACCTCCTGACTGTTTTAAGGATCCTGTGGTTTCCCTATTACGTCGATATACAATATAATCATTGGAAAAAGTTCACTATTACTTATACCCGAAACCAACCCACTTTCCGTGATACAAATCACAACTTAGAACGTTTATGTAAAAGTTATGAGTTTTCGTTCGTAGACCGCGTACATTCTGGTAAAAACGTTTAGAGACATTTTTAAAAAACAAGTTGCATATTATTTATTACAAAGTATGTACAAATTGGTGAAGAAAAAAATCAAAATTAAGTGAAAGAAGACAACTATAGTTTGTTTAAATCACTTTCAGATTTAATAGGTTTAGCGGGCGAGGTTCCATTCTTGCGAATATAGATGATACAGTTACGAACCCAAACTTATTTATAACATTTTTCCTAGCTGTTTCTTTGGCTTGTTGCAAAAGTAGTATATTTCCATTAGTCAAGTGTTCATTAATAAATATTACATCGCCTAGTTTATCGATTTTAATTTCTGGTTGTTTGGAATTAGTGGATGATCGCTTGTAAAGCTTCGATGCAGCTTGAAATTCGTCCTTTTTGCATCTAAATACGAACTTTACTACTATGTTACGGGGTTTTTTATTATCTTTATTCATGTGCTGCACCCTGTGTGCGATACTTAAATCGTTATATGAAATATTGCAATTTATTGCTTGACCTATTGCTTTTAAAGTGTTGTATATATTTTCATTATTTCATTCAGTAACACCTTGGATTTCAAGATTATCCATTCGGGAACGCTGTTCGAGTTCAGTAATTTGAACGCGTTGTGATTGTATTACTTCTTTCATCATTTTACACTCAGCATTCAAAGTATCTATAATTTTAAGTGAGGCTCGAACTTCTTTCAGTTGAATTTCGAAATCATCTATTTTATTGCAACAAAATTGATTGAAGTTAACATTTCAGACTGAGCCGTTTTAATGACTGATATTTCGGTTCTTATAGTGGTGAGTAAATTTATTATGCTATGAGAATTACCTTCTGGTAGAGGACAGCATGTAGCACATTTCCATGAAGATCCTTTAATATCGTATACTGATATAGCTTCATCTGGCATTCCAATACTTTTCATATGAAACACCATATTGCACGCACCTTTGCATTGTATGCTATTACTGTGACGAGTTATCAGCCCGTAGCACTCTTTACAATTACTAGGCATTGTTTATCTATACGGTTCTAACAAAAATTATTATAATTATTATTTATTACTTGAACTAACTAAACACGTCTACACCGTACCGCGACAAACACAATCATAAGAGCAGTTCAGCGTTGCACTTAATAATCTTGCTTAGTTGTTATCGTGCACATGCATAATTTTACGATTCGGCCATTCTCGTCCATTCTTTAATAAGTTTATCAATCTGGATTATTATTAACCTTTGAACTAAAATGTTCTTCGCCTATTATATGAACAAAAGCAGGAAAACAAATGTACAACGTAGTATTAACATTAGAACATCCAGTAAACGATAAAAATCAGCTTCGTGTAGTTGTACCCCTTTTGGACAATTCCAAATTCACATCTGGAAACAAAAATGAACGAACTATTTGAACATGTAACATTAACCTTCGTCCAATAGTCTATAATATATCGGGAGTGCGTCTGTATCTGCAACAAAAGATACAACGAATTACCTTGAAGTTAATGAGAAAGTGGCACCACTCAAGCCTCTTGTCTCTGCTACGTCACAATAACTCAATTGAATTGAGCATTGAATGGACGTTCTCGTACAATCGTGGACACAGCATCTTTTGCGATTCTTGTGCCAGTACTATACCAATTCAATGACGTTGGGCATTTTCCAAATCAATTCATTCCTGAATGCACACTGTTAGTTGTTTTAAGTAAAAGTTAATTTCGCTTCCTATTTAAAAATTAAACTGCATATTTCATAACTGAGGGCTTGCGCTTGTTGCATTGGCACCATTCACTATTAGAACGAAACTTCAAGTACAACAGTTTATCAAACCACAGCAAATAAAGAAGATTCCAATTTTATAAATATTCAGCTATATATTTTGAAGTCACAGATAGAAGCTTTAATACCCGAAGAGATAGTACGCTTTTGAATTATCGAAGTTCTTGTGTTCGCAGATTTGAGCAGAATCGTTATTTATTATTGTGTGGGATGCACGGAAATAATCCCTCATTAAATTTCTTTGCGAATTCTACTATACAGTTTAAAACTGTTGATAAACACGAGCTTGCTGACTTGTATTTAAATTATTGTTTACTTGAATGCTGCTCTATCTGTATATAAACTTCAGTTTATTAGCGTTCGAATTAAATTGTTTTAAGGAGCTTTAGTGATGTTTCCTAGTCTGTCGATTTGTCAATTGATCGTATTTTCCTCGGGTAAAAAATAATAGGAATGGTTCCTTTTGAAGGTTGTGTGTGTTTGTAAAGGTTGTTACAGTTTGAGCTTCATACAGGAATAAATGATTGTATATGCTGATAGTATTTAAGAAGCATTGCTTAACTATGATACCCTGCTATGACTCACCTATACAGTGCGCTCCACTTAAGATCGCTTGCTATTGATATCTTGTAAATTACAAGGAATAGAGTTTTATTTTGTATAAAAAATACCTATAATCCATCCCCATAAGAAATAATCCAATGGATTAAAATCAGGAGACCTCGGCGGCCAAACTGTGCAGCAATTGTTGGTAGTAACTGTTGTAGAATACATAACTGTGTTGGACGGCGATTACCTATCCAACTGTGGGGATTCATATGATATAAAGATAGACTACCCATCCGGCTGTTATGAGCAAGAGCCCTATCTTGTTGAAAATATCTTATTTGCCTTCTAGTCTGCAATGGCAAATGGTCTAAGAAATTTTCACATTGTTTTTGGAAAATCTCAAATACTTTTCACCATTTCAATTGCAATAAAAAATATACGGGCCCACCAATTTATTTCCAATTATCCCACACCGTATAAAAAATATTTGATGGAATTTTCTGTGACCCATATAATTTATTTTGAGATTTGGATTTTTTATTAATGATTTTAAAGGTTGCGATTAAAACTAAGAAAATTTTGGAAATATAAAATATTCAATATACACAAAATAGGGTCTAGTGCTGTTCAAAACTTTATTGGTCATCAATTTGTCAGGTGCAAGCAGTGTCTAAGAGTTAATATTTATATATTTACAGATGAAACGTCGATGTTCCTAGTGTTCCATCCAAGTGCCGCTTAAGTAAGTGTTTTAAGTTTGTTTCAGCGAGGTATGATTTAGGTTTCCGCATTTCCCTTAGGCAACTGGTAGTTGTATTCAAAAATATGGTAACAATATTTATCTTTTGTTCAGTTGTCAGTAGAACCCACGACACGTCTTTTGATCTACTCAGAGCTAATCCTCTACTAGCTGGCATCCCTTTAGGAAGTTTCTTTTCTGTTAGTCTTTGACAACCAATTTTACCCTGGGCTACTCGTTGATATAGGAACTTTCCGAGTGTGTTTAAATAAATTTAAAATTTCTTGATACCAAAAAAACATTAAACATTGCACTAGCAATCAAAAAATCAATTTGCATTGCAACATAACTAGTAGAGGGCTCTTAAATATTCAAGAACAGGCGAAGAAATATTGCAGCAGAAGTTGATTTCTCTGATACCATCTTTGTTACGTTTATTTTTAACATAATTAATAATAAACACGCTCTCGAATAAATTACTCAACTCAAATCGCTTTTGCTTTTACAACGAAAATTTATTCGATTAATTAAATAGTTTATGCCCTGTTTTAGGTATCCTGTAATCTCTTAAATTCTTTGACAACATCCTGTTTACAAGTACGCTTGCTACAAATTTTCATTTTGAACTCATTTATTTTGAAACTACAGGGTTAGGCTACAATTAAATAGTTATATCCTGTTTTTAGGTTAGTATACGTTACGACCGCCGTATAATGGTTTTCTCTATTGATCCGATGTAACGACTTGTTGAAACAAGGTCGCGCACTATCCACTATAAGCTAGGTTTTCCAGTTTTACCGCGCTTTGATAAGCTAGGATTTGCAGTTCGACTCCATGTTGTTTGAACCATTGTTGAATGTAATTCTACAGCTTGTACGTCAAAATATTTTCTACATTTATTCGTCACCGTATTTTAAAAGCGATGCACGTTTTTCTGTTCGACAACTAGAAGAGGTCTTGCGTGTATTTGGTGAGTTTCTCCGCGCGTACTCATTCTAATAAGATTCTCTTTTTAGCTTTTTTTTGCTGGAGTCCAAATGGGTTCTTTCTTTGTGTAGACCCACTTGTTCGTTGCCGTGGAGCAGCTGCCTCTTGTCTTTGGATCGCTGCTACAATTACGATGGCAAGGTGAATGAACCCTGACGAGCATGGCGTTGCTATGTTGACTCGCCCCCGGCGGTTTCCAAGATACGCATTGAGACGCATAGAGGTATGTGAATCGTTTTATTTTACGTACATCGAGGTTCCTCATTTATCAGCGGTTAATGTTATGAAACCGGTTCATCATCCATGTTTAGAAGCTAGCTTCGCTAGTGCTTCTGGTTATCTTTCTTTAATTTTTACTACATGTTGGTCTACATTTAATACTTTAATTTAACCCACTTGCTATGGAGAAGACCTACCTTTAATACTTTAATTTAACACACGTGCTATTGAGCAAATCTACATTGAATACTTTAATTAAACACACTTGCTATTGAGAAAATCTAAGGATTACTTTTTTTAATGATTTTTATTACCTGTTAGCTACAAAATGCGCACTTCATGGATGCTTTATAAAATTTGTTCTTTAAAATATAACGCAAAATTTATACTTTTCTTTGTACCTGTAAATCAAGAAATTTTAATTTATTTTCATTGTTAATAGATAGTCGTGGGCGATGGGTTTTTTTTGTATCTGTTTGCTATGTAGGCGAACTCCCCCACTCTCCGCGGTTGGTAGTTTGCCTGGTGCTTACTTTTCTTTCGGCTACGTCCAGGTACGTAGCATAAATTCTGACGCCCTGATGTGGGGCCGCGAGTTTGCTTTAGTTAATTTTTTTGTGCTCCGATTTTGTTTCGTGCAACTTTGCCTTGATTTGGTTTCGCTTAATTTCTGGTCCAACTTTGTTTGTTGTTATCGCATTACCCGCATTTCTCGGCCTGGTGCTACTTGTTTTTCCTTCCTCTACGTTCCAACTGTTATTTCCTTTCTTCTTCCGGCTTTTTGCTGTCTCCCACATTTGGTTCAATCTTCTTAAATTATAGTTTTGTTTTCTTTCCTAATCGCTCGATATTATCGGTTGGTTATCAGATTATTTCGCCAATAATCCTAGTCCATTGAAAACGTTGGCGGCCAAAATTTGTTTTTCCTTTCCTCTGTATATTCTGTTCTCTCCATCAAGTCTAAAGTTAAGTTTTCCTTTCTCCGATTTTTCTATCCTACCGCCCGTCCTTTCGACGTTGTGGGGTCTAGACTGTGCTACGGGTCACTAAATTGTTTTGTTGTTGGTAGGATGTAGGGGTTGAAATACTATTTATTAATACATTGTTTCTTTTCTGGGTGTACCATGGCATATTGGCGCATCCATGTAAATAGAATGCGAAAAACCAAGTTTCAATAAGAAATCCTGAGGATAATGTTGACAAATTACGCAGGTCCGTCCAGAGTGGGTACCGCATGAAACGTGAACCAGAATTTAGTCCAGTTTTCGTTGAGCCTGATTTAGCTTCCGAACTGATAGCGATTACGGCTGCTGTCCAAGGGCTAAAACAAGCTCTGGCTACATTTTGTGGGGACAAATATTCACTTGCGTTTAAACGCATTAGCTTTCTATGGCTACATACGGAACGACGCTGTTCGAGAATGTCCTGAACGCAGGAGAAACGTCAGGCCCATAACCAATTATTGCTGACCTTAACCAATTTCCGTGGTTCCTTTGACACCAAAATAGAAAATTTCGTCATACGGCTACGTTATCCGAAACTCCGATAGCTACTTCTAGCCCGGCACACACTACTAGTGTCGATTCCGATAAACCTCCTTTGCTTACTTTCGACTCGGAATCTGAACCTGAACAGGAATCCGCTTTTGCTACCGTGCCTAGGTCAGCCGCTACTCCTTTGTCAGCTTCCCAACAATACATTCCGGTGTCGAAGTGGAATTTAAAATTTTCTAGCAACCCAAACACTTGGACTGTACATAATTTCTTAGAACGGGTGGAAGAACTCCGACGAGCTCGATATGTTTCGGAACTGCAGTTATTTAAGTCTGCAGCGGATTTGTTCGAAGCTAAAGCGTTGCTTTGGTATCGAGGTAATCGGCATAGGTTTTCTGATTGAAACTCTTTGTCCAATTTATTGAACCAACATTTCGAACCACCGGATTATAAACGTCGATTATTTCAAGACATTTTAACACAAACCCAGGACTCAACGGAAAAAACTATCGAATACCTAGCTTGTATGGCTGCCATGTTTTGTCGTCACGGAAATATACCGGATGATGTACAATTAAATGTTGTTTCCCGAAATTTATCCCCCCTCTATATCATCCGGTTACCTTCAGTTCGATCTCTACAAGAGTTGGAAACTAAGTGTTTACAATTAGAACGCCGAAAGTTTCGCGTTGAGAACCACATACCCCCAGCCAAGACAAAAACTTATACGTGGAACCAGATTTTACCTTCGCACCCTCTTCGCTTTCCACACATACACTCAGTCATCCTGATCGACCTAACAAGGCCCGTCTTACACCTCCGATTTGACATAACGTTTCTGTTGCCGTATCGTCTGCTCCTGCCCCTACGTCTGCTTCTATTCGTAAGGTCACCTGCTTCAATTGTGACCAAACTGAACATATTTTTACCCGTAGTCCTAGCCCGCAAGTCCGACATTGTTAAGGTTGTAGTAAAAAGGGGATTACCCGACCTAACTGCCCAACATGTACGGTGTCGATAAACCGACGATAGGGTCCTTAGGCCGAAGCAAAGGTCCCTATTCTTTCTTTGTCCTCGGATATCCCTTTTTCTGGTGTTGAGGACCAATATTGTTCGGTGCTAAACCATCTGTGTACTAGTGTCCGGGGCGACCAACTCCCATATTTATCTGTCCAAATCTTTGGGATTTCTTTTACTGGGCTGTTACATTCAGGAGCCACTCGTACAATCATTGGTGCTCCTGGTTGGCACCGATTACGTCCTTTGAACCTTCTTCTGCATAAGTATTCGTCATCTTTCTGCAGCCTGGCCAACAACTCGAAATGTCCCATCTTAGGTTTCGTTTCCCTTCCCATCACTCTTTGCCTACCTCGATGATATCATCATTGCAACTCTTTCATTCGAAGAACACCTCCGAATTTTTGACTTAGTTCTTTCTCGTCTCTTACAGCTGGCCTTACTCTTTGTCAAGACAAGTGTCATTTCTCCCTTCCTGAGCTTCGATATCTTGGTTACATCGTTAACCGGGATGGTCTCCTTGTTGACCCCTATAAAGTTTCGGCAATTCTTAAGATCCCTCCTCTCTCCACTGTTACCGCAATCCGTCAATTGAATGACGTGGCCTAGTTCGTACCGTCGTTTCATCCCGAATTTTCCCACTCTCACAGCTCCACTTTCTAACCTGACCCGCAAAAACACCCCTTTTTTCTGGACCACCGATTGCCAATCTGCCTCCCTTTCCCTTAAACAACACCTAATTTCTGCCCTCATCCTTTCCTGTTCTGACTTTACCTTACCCTTTACCATCCAAAATGACGCCTCCTTCTTCGGTCTGGGTGCCATTTTTAGCCAATCCCATCTCGACGGTGAGCAGGTCGTAAGCTATATCAGTCGGTCACTCACTAAGCCTAAGCGCAACTACTCAGTTACTGAGAAGAAGTGTCTGGCGGTGATGTGGGCGAATGAGAAGCTTCGTCCTTACGTCGCGGGTTTCCATTTTTCCGTTAACACTGATCACCACTCCCTCCTTTCGCTCAATAAACTCCAAGGTCCTTCCGGTCGCTTAGCCCGTTGCTCCCTCCGCCTCCAGCAATATGACTTTGCCATTATTTACCGTAAGAGCAAAGATTATGTTGTTCTTGATGCTCTTTCTCGTTCTGTTCCGGTCCTTGAACCAATTTCTATTTCCACAGTCACCTCTCTCGAAGTCTCCCTTCCTATTCCGGATCCCTGGTACAACGCCATGCTCCGAAAGGTTTCTAACACCGTTATACGTTATACTTCCTGGTCCGTGGTGAACAATGTCTTTTTCCGTCGTCACAAAACTTGTATTGCTGCCGATTCTCTGGACGATTAGAAGATCGTCGTACCTTCGTAACAGCGAAAAAATCTGATATCCCTTCATTACAATCCTTCTATGACCGGTCATTGTGGCGTGACCAAAACTTCTGCTCGTCATCTTCAAAAATATTACTGGTCCTGTCGCAGAGTTGACGTCGCTCGCTACATCCGAGGTTGTGCTGCTTACAAAGTTGAACAGTTGCCTCTTCCTGGTTTATTTGCTCCTAGGGCCAAACCATCCTATCCCTGCAAGTCCTTTCCTGCCACATAGTAGGTCCTCTTCCTCGTTCCACTCGTGGTCGCTCCTATATTTTTGTAGTAGCTGATTATTTTCCTTTTCCTTTCCTTTACGCACAACCACTGCACAGTCCGTCACCAAAGTCCTCGAAGAACAAGTCTTCCTTATTTTTGGTGTCCTGCAATATCTTATCACAGCTAACGGCGTTCAATTCCGTAGTAACCATCTGGCTTCCTTGTGTGACCGTTTCCACTCCAAAATCCTTTTCACCGCCCGCTACCATTCCCAAGCCAATCCTGCTGAACGGGTTAACCGTGTCCTCAAAACCATGATTGCTTCCTAAGTGCGCGACGACAAACGTAATTGAGATGTAAACTTCCCAAAAATTTCTTGTGCCATCCGCACCTCCAAACACGAAATCATAGGTGCACTCCGTTCTTCGCTCTATTTGGTCGTGAGCATATCCTTTCCGGCGATTAATTTGGGCAGTTGTCCGAAATAAACGACATGTACATTTCTGATCCCGAACATCCTTCACCAGATCCCGACCACTTTAAGAATATCCCTTCCTACATTCTTAATAAACTTTTGGCAGGTTATCGAAAAATTCACAGCCGCTATAATTTCCGCCGTAGTCCTGTCTCTTATCAACTATGCGATTCTGTTTGGCGCCGTAATTTCGCTCTGTCCGACGCTTCCTGTCATTCTAACGCTAAACTAGCCTCTAGATTCATTGGCCCTTTTCACATTTCTAAAGTCGTTTCTCCCTGGACCTACGAACTTACTGATCCTTGCGATCACAAATCAATTTGGCATGTTAAAGATCTGAAACCTGCCCATCTGGATAATCCTAATGCCCCCGATCTCGTTCTGTTTTTCTTCTGGCGGCAAAAATGCCGTAAGCCCAATATCTAGTTCTCGTGCCCCTTATACCGACTTTGATTTCTGGACGTTACGATTTTGTTTTACTTCCCTGTTTTATTTGGTTCTCTTTTCTTACTTTTCTTTCAACCCGTGTGGGTCCGGGAATAGAATAGCCCCATGGTACGATCTGCCTGTCGTAAGAGACAACTACAGCGGTCCAACACAATACATACGCACACGCACACTTTATACACGCACAACACATACACACACACATACACACACACGAGCGCGCACGCACACACCTACTCATACATAACTACACTGGGATTCTGTTTTATTTTCTTTTGTACGATTCTTCGTTTTTTTTGGTTTTGTACTTCGTGATTGGTGTTATTCTTTTTGGTTTTTCTTTTTTTTCTCGTTCTTTTCGTTCCACTGTCCTTTCCTTATCCTTTTGCTGGTCTTCTTTGCTGTCGGTCCCTATACTGATTGTGTTTTGTCCATGTGCTCCTATGGTAGGTGCTTTCTAGTCGGTTTTTCTTTCTTCGGAAACCACGACTTGGTCGACTTTAGATCTAGTTAGCTATTCTTTCCTTTGGTTCTTTGTTTGTTTAGATTTTTGGTTACCACAGTTTACAATACACCGTTTTCATTTACCAGCGTTCCTCCTCTCTTCCTTTCGTTCTCCCTTGTTGTCCCTTTGTTTACTTGAGGGTTGACTTTTGGGTCCTGTTTTGGTTGGCACTGTGGGTTTCCTTTCTCGTTTCTTTCTTTTTTTTTGAGGTTGAAAGCGTTACTGTTTCTTCACAAGAAAAATCCGTCCTCCGACGACTTTTTCAGTGTCAATGCCATTCCATCTTATTCCTCGTTGTTTGCTTCCCTTCCTTCCTTCCTTTTTTTCTCATCTCTTATTAGACTTTTGAGCCGGATAAGAATTCTTTTTTTTGCTGTTTTTGGAGTGTCTTCCTATGGTTTGTTCCTTTAAACGATTTTTTTTGTTTGTGTTTCTTTCTCTTTGTATTTTTGGTCCTGACCATTCCCATTACTCTCGTTTTCCTACCCGAACCTGTCTATTTTGCGGGGGGGTGGAGGATTTGTTACGTTTATTCTCAACATAATTAATAATAAACACGCTCTGGAATAAATTGCTCAACTCAAATCCCTTTTGCTTTGACAACGAAAATTTATTCGATAAATTAAATAGTCTATGCCTTGTTTAAGGTATCCCGTATTCTCTTAAATTCTGCGACAACATCCTGTTTACAAGTACGCTTGCTACAAATTTTCATGTTGAACTCATTATTTCAAAACGACAAGTTTAGACTACAATTAAATAGTTATATCCTGTTTTTAAGTACCTTCTACATGGTATATCGTACGATCGCCGTTTAATGGGTTTCTCTACTGTTACAATGTAACGACTTGTTGAAATAAGGTCGCGCACTATCCGCTATAAGCCGGGTTTTTCAGTTTTTCCGTGTTTCGATATGCTAGGATTTGCAGTTCGACTCTGTGTTGTTTGAACCATTGTTGAATGTGATTTTACAGCTTGTACGTCAAAATATTTTCTGCATTTATTTGTCACCGTATTTTAAAAGCGATGCACGTTTGACTGTTCGACAACTATGAAGTGTCTTGCGTGTATTCGGTGAGCTTCCCCGCGCGTACCCATTCTAATCAGATTCTTTTTTTAGCTTTTTTAACTGGAGACCAAATGGGTTCTTTCTTTGTGTAGGCCCACCTGTTTGTTGCCGTGGAGCAGCTGCCTCTTGTCTTTGGATCGCTGCTATAATTACGATTGCAAGGTGAATGAACCCTAACGACCATGGCGTTACTATGCTAATTCACCCCCGGCGGTTTGCAAGATACGCGTCCCGACGCATAGAGGTATGTGACTCGTTGTATTTTACGTACATCAAGAATTCTTATTTATCAGCAGTTGATGTTGTGAAATCAGTTTACCATCCATGTTTAAAAGCTAGCTTTGCTAGTGCTTCTGGTTATCTTTCTTTATTTTCTTACTACACTTTGGTCTACATTTAATACTTCAATTTAACCCACTTGCTATGGAGAAAACCTACCTTTAATACTTTAATTTAACACACTTGCTATTGAGAAAATCTAAGCATTACTTTCTTTAATGATTTTTATTACCTGTTAGCTACGAAATGCGCACTTCGTGAATGATTTATAAAATTTGTTCTCTAAAATATAACGTAAATTTAATACTTTGCTTTGTACCTGTGAATCATGAAATTTTAATTTATTTTCATTGTTAATAGATAGTCGTGGGCGATGTGTTTTTTTGTATCTGTTTGGTATATAGGCGAACTCCCCCACTTTCCGCGGTTGGTAGTTCGCCTGGTGTTTACTTTTCTTCCGGCTACGTCCAGGTACGCAGCATCTTTATGGTGTTCATAAATTAAATAATTAAAAGTGAATTCCAAATCGTAAATCAACCAGATCTCCGCTTGGCATGTCGGGTTCGTTACAGAACACAGCTTAATTTATCAAGCGTATAAGTGTTTCCTCGCCATCCTATTTGTGTAATTGCACATCTACGCGTTTCTTTAAATAAACAATGCTAATTATATTCCAACTTAATGAGATCGAAGATTACCTAGACAGGACAAAAGTATAAATGCTATTCCCTTTAAATGCACATTTCAAGAAGAACGAATCAGAATAGCAATTAATGCAAATGACATTCAAAAATATTAGTTCTCGGCTCATTTTGCAAAATAGTAGACACAAAATCTTAGATGTAACTACGGGACTCCAAGGTGCCATACCAACAAATGATTAGAATGGGGGTATATGAAAACAATAAATAGATAAAGATGCACAAAGTATTTTAATTAGAATTAAGGGAGCAATTTTAATAAATAATTATCTGAAATATTTAAACTTGAAATGAAAATTGCTACAATATCCAAGGTGTATCACGGGTAACGGGGCGGTCTATTACGTTGAAACAGTACATTTTAAAAGAAAAATTTTAACGCTACATTATATGAATCAATAGTGGCAACAATTAATTTTTTAGTGTACTGGGTGTCTTAAGAAAGTGTGACACATCAAAATTAGGTTTTTTCTTACGAAACACTTTATATTTAGTTGCTATTTGAAATTCTACGCAATAAACAAGATTATACTTCATTGACTTTCCCATGCATATCTATTATAGTTTTTAAGATATTTCGATTTTTTGACAAATGCGAGTTAAGGTTCGTGGTTGAGAGCAGTCCTTTTTAAAAAGACATTTCCAACTTCTTAACACATTTATTTATTTTTACAGAAATTAATTGGAATTTTGACAATCTTGAAATATTATTCTAACTTCGAAATTAATTAACTAATTGTACAAAATAAGTAATCTAACGAACTGCAAGGTAAAAGCTGAACGATGGATTAACTGTCGTCGACTGGGGCTTCCGGGTCTTTTATAATATACCTACCCCCTCACATGGCTGTGGGAACATGCAGACCTAATGTCTGCCTACACTTGACTCTATTCATTATACAATGTTGCGATCTTAATTCTATTCATAATTACTTTGTTGCGAGCTTCCTTTCCAGGTAATCTCGGTACGTGACTGTCTGTGACCGCCTGTGACCTGACATCTGCAGTGTCACTTATCTCTGTGCTACAAAGTAGCGTTTTCGTTCCCATGAACGTTAATGACTAAATGAATTGTCCTTCATTTACATTGTTGCACATCACTTAGCGCATTTTCTAATATTTCTAATAATTTCATAATTATTAGTTTCTTTACATATATATAACAATTGGGGGATTACATAACTTGCGTAATTACAAAAAATGTGTGTAATTCTCGAGAAAAATTATTTAAAAAAAATTGTTGTAACCTTAAATAGTTGGATATTTATTTAATCGATTACAGTATTTAGTACACTTGAGTGTTGTATTGGGTGCTCAAATTATTATGTTCTTTCATGGGTACATGTAAAACCAATTGTCGCTGTTATTTTAAATGGAACACCCTGTATTTTATTTATTAGAGATATTGTCATTTTAATTGTCTATGAAACTACTTTAACATTGATATGATCTTAGCAATTAGACAATGTTTCGAATACTATCTCCTACCAACGGGAGCTTTTTGTGGTTAAATATTCTGAAAGCATCCCAGAAAGGAAGTATTAGAACCCTTCCTGAATAGATTTTAGGATACATTATAATTGGAATTAAGGCCGCTATACTTGCGGTCACGTCCTCAATGCTCCACCCGGAGGTACTACATTGGGTTTAAACGTGAAATAGTTTGAAGCTGTTTGGAAGTCTTCGGTAATCTTCGGAACTCTTCGGAAGTGTTCATGGTTGCTTGTGGAACCAAAACACACTTAAACATCTATTGAACAAACGTATATACAGTTAAAGGCGGTGTGGAAGTCTTCTGTAGTTTTCGGAGCTCTCCGAAAAAGTTCGGAATTGCTTATGAGGCACAGTGAGAGCTTGAACAATAATAGTTAGAGGATATTTACAGTTTGAAGAGGTCCAAACGTCTTCGGCGGTCTTCGGAACTCTTTGGAAGGCTTCGTGTTGTACTTGCGAGACAACTTTAAGTTACATAGAATTATGATGTGAAATTACAAACTACTAATTTACAATATATACAAGTATAGAAGGTTCAGAAGTCTTCGGTCGTCTTTTGCGTTCTTCGGAAGGCTTCGGAATTTATTTGTGTGGCCCAGTAAGAACTTGAACAGTAAGGGTTAGAAATTATTGACAGTATTAAGAGGCCCAGACGTCTCCGGTGATCTTTGGTACACTTCGGAAGTCGTCGTAGTAGTGATGGTTTAAGCTTCGTCGAGTGCGTTCTCGTTGAACTCCACGGGGTTGTCCCAGTGGTAAAATTGACAGATGCAATCACAATAACGATTTGTCGGTGACGTATGAAACGGAGCTTAACGTCCATACGTAGTTTGTTAACTATTGATTGATGAGTTATAATGACGTACCCTAGGTACGGCGGCGGACAGCGTCACCGTCGGAGAATACACAGGCTATAGAGAGAACTGAGTGTCGAAGTATGGCAGTCTATGGAGAGCGCTGCTCGCTGATGGTTTTGCAGGTTATGGGGAGCACTGCAAGGTGATTCCTTAAACGATGGTGTGCACTAATGAATGTCTTTCGGAGAATTTGAAATTATATTTATACACTTCCATTTCCTATGCTTCGTGTGTTGAAAAACATCAATGATGTCTTTAACCAATGGAATTGTGTATTTCGAGTTTGAAATGTAAAAGAATATCCAAATTTAGTTTGACCAATGAACGTGCTGATTTTTGGGTACCACAAAAAACAAGTTGGAAATTTCTCACGATTCTTTGTTTGTTCTATGTCCAGCTCGTGTACTTTGATATAGTTAACTGCATGTTATCCGGGTGGGTTTCTAATAACGAAATATTATGCAACAATATTTGTATAACAATGAGCGTTCTCTTAGCCTAGAGAAAAACAGTCGAACCCTAAGCGCTTCTCCTAGCCTGAGAAACCTCCAAAGACCCTGGCGCTTCTCCTAGCCCGAGGCACCGTCGAAGAAGACCTCGGCTCTGCTCTGAGCCTAAAGCAGCACGACGACGCCGACGTCCTGGCGCTTTTCCTAGCCCGGGACACCGTCAAAGAAGACCTCAGCTCTTCTCCGAGTTTGAGGCAGCACGTCTACGCCAACGTCGACAACAACGCTGACGCCACAACACTGCATGGGCGACACCTCAGCGTAGAATCACACTAGTTCACCCGGACGACCCCAGGAAGTTGGCTGTGAGGAAGGCGTACCACGACGTCGCTGACCGACGCAACACAAGCAACTTCTTACAACTTTTGTATATACTTCACGCCTGTTATAAATGTTCTAGTTTAGTTTGTAGTCACTATATATATGTATGTTCTAGTTTAGCTTGCAATCACTGTATATATATATATATATATATATATATATATATATATTGCCGCCGTGGACTCCCGATTAATCGTTTCTCTCCCTAAAAACCTTTGGAACGCCTTCTTATTCTGGCAAACCCTGGCTAGCTCAGAAATCTGCTCCTTCTTGAATACCCACCATCCTAAGTACATTCCTTTCTCACAAACACAGTAAAATGAAATTACCACTTAAATAATGTAACAAGACATACAACCTTTTTATTTACACATATTAACAAGTTTCCCTTAATAAGAAAATATTTACACATTGGTACATACCGTTTGATAAAAACTGTTACCATCTCAATCTTTAAATCCTTTAAAATTCCATGATTTTAATATATATCAATAATTTTATTTTAGACAAGTAGATGGGCCCGTCATGACATCCTAAATTGGTTTTCATTTTGGCCTATTTTGAGCTCAGTATAACCCAGTTACTCTAAATGCTTTTAAACCTCGCATTTTTATTTAAAATAAAGCTAAAGACCGGTTTACTCCTTACAGCAACATTTTATATCATCAATAAACATTTTTAAATAATCAATATTAATTGTTCTGTACATATACCCTATTTAAATGAGTTTTTTATGGTGATAAAATACACCCCCAATAAGTTAAAACACTCAACCACCAAAATATCAGCACAAATGTTCAAGCAAACGCAAGAAATTAATTTTCTTTACCTGGAGTATGGTTCGTCTATCGTTACCTCTGAGGATGTGTACCAAAACCCTCGTCGTTGTGTCCATATACTTCGTGATTGTGCCAGGATCCAACTGATCCCCACTCACTATCCAAATCTTTGCCACCTTGAGTATTTCTTCCTGGATAATGGTCTTGACCAAGCTTAACCTTCCAAACTCACTACACTTCACGCATACTTGTTTCTAACTTTTTGATTCGTTTACCCATGTACAATCCTATTATTAGACTGTATCGTGTAGTAACAGTACCTTTGATACGCTAGCCCCACTTGTTCAAATCACTTGTGATACATTTCCGGTACGTTACTAACCGCTTTATAAACTTTAAAATAGGATGTTGTATGCTACTTCAACAAATAAATAATAATCTGTACCACGTAAGAGCACGTAATAGCAATTACGCTAGCGATCTAAGAGCGATCTAAGATCTAAGAGCAAGAGAGCTTTAATATCTTCTCCCGGTGTATTTATACGCTTTTCAGTACCCGTCACGGAACCTCTCTTCATCGAAAAGCTTATTTTCTAAAACAAATTCTCAACATTTTGATCGTAACGAACTTCAAATTCTGAAAAATATTCCAAGTTTATCTTGCTGTTACTATAAAATTCGTTTAATAACATCAACGGACGCGAACTTTTCAAAACTGCTAGCCTGCGAGCAATGATATTGCTTTTTTCCGTTATAACGTTCCACCTCCTAGCTACTTTCCTTCGTTTCACCCATATTTATTGTCCCATTCAGAACCCCTCTTAAATTACAGAAAATCGATATTGTTGTTGGCCTTCAAATCTACCGTGTATTTTAGCCGTGTGTTGTAACCTACGTTTTCATATACGTGTTCTCTGTCTGTTTTGCATTATAGATCTTTCATTTCCCTTAGTCTGCAAAGCGCTTGTTATATTAGCAGCTTTTCGGACCGACCGTTAAAAACAATTCCATAAAAATTCTGTCTTTACGTATATTACAGTTCTCTGAACTTGACATTTAACTAACAGGTGTTTCTTCGAAGCAACTTGTCCGTTTAAAATAATAATTGCGAGTTTAACACTTCTTAGGATTTGTATAACGAACGTTTTCGTTTTTAAAATGAAAATATGCCTTTAAATTATTGATTTTCTATACTCAAAAGCTCCGTTTCTTATCCCATGCGCTTGATTTAAACTATTACAACTAATTATGCGTATGTACCCTAAAGCTTTTACCCGTTATGCAATTTTAACCTTCTGATTTAGAAATACCAAAATATTTTAATAACCTTTTGTTTTTCACTATCTAAACTGATTAATTTGGCGCGTAGATAAATTGTTTCTATTTCCTATATACACAGTTGTTAAAATTTTATTACCTAGACCTATTTAACCTATAATTCCACGACATAATCCACCCTATTTCAATTCACAGAACAATTTCTCGAGTTTTCTAAAATTTAAATACGTGGACTAATTTCTACCACCTAATCTTCCTTGATATTTATACACACCTATCTATTCACATAACTCTACCTATACCTATCTATCCAACCTATCACCCATTATCTACCTATTCCTACCTATTTCTATCTATTTCTAATTATTTCTATCTATCTACACCTATCTTTATTTATAACTAAATATTCACACTTATCACGACTTGTTAACTATCTATTTCTATCTGTCACTGACTCTTCACCTCCTATTTTTATTTATTTACTTTTATTTTTGTCGAGCATTATCTCTTTCTTCAACTCACTTCTATTCTTCTATACTTATCTTCCTTTATTTCTATTTTTTTTTGAAGTTCCTACTACTTACGTACAACTATTTATATTTACAATTACCTATTTTTATCACTATCTATTTATTACACTAACTACGCACATCTAATTCTATATCTACCTCTAACTATCTCCCCTCATTTATTCTATTCCTAATTCTACGTTTCTATATACACCTATCTCTATCCCTATCTATTTACATCCAACTCTAACTATTTACCTATTATTATATTTTTATCTATTAAGTGTCATTTCTTTATTTAAATCTCACTCTTTTCTTGATCCTCCATGTCTTTCTTCTTACAACCTTAATAAACTTCATCTCCATTTTTCTTTCTTCTATCTCTATCCTTATTATCCCTATTGCTTCACATAAAATCAAACTATCGTTACTATCCTGACTTTTAAATATTTCTTCTTCAGTCCCTATACTTGTCTGTTTCTCATTCACTATTATTCCTTTTGCTGCGGACATACCTAACGATGCTACCTTAACATTTTTATATTCTTTCTCTATAGAAATTTTTTTATCTCTTCTAGACTCTTTATGTACTATAGTCACCCCGTAAAAATCTCCTAACTTCAATTTACCAAAATTATCATTGCCACTTATCTCCTTCATGCCTATCTTTAAATCTTGTGTGCAACATAATGCCTCTACTTCTATTAATTCAGACTTTGTGTCCTCTACTGATTGTCCTCTTCTGACTTTTCCTCAGAATATTTAATTGTGTCAATCTCTTTTACCTCTTCTTCATCTACCTCCATAACATTAATACATAACCCCATGTCAGCCTCTGTGACCTTATAACTTGCCTTCGAGGGCAATATCCTATCCCTAATCCTAACTATCTTCTTCTCCATATCTATAACTATTCCTAACTTCATCATACAATCGACCCCTAATATCCCTTTAAATTTCAATCCAGGTACAATTATGAATTCCTGCTTACAGCTTACTGAACATACCTCTACCTTTAAAACAACTACACTATTCACTACCGCAAATCGCTTTTTATTCGTCGCTACCAGGTGACTTCCTTTTATTAGCATAATTCTGTCACACACCTTTTCCTTAATTTCACTGACGAATTCCTCCGATACTAAACTCTCCTCAGCTCCTGAATCCAACAACAGTCCTAAATTTTGCTCAAAAAATTTAACATCAACTACTGGCAAACAAAAATTTTCTTTTATTTTTGGCTCAACTTCTTCCTCAATTTTCAAAAATTCTCTTGGATGTTCGTATTTGTACACAATAACGTCTAGTGGTTTGTCCTTGTCTAAAAATCCTTTCCAGGTCTGTTCTCCCTACACGGTCCTGGTCTTGCCACTACTTCTGCATATGTCCTTGGCGTTTCTGTCCTGTTAGTACTGTTATTTTCTCTATTAGTTGTCGTCTGTATCTCCCTCATGTCCGGTGAACTGTTTTGTCTAGGTACACCAGGTCTTGGTGCCGGTCCTCTACCTATGCTATTGCTCCGAAAGAATGTCGGTCGTGGTTCCCAGTTCTGTCAGTTGTTAAAATTAAAATTTGTCCCCCGTCATAGATAACTGTCCTTTCTATTGTCAAACCTAATCGTGTTCACTTGTTCCCTAGTCTCACGAAGTTGTCTACTACTTAAGTCGTCATACCTCTGCAGGTACTCTAAAAACATTTCCCTATCTACAATGTTCTGCAACGCTACGTGTTGCCAAACTTCAATCTCAAAATGTCGTGAAAGATATTTTATAGACTGTCTGTCCGTCAACGATGGACTTAGTTGTTTAGCTATGCTATACTTTCGTATAGCATACTATTCCCTACTTCCTGCAAATTCGCCTTTATATTTACCAGTTATTAAATCGTCACGTACTTGGCTTGTCTGTGGTCGCTTCAGTAATGTTTCAAAAATCTGTCCTTAAACTCACTGTAAGTTTCGATGTTCTGCCCTATGAGATTATACCAGGCCTCAGCATGGTCTTTGAGTAACGCCTTTACAATATTTAGTTTTGCCTGTTCATCAAATAAATTACATCCTAAACCTCTAATATTATTTATAAAAATTTGAGAGTTCACCCTACTATCCCCATAGAATTTCATCTGCTGGTCTAGTGACATATTCCCTGGTACAAATTTGGGACCATACCCCATCAAAGTCGACACATTCCGTTTAATTCCGCTTACCTCTCTATCAACCCTTCCTAGCTGATCTCGACACGAATCTGTCACCTCAGTCATTTTTACATTGATCTCGTCTTCACAGAAGATTCTAACAGCCGTCCTTAATTATCTCTGCTCCTGACTCACGCCTCTTATATCACGTTCGTTTTTATCAACCCTATATTCTACTTCCCCCATTTTCATCGTTAAGCTATTTTTAAACTCAGAAAATTTTCCGGCTGACTTCTCTATCTTTTCATTTAAGGTTTCTGTCAATTGCTCAAACTTCCTGTTCGATTCAGCTCTTATTTGCTCCAATTTTCGGTTTGATTCTGCCCTACTTAATCTCATTTTCTCTAACATTTTCATCATCAATTTATTTCCAACTTCTCCCGACTCTGTCCTTGATTGATCACTACTACCTCCAGCTTCTTCATTTTTCGCGTTTTTTAAAATAATGCACTGTCGTCACTTCCAATTTCAACTCCTTGGGTTGTTAGCCACTCCTTTCTCTGCAAACGTTCAAATCACTATCTCATACACTCAAAAATATTTACAAATTACACTATACACACACTCTCTCTCAGCTCGCCAGTTTCCTGAAATAAAATTTTCGAATTTTATCTGGTAATCATACCCTCACGTTAGGGTCGCCATAAAATTGCCGTGAACTTCCGATTAATCGTTTCTCTCCCTAAAAACCAATCAAGCACCACGCCTGGGCCAACATAAGAGTTGCTGTGGATTTCAAAAGAATCGTTTCTCGCCCCACGGATTGGGTGCCATAAAATTTCTGTGGAATTCAAAAAAAAATCGAGATCACCTGTTGGGCCGACATAAAATTTTCTGAAATAAAATTAATAAAAAAAAAATTCTTACAATACCTTTGGAACGCCTCCTTATTCTGCATACCCTGACCAGCTCAGAAATCTGCTCCTTCTTGAATACCTACCATCCTAAGTACATTCCTTTCACACAAACACAGTAAAATGAAATTACCACTTAAATAATGTAACAAGACATGCAACCTTTTTATTTACACATATTAACAAGTTTCCCTTAATAAGAAAATATTTACACATTGGTACATACCGTTTGATATAAACTGTTACCATCTCAATCTTTAAATCCTTTAAAATTTCATGATTTTAATATATTTCAACAATTTTATTTTAGACAAGTAGATGGGCCCGTCATGACATCCTAAATTGGTATTTATTTTGGCCTATTTTGAGCTTAGTATAACCCAGTTACTCTAAATGCTTTTAAACCTCGCCTAAGTCCTTACACATTGGTACATACAGTTTGATAAAAACTGATACCATCTCAATCTTTATATCCTCTAAAATTTCATGATTTTAATATATTTCAATAATTTTATTTTAGACGAGTAGATGGGCCCGTCATGACACACTAAAATTGATTTTTATTCTGATTTATTTTGAGCTCAGTATAACCCAGTTACTCTAAATGCTTTTAAACCTCGCATTTTTATTTAAAATAAAGCTAAAGACCCGTTTGCTCCTTACAACAACATTTTATATCATCAATAAACATTTTCAAATAATCAATATTAATTGTCCTGTACATATACCCCATTTAAATGAATTTTTATGGTTGTAACGAATATATAATCTATAGCACCATGTTTGTAAGAATCGCTTCAGCATAAGTTTATTCTGTGGTATTTAATTCTCGTATTTGATGTTATAATATCTAAAAGAAACCATTCTATATGAAAACAGGAAATCATGTCCACTTAAATAACTTAAATGCTTTGCACGGAGGTATTTAATAATATTATAATTTTCAAGGAACGTATTTATATGGGGTCTAGTAGTTTGTGTTGTCTACATTACAGGCGAATTCCTCCTCTTCATTCGTTATAATTAGGATAGCGCACGCGTGTACCAGTCACGAGGTATTGCGCGACGCAAATAAGGTGTCGTATTAAAAAGGAACGAAGGCAGCCATTGCTTTGCTAGATGTAGTCGAGTTGGCATTGTTTTTAAAAGAAGCATAAATCTTCAGGCTTTACTTAAGTGGAGCCTCCGAATTGGCTTGAGATGGTAATTTAAAATATTGTGCTAGGATTTGTTAAGGCGTATGACATTGCGGAGAATTAAAATGACAGAGTAGAATGGAGAATTAGAACGACGAATTAGAATGTTGAGAAAGTATATTTAATTGCTGCAATAATATAAAGATATGGTCGAACGTTGATATATTTGAATAAAGTATTGGAAAGCTGTTCGTTTATCAGGGCAACCGCAGCTGTTGTTTGGTGTTTCGTTGCGATAGCTTGAGGAGCAGATTTTGGAGCATGTGCGTCGACGTTTAATAATTATATGAAGACGTCAGCACCTACAGGTATCAAACCTTCTTTTTTGTTTTGTTTGTGAGGATTCGTGAATGCTTACATAAATAATATTCGAAGATCTTTTGGTCAAGTTAAATTTTGTATGTATAGAACAGCGTGAGAGAAAATAGTTAAGAATTGCTACAGTAATAATGTTGTAAAATTTGCATAAATTCACTTGTTAACAATATGATATTTCAAAGTCCATTTCTTACTTTTAAAAAATTTATTTACTGATATTAAAATTTTAATAAGCCTCTAAAACCAAATATAAATGAAAAGTTGTTTGTCTAAGTTAACTACATGTGATTCGATTTTTTTTAGAAATAATGTTTGAGAGACATATGTGAACCAAAACTCAGATCTGAAAGCTTGGTGCTAAAACTTGTTTTGATATTTTATTATTAACTTAAGGATCTGTTATGTCAAAGACAGATGTATTGAAAACTCGATTTTATTTGTTCATTTTGTAAACATATTTAAAGAAAAAATTCAAGAAAGAGAAACTATATTAAATTCCATTTTTAGACTCAAGTTTTTTTATTCCATGCATAATTAAATTTACTAAATTTTTAAAGTAAATAAGTTTGTTGATCTATGAAATTATACGAGGATGAAGTAATTTAAAAAGCCCATATATGCTACAACTTGTTTGTTCTAGGTATTTATTCCTGATTTAAATAGCTTTGGTGTGGTAATCTCAATATTATCCACCTATAATTATTGGCAGGTATTTTTATTGGAAAGCACAAACTGTGTTTTTCTAATAAAGAATTTGTTGTGGTTTTGTTCCAGGTTCATCGAGGTCGGAGAAGTCGTAAGTATGTTCCAGAGGTTTCCAGATACATTAGTTTAGTAAGTTGTAAGTTTTTATTGCGTTTGTATCCCGTGAGTTTCTGTATCTTCTCATAGGAGTATTGAATCTTTAGTGTAACCGTTCATACAGATACAGTGGCGCTCAACCCATTTTCCTTTTGTTAGTTTATTGTAGAGTTTAGACCATCACCACACCCTTTTCTCATTGCTCACCCTTGGGGTAATTCCCAGACTTAGCCGCGAATAATTAAGGCTTCACTTTATCCATCAACAAGGAAACTCAAAAAAAAAATTACGCTTTACTGACGCCCAGAACAACGTGGAGCGTGCATTAGTAAAAAGAAAAGAAAAAAAAATTTATTGCTTTACTAGCGCAACCAACGTGAGGCTCGATGGTCGTTCGTTTAAAAAGGGTTTGCTCGATTAGTAACAAGTTGTTACAATATCGTTTAACTATTGGCTTGTGGTAAACTCAAAATAGTTTGGTTAAAATTTTTTTTCCATAGTACTCATGTCGTGTCTGGAACCTCAAAGTTTATTCGATAGTTGTCTAAATGTTGTAGCAGGTATAAATTTGTATTAAAGTAAAATTTTTTCGTTATTTCAGAGTTGAACTGGTTAAAAAAGGCAGCAGTTATGTTTTGTGAGCAGAAGAATTATGTTAGTAAAAAAGATTGGTCAGATTGGTTAAGTGTAATAAAATTTTTTTGTCATACTAATTCACAACCCAAGACTGATTCATTATTTATTGAAAAATCTGGTGATAATCGATCATATGTGATAGTAAAGTTGTTTGATATAAATAGTATAGGTTTATTTGATTCTGGATGTACTATATCGATAGTAGGTTTATCTTCCATTCGTATTAGTTATAATAGTTGTTGTTTAATTTTTTGATTTAGGAAATAATGCTTTAAGAATTTGGTACACTGGTTTTTGCTGTTGAAGTATTGTTTGAAAATTTGCTCTTGTGCATCGGCACGTTTTTGATTCGATTCGTTTTAGTAGCAATTTTTTTTATTTATATCCGCATTGCAACGCAGTTTGTTAAGAGGTTTGTAAGTTTAAGCGAAATTTGTCGTAGTAGTTTGTCGGATAGCGGTATATTAGTCTAGACGAAACTCGTGGAGAGTTGGTCGCTCAGCATTACATTAGTCTAAACGAGACTCGTGGTAAGTTTGTCGCTTTAGCAGTTTGGTCATCATTATTGAAGGTTAGTTATGATGTAGTTTTTTGTTTATTAGTCTAGGTGAGGCTCATAGAGGAGTTTGTCATTCTAGCAAGTTTATGCGTTGTGAAGCACTATAGTTTTTCTTAACAGTTTGATTAGGAGTAGTGTAAGAGTGTACCAAAATATTTAGTTATTGTTATTCTCAATGGAAGGTTGAAAGCAATTCAATATATAAATTTTATTACGTCTAAAGTTATCATTGTTTGCGAAATTCATAGAAAAAGTAAAGTTAATGTTGATCCAGATTGTCTTAGTCGTGCAGTTCCAGAAGAACATCATATCGTAAATTTAATAGAGGTCTAGCTTGATAATTTAGAAAATTTGTATGTGTCATTATGTGATAAAATTTTGACGTCACCTGAGAAATACCCTCAATGGAAAGTTGAGAATGAGTTTATTTTTAAGTTTATTCCGTCAAATTTGCCTTTAACATCTAACATCGTAGAGTGGAAATATTTAGTTCCGAAAGCCCAACGGGAAGAAGTTATCAGATCGTGTCATGATCCCTCAGTTGCGGGACATTTTGGATTTTCGAAGACTATTGCCAGAGTTCAGGAAAATTATTATTGGCCCAAAATGAGTTTAGATGTGCTGAAATTTTGTCGTGCATGTTTAGTGTGTGGTGCACAAAAAATCTTCTAATGCAGGTCCTTTAGGTTTAATGGGGAAAGAGAAAGAAGCTAAATTTTCATTTCAGATAATTGCATTGGATCTTATGGGTCCATTCCCTCGCTCGAAATTAGGATTTAAATGGCTTTTGGTAGTCGGAGATTGGTTTTCAAAATATACAATTTTACATCCTTTACGCAGTGCAAAGTCTCACGTTATAGAACAGTTTATGGAACAAAAAGTTTTCTTAGTGTTTGGAGTGCCACAATTTATTATTTGCGATAATGGTTCAAATTTAGCTGGTCGAATTTTTAGGTCGTTATGTAATAGGTTTGAAATTCAGAAAATATGGTATAATGCTGTTTATGCGCCGCAGTGTAATTTTGTCGAGAGGATTAATAGAACAGTAGGGACAGCCATTCGATCTTATCTTGAAGAACATGATACATGGGATACTGAGTTAGCGCAGATTCAATTTGCTATTAATTCTGCTAAACACGAGTCGACGGGTTATACGCCGAATTTTTAGTTTTTGGCCGACACATCCCTATCACTGGTAAATTTTATGGTAGTGGATTTACTCCCGAAGGAGATATCGAAATCATTCCTGGTAGTCGCCCATTATATACTTCTGATCGTCAAGGTATTTTTAAGGTATTTGAAGATGTCCGAACAAAACTGCATTTAGCTTATGAACGTTCGAGCAATCAATATAATTTAAGGAGGAGAAATATTTCTTTTGAGGTTGGTAATAAAGTATGGAGGGCCAATAAAGTATTGTCGAGTGCGAGTAATAAGTTTTCTGCTAAACTTGCCCCAAAGTTTGTCTTAAGTATAGTTAAAAAGAAGTGCTCGAGTGTGGTATATGATTTGGTTAATTTGGATGGATCGAGAGCAGGTAGATGGCACATTAAAGATCTGAAACCCTATTCCGCCATCAATCCAGACTATCCCCCAAAGGATTAATTCGTCGTTTATGATTTCTTTTGGTCGAATGGAGATGATTGATAGAAAGCTTTTCTGGTATTTTGTTGTTCATGGAAATCGCCAGTTATTTCAAGTATTTTTATTCTTCAAGAAATGTGTTTTTGGATTATTTAATTTAAGTAGTTAGTTCAGATAAGATGTAATTTTGTCTGCGTTTTGCTTTAGTTCATAGTAGAGTTGCGGTAGTGTTGGTAATGTCATGCGTGTTAACAAATTATCAATATAAATAGGTAAAGCCTACAAGTAGATTGTTTAGTGAATATAAGTATTCTAGTTGTGGTGAGACCATGTAAATATTTGTTGTTTCATTTTTGTGCGTGTGTTTAATTTAAGTTAGGTGAATGATTACTTAAGTGAGATTCGTTTTTGAGACGGTCACTTGAGTGCTGTTATGTTTAGAGTAAGCGAGATGCTTACGTGGTAATTTTTTTGAGACGAGTTGAGTCGGAATGTTTGGTGTGGCCATTGTAGTGTTGAAAATTTTTTGGAGCGTCCGGATAAAAGAATATTGGTTAGAAGTGCTAACTATTTTTTTGTAGAAGCGGTAGCTAGTTAGTGATGCTACTTTGTTGTTGGATATTTTTTTTATCGTCGAGAAGAAAAATATTTTTAGATGATTGCTGATATCCATATAGTTGATGTGGGTCTTTCGATTTCGTTTAGTATTAGTGAGACTAAATCAAAGAAAAGTAATTTTTTGTAAATACAACATTTTTTTTGTGATTCCTGTGCTGGATTCCTTTTTGATCAGCAGTAGTGGAAACATTTTTGTAAAGATATTGATATGTATATACTTTGGAATGAGTTTTTCGATTTTGTGTTAATAATGTTAAAGTTATTGGTAAGGAAAAAAATTTGTTTGTTGCTTTACGGTGGTTTGCGTCGAGGTTTTATTTGAGTTTTAGTTTAAGTTCCGCGAACTTAGTAGGTTTGTTCTTTGTTAGGTTGCAACTCGTGAGTATTTGACCTCAATATTTTGTCTTTTACCGATTATGTCTTTTTACCGATTATGTCTTACTTATTTTGATTCCTAACGGATGTGTGGTACGCAGAGTTACCTACTCACTCGCTTGTTTGCTCCCTTATTTACTATTTGTAAGGTCACTAGTACATATTTTTTTTGGAGATCAAGTTTCAAGTTTATTTTAGTTTGATTGGGTTTATTATAATGGTATTTTTGGTACCTATCTTTTGTATAAGTAGTAGTTTCGTCTTTGTTTATAAAAAAAAAACTTCTCGTTTAATTATATATTAACATATAGTTAATCTCAAAGTTTTTTTCTTTTTTGTTCGGGGGCTGTGTAACGAATATATAATCTATAGCACCATGTTTGTAAGAATCGCTTCAGCATAAGTTTATTCTGTGGTATTTAATTCTCGTATTTGATGTTATAATATCTAAAAGAAACCATTCTACATGAAAACAGGAAATCATGTCCACTTAAATAACTTAAATGCTTTGCACGGAGGTATTTAATAATATTATAATTTTCAAGGAACGTATTTATATGGGGTCTAGTAGTTTGTGTTGTCTACATTACAGGCGAATTCCTCCTCTTCATTCGTTATAATTAGGATAGCGCACGCGTGTACCAGTCACGAGGTATTGCGCGACGCAAATAAGGTGTCGTATTAAAAAGGAACGAAGGCAGCCATTGCTTTGCTAGATGTAGTCGAGTTGGCATTGTTTTTAAAAGAAGCATGAATTTTCAGGCTTTACTTAAGTGGAGCCTCCGAATTGGCTTGAGATGGTAATTTAAAATATTGTGCTAGGATTTGTTAAGGCGTATGACATTGCGGAGAATTAAAATGACAGAGTAGAATGGAGAATTAGAACGACGAATTAGAATGTTGGGAAAGTATATTTAATTGCTGCAATAATATAAAGATATGGTCGAACGTTGATATATTTGAATAAAGTATTGGAAAGCTGTTCGTTTATCAGGGCAACCGCAGCTGTTGTTTGGTGTTTCGTTGCGATAGCTTGAGGAGCAGATTTTGGAGCATGTGCGTCGACGTTTAATAATTAGATATGAAGACGTCAGCACCTACAGGTATCAAACCTTCTTTTTTGTTTTGTTTGTGAGGATTTGTGAATGCTTACATAAATAATATTCGAAGATCTTTTGGTCAAGTTAAATTTTGTATGTATAGAACAGTGTGAGAGAAAATAGTTAAAAATTGCTACAGTAATAATGTTGTAAAATTTGCATAAATTCACTTGTTAACAATATGATATTTCAAAGTCCATTTCTTACTTTTAAAAAATTTATTTACTGATATTAAAATTTTAATAAGCCTCTAAAACCAGATATAAATGAAAAGTTGTTTGTCTAAGTTAACTACATGTGATTCGATTTTTTTTAGAAATAATGTTTGAGAGACATATGTGAACCAAAACTCAGATCTGAAAGCTTGGTGCTAAAACTTGTTTTGATATTTTATTATTAACTTAAGGATCTGTTATGTCAAAGACAGATGTATTGAAAACTCGATTTTATTTGTTCATTTTGTAAACATATTTAAAGAAAAAATTCAAGAAAGAGAAACTATATTAAATTCCATTTTTAGACTCAAGTTTTTTTATTCCATGCATAATTAAATTTACTAAATTTTTAAAGTAAATAAGTTTGTTGATCTATGAAATTATACAAGGCTGAAGTAATTTAAAAGCCCATATATGCTACAACTGGTTTGTTCTAGGTATTTATTCCTGATTTAAATAGCTTTGGTGTGGTAATCTCAATATTATCCACCTATAATTATTGGCAGGTATTTTTATTGGAAAGCACAAACTGTGTTTTTCTAATAAAGAATTTGTTGTGGTTTTGTTCCAGGTTCATCGAGGTCGGAGAAGTCGTAAGTATGTTCCAGAGGTTTCCAGATACATTAGTTCAGTAAGTTGTAAGTTTTTATTGCGTTTGTATCCCGTGAGTTTCTGTATCTTCTCATAGGAGTATTGAATCTTTAGTGTAACCGTTCATACAGATACAGTGGCGCTCAACCCATTTTCCTTTTGTTAGTTTATTGTAGAGTTTAGACCATCACCACACCCTTTTCTCATTGCTCACCCTTGGGGTAATTCCCAGACTTAGCCGCGAATAATTAAGGCTTCACTTTATCCATCAACAAGGAAGCTCAAAAAAAATTACGCTTTACTGACGCCCAGAACAACGTGGAGCGTGCATTATTAAAGAGAAAAGACAAAAAAATTTATTGCTTTATGGTAATAAAATACACCCCCAATAAGTTAAACTCAAGTACCAAAATATCAGCACAAATGTTCAAGCAAACGCAAGAAATTAATTTTCTTTACCTGGAGTAAGCTTTGTTCATCGTAACCTCTGAAGATGTGTACCAAAACCTTTGTCGTTGTGTCCATATACTTCGTGATTGTGCCAGGATCCAACTGATCCCCACCCACTATCTAAATCTTTGCCACCTTGAGTATTTCTTCCTGGATAATGGTCCTGACCAAGCTTAACCTTCTAAACTCACTACACTTCGCGCATACTTGTTTCTAACTTTTCGATTCGCTTACCCATGTACCATCCTACCATTAGATTGTATCGTGTAGTAACAGAACCGTTTGATACGCTAGCCTCACTTGAGTAAATCACTTTTAATACATTTCCGGTACGTTACTAACCGCTTTATAAACTTTAAAATAGGATGCTGTATGCTACTTCAACGAATAAATAATAATCAGTACCACGTAAGAGCACGTAATAGCAATTACGTTAGCGATCTAAGAGCGATCTAAGATCTAAGAGCAAGGAGCTTTAATATCTTTTCCGGTGTATTTATACGCTTTTCAATACCCCTCACGGAACCTCTCTTCATCGAAAAGCTTAATTTGCTAGAACAAATTCTCAAAATTTTGATCGTAGCAAACTTCAAATTCTGAAAAATTTTCCAAGTTTATCCTGCTGTTACTATAAAATTCGTTCAAAAACACCAACGTACACGAGCTTCTCAAAACTGCTAGCCTGCGACCAATGATTTTGCTTTCCCCCGTTATAACGTTCCACGTCCTAGCTACCTCACTTTGTTTCACCCATATTTATTGTCTGTTTCAGAACTCCTCTTATGCTACAGAAAATCGATATTGTTGTTGACCTTTAAATCTCCCGTGTATTTTAGCCGTGTGTTGTAACTTACGTTTTCATATACGTGTTCTCTGTCTGTTTTACATTATAAATCTTTCATTTCCCTTAGTCTTCAAAGCACTTGTTATATTAGCAGCCTGCCGCACCGACCTACACAAACAATTCCATAGAAATTCTGTCTCAACGTATATTTCAGTTCTCTGAACTTGACATTTAACTAACAAGTGTTTTTTCGAAGCAACTTGTCCGTTTAAAATAACAATTCCGAGTTTAACATTTCTTAGGATTTGTATAACGAACGTTTTCGTTTATTTAAATAAAAATATGCGTTTAAATTATTGATTTTTTGTACTCAAAAGTTCGGCTTCTTTTTCCATGCGCTTGATTTAAACTATTACAACTAATTATGCGTATCCTTGAGTTTTCATGTACCCTAAAGCTTCCACCCGTTATGCAATTTTAACTTTCTGATTTAGAAATACCAAACTATATTAATAACTTTCCGTTGTTCACTACCTAAACTGATTAGTTTTGCGCATAAATAAATTGTTCCTATTTCCTATATACACAGTTGTTAAAATTTTATTACCTAGACCCATTTAACCTATATATATATATATATATATATATATATATATATATATATATATATATATATATATATATATGTTCTAATTAGCTGTAGTTACTGTATATATATATTGTAACTATTTTTTCTCTCTAATTGGCTCCGCTAGCCTCACGCATGGGTGCTAGTGAAACAAACTAAAACAAATAGGCGCCACCAAGTCCAGATTGATTCATGTTAAAAGCATAGCATATTTCTAAGGGCGGACGTGGAGACCCAAAGAAAAAAAGATCGCCTTCGGTGACAAAAACCTGTCTTAACAGAATAAGACGCTGTTCCTGTAAGAAAGAATAATAATTAAGTCAACATAGAAAATGGGAACTCTGTTTGTGTCCCTCAAATATGCCTAAAAAAATAAAAGAATATTTTCTACATAAGGGTGGCATCAAAATTCAACTCTTATTGCCTTTTTGGGTTGCTAGGTTTGATCACACTTGATCAAAATAAAAACTTTAAACTTAGGTTAATAATTTACTAGAAAGAATTCCTTTAACTTTAAATAAAATTGAATGCAACAAAATTAAATAATTACTTGTAGTAGTTTGGAAATTTAAGATAAGGTTTATCAATCTGTTTCTAGATCAAGAATATTACAACAGAGTGTAACTTGTTACATTAATAGTTTTAACCCATTCAGATCTGATTAGGTCTATTACATTGTCAAAATTAAAATACAAAATATTCTCGTTAAGTTACATGTGCTAATTTCAGTTTAAAATGAAAATGTTCATAAAGATATTCTCGTCTTCAAAGTTGGTAGTAATAAAATACTAAGCATCTGCTTTCATAAATACAAGTGTCAGCAGTATATCTCAAACAAACAAATGACGTAATTTACATGTTATTTTAAAGTGAAGCAACGTGTTGTTCTGACAAAATAAACAGTGAATTTTAAGTTTGGAGCTGGGAAATCCAGCTTAGCAACAGATAAAGTGAATAACAAAATCGTATTTATACGTATCAAAATAAAATAGCGTGTTTCCTGAGTGGAACACAATTGAATTTTTTAAAATTACTACGAACCAAACAAAACTGCTTTCATAGGCTGAAATAGGATGTGCATCGTCATGCGGAATTAACTGCTTACATCCTAACAAAGTAGTATCTTGGCTCGGACCAACAAACGATCTCCTGTTAATTAGATCTGCTTTCCATCCTCTAAAAGCATGTGTTAAATTGAAGTGGTTTCTTAACGTTGATTCACAGTTCTAAGTTATTATTGTTTAACTTCTCATCGCCTAAGTGTTGTAGTGTTTCGTCGTCTAATCTTGGTTTGCGCTAAACAAATTTTCAAATTACATACTATAATAACGAGTATACATTACCAACCGTTATTCAGAAAATGTATGTTTCACTTAATCAAACCGACCCGCAGGTCACTGGCCATTGTTCTCTTAAACATGCTGCTGCCTCTTTTACCTATGGCCGAGTGCCTATCTCGTGCTCTCGTACGATGGGAGGATCCCAAAGGGGGGGGTGTCATTCCTCTCTACGCGCTTGCGACTGGGTGTGAAATACACCGCCATCCAAAACAACTAGACTAACGAGTCGAGATGCTGTCACAATGTAATATTCTAATTGTAAAATGTATTATGACTTTACTTAATAAAGGTGTTTAACTATTGTCGTACCTTAAATGAAGCGAATTATGAATTCGAAAATAAAATTGTTACAATATATATATATATATATATATATATATATATATATATATATTTATATTGCCGTGGAACCTTCACAAAAATTCGTGCCCCTTCGTTTGGGCCAACATAAAATTTTCCAAAAAATAAATTCTAAATTCGAAAAAATTCTTACACTATTTTTTTGTAATGTCTCCTTCTATTCTGCTCTTTCTGGCTAGCTCAGCAATCGGCTTCTTCTTGAATACCTACCATTTTAAGCACATATCTTTCTCTCACACACACACACAGTCAAATAAAATTACTAAACAAATAATACAACAACCACACAACCTTTTATTTACACATATTAGCAGGTTTCATTATTATAAATAAAATATTTAAACCTTGGTACGCACAGTTTGTTACAGCCCTTACCAGATCACTCATTAAATTTTGGTTTTTGATGTATTTTAACAAATTCTCTATAATACGAGTAGATGGGCCCCACATGCAACCTTAGTTTGACTTTATTCTGGTCTATTTTGAGCTCATTATAACCCAATTTCTGTAAATGCATTTTAAACCTTGCATTTTATTGAAAACAAATTTAAAAACCCGTTTACTTCTTACAACAGCAATTTATAGCGTGAATAAACTTTTATATATCATCAATAAACACTTTTTTTTAATAATCAAAATTAATTGTCCTGCACATGTACCTATTTAAACAAGTTTTATGGTAATAAATACGCCACTAATAAATCAAAACACACAAACACAAAAAATATCAACCAAATGTTTATACAAAAACAGGAATTTAAGTTTCGTTACTTGGAGTCGCCTTCGTTCCTTGTCACCGCTGAAGATGGTTACCAAAAACCCTCGTCGTTTTGTCCATCTACTACAGTAGTGCCTGGATCCACAGATCCCCACCTTCCAAATCTCCGCTACCACCACTATTCATCTCCCCAGATATTAGCCTTGTCACAAACGTAACATTCCATACCAAATATACCTCATGCATACAAGTTACGCCTTAGGCTTTGCTTATCCCAAATATCATCCCTTCCTTTAATCGCTTCGTTGTAATAACGGCACCTTTTATCCAACCAATGGCACCAACTCGTGCAATATCACTTTTACAACCTTTTGCGGTACGCTACTACAGCTTTCATAATTTCCAAACAGGATGTTATATGCAACTTTACTGAACACACAATAATTAATAACCGTAAGAGCATTTACTATTATTACGTTGCAGATCTAAGCACGGTCTCAGATCTAAATGGAAAGAGTTTTACTATTTTTCTCCGTGTATTTATATCATTTTCAAAACCCCCGTGTAACCTATTTCACTTGAAAAGCTTATTTTTCAATTTACTTCTACTAATTCCGAACGTAACAAACTCTCACTTTTCAAAAATTCTCCTTTCGTCGTGCTGTTACATAGAATTTTGTTTACTACCTTAACGGACGCACTCTTCTTGAAAATTGCTAGCCATCGACCAATGATAAAATTTTCTCTCGTCACAACGCTCCACCTCTCAGTTATCTATCTCCGTTCTATTCATGTTTGTTGTCTCCTTTAGGACCCCTCTTAAGTTACAAAACATCGATATCGTAGTCGTCCTTCAAATTTACCCGTGTATTTCGTACCTGACCTGTATCCAACGCTTTCTTTACCTGCTTCTCCGTCTGTCTTACATTATCGATCGTTTATTCCACTCCGTCTTCCAGGTACTTGTTTTTTTAGCAGCTTATACAAATCGACCGTTGCAAACAAACTTCTATAGAATTTTGTGCTAACGCTCTCTTAAAATTACATGAACCTGACATTTAACAACAGGTGTTCCTTGAAACAACCAACCGTTTAAAATAACAATTCTTGGTTTCTTCCCTTCTTAGTATTTGTATAAACGAACGTTGGCTTTAAAAATGGAAACATTTGCGTTTAAAATTATTGATTTTCTATGCATGCAAGCTCCCTTTATGCTTCCATGCGTTTGATTTAAAATTATAATAATTGCTTTTGCGTATCCTTGAGTTTTAATGTACTCTAATGCTTTCTTCCCTTTTGCAATTTTAACATTCCAATTTAAATATAGAAAAACTGTTTTGAGAAAAAATGACCCTGATTAGATACATTGCCACTGCACTAATACACAACTTATGTTAATTTTCAAGATGCAGAAAATTTTACTATATACCATAGTATATTTGTAATTATCACTTTTTTGAAATTTCTTCACGGTATACAGGGGGTGTCAGGTTTCGCAAAATGCAATTTTTAAAATTTTTTTTAAATGGCACCTTACCAATTTTATTGCTACAATGGATAGCTCATTAAATGTGCTTTCATTTTTGTTAAGCATTCCCTATACCTAAATCCATTACTTTAAGAGATATTTTTGATTTTCTTCAAATTTTAAGAATGTTTTTAATTTACATAACTAAAAATAACTTACTATTGGAGAATATTATAAAACAATTAATACATTTTGATTAACAATCAACTACAGTTATCCAATAACAATTTTCACTAAAGGTATAACAACCTACAATAATACACTATCAACAGAATTCTGCCAGATCAAAATATGCATTTTATGGAAAATGTTCAAGCAGGAAATCAAGCAGGCTTTGAAAAAATAACTATTACAAGTAAAGTGTCATTTAGGTTTATTAATTGTAGTGTGTTGTCATTTAACAGGATATCTCTCTTGGTATATTCTTGATGCAAGTAGGAAATTTTTTAAACTTGCTCCCAATACCCAAATCATATTTATTTGTTCTTCCACTGTAAAATTCATTTTGAAAACTCCTTCAAAGATTACATTTAAAACAGAACTGATAATGTGTTGAATGACAACACACTACAATTAATAAACCTAAATGACACTTTACATGTAATAGTTATTTTTTCAAAGCCTGCCTGATTTCCTGCTTGAACATTTTCTATAAAATGCATATTGTTGATCTGGCAGAATTCTGTTGATAGCGTATTATTGTAGGTTGTTATATCTTTAGTGAAAATTGTTATTGGATAACTGTAGTTGATTGTTAATCAAAATGTATTAATTGTTTTATAATATTCTCCAATAGTAAGTTATTTTTAGTTATGTAAATTAAAAGCATTCATAAAATTTGAAGAAAATTAAAAAATCTCAGAAAGTAATGGATTTAGGTATAGGGAATGCTTAACAAAAATGAAAGGACACTTAATGAACTATCCATTGTAGCAATAAAATTGGTAGGATGCCATTTAAAAAAAAATTAAAAATTGCATTATGCGAAACCTGACACACCCTGTATACTGTGAAGAAATTTCAAAAAAGTGATATTTACAAATATACTATGGTATATGGTAAAATTTTCTGTATCTTGAAAATTAACATAAGTTGTGTATTAGTGCAGTGGCAATGTATCTAATCGGGGTCATTTTTTCTAAAAACAGTTGAATATCTCAAAAACTAAAAGGAATAGACAGATATAATTTGATGTCAAATTAAAGCTATTTTTATGGGTTTTTCAAAAATGTAATAATATATAGGGTGTTCCATTTAAAAAAATATAAGTTTAATATACCCTGGAATTATAAAACACCCTGTATGCTTCCAAATATTTTTAAAATGTGCACTTTAGGCATGCCTAATATGCCTCCAAATTTGGTTTACGTAGCTTTTATAATAACGGAGTTATCAACCGTTGCCACACTAAAAACTCACCCTGTGTATATATACAGGGTGAGTTTTTAGTATGGGAACGGTCGATAACTCCGTTATTATAAAAGCTACGTAAACCAAATTTGGAGGCGTATTAGGCATGCCTAAAGTGCATATTTTAAAAATATTTGGAAGCATACAGGGTGTTTTATAATTCCAGGGTATATTAAACTTATATTTTTTTAAATGGAACACCCTATATATTATTACATTTTTGAAAAACCCATAAAAATAGCTTTAATTTGACATCAAATTATATCTGTCTATTCCTTTTAGTTTTTGAGATATTCAACTGTTTTTAGAAAAAATGACCCCGATTAGATACAGTGCCACTGCACTAATACACAACTTATGTTAATTTTCAAGATACAGAAAATTTTACCATATACCATAGTATATTTGTAAATATCACTTTTTTGAAATTTCTTCACAGTATACAGGGTGTGTCAGGTTTCGCATAATGCAATTTTTAATTTTTTTTTAAATGGCATCCTACCAATTTTATTGCTACAATGGATAGTTCATTAAGTGTCCTTTCATTTTTGTTAAGCATTCCCTATACCTAAATCCATTACTTTCTGAGATTTTTTAATTTTCTTCAAATTTTATGAATGCTTTTAATTTACATAACTAAAAATAACTTACTATTGGAGAATATTATAAAACAATTAATACATTTTGATTAACAATCAACTACAGTTATCCAATAACAATTTTCACTAAAGATATAACAACCTACAATAATACGCTATCAACAGAATTCTGCCAGATCAACAATATGCATTTTATAGAAAATGTTCAAGCAGGAAATCAGGCAGGCTTTGAAAAAATAACTATTACATGTAAAGTGTCATTTAGGTTTATTAATTGTAGTGTGTTGTCATTCAACACATTATCAGTTCTGTTTTAAATGTAATCTTTGAAGGAGTTTTCAAAATGAATTTTACAGTGGAGGAACAAATAAATATGATTTGGGTATTGGGAGCAAGTTTAAAAAATTTCCTACTTGCATCAAGAATATACCAAGAGAGATATCCTGTTAAATGACAACACACTACAATTAATAAACCTAAATGACACTTTACTTGTAATAGTTATTTTTTCAAAGCCTGCTTGATTTCCTGCTTGAACATTTTCCATAAAATGCATATTTTTGATCTGGCAGAATTCTGTTGATAGTGTATTATTGTAGGTTGTTATACCTTTAGTGAAAATTGTTATTGGATAACTGTAGTTGATTGTTAATCAAAATGTATTAATTGTTTTATAATATTCTCCAATAGTAAGTTATTTTTAGTTATGTAAATTAAAAGCATTCATAAAATTTGAAGAAAATTAAAAAATCTCAGAAAGTAATGGATTTAGGTATAGGGAATGCTTAACAAAAATGAAAGGACACTTAATGAACTATCCATTGTAGCAATAAAATTGGTAGGATGCCATTTAAAAAAAAATTAAAAATTGCATTATGCGAAACCTGACACACCCTGTATACTGTGAAGAAATTTCAAAAAAGTGATATTTACAAATATACTATGGTATATGGTAAAATTTTCTGTATCTTGAAAATTAACATAAGTTGTGTATTAGTGCAGTGGCACTGTATCTAATCGGGGTCATTTTTTCTAAAAACAGTTGAATATCTCAAAAACTAAAAGGAATAGACAGATATAATTTGATGTCAAATTAAAGCTATTTTTATGGGCTTTTCAAAAATGTAGTAATATATAGGGTGTTCCATTTAAAAAAATATAAGTTTAATATACCCTGGAATTATAAAACACCCTGTATGCTTCCAAATATTTTTAAAATATGCACTTTAGGCATGCCTAATACGCCTCCAAATTTGGTTTACGTAGCTTTTATAATAACGGAGTTATCGACCGTTCCCATACTAAAAACTCACCCTGTATATATACACAGGGTGAGTTTTTAGTGTGGCAACGGTTGATAACTCCGTTATTATAAAAGCTACGTAAACCAAATTTGGAGGCATATTAGGCATGCCTAAAGTGCACATTTTAAAAATATTTGGAAGCATACAGGGTGTTTTATAATTCCAGGGTATATTAAACTTATATTTTTTTAAATGGAACACCCTATATATTATTACATTTTTGAAAAACCCATAAAAATAGCTTTAATTTGACATCAAATTATATCTGTCTATTCCTTTTAGTTTTTGAGATATTCAACTGTTTTTAGAAAAAATGACCCCGATTAGATACATTGCCACTGCACTAATACACAACTTATGTTAATTTTCAAGATACAGAAAATTTTACCATATACCATAGTATATTTGTAAATATCACTTTTTTGAAATTTCTTCACAGTATACAGGGTGTGTCAGGTTTCGCATAATGCAATTTTTAATTTTTTTTTAAATGGCATCCTACCAATTTTATTGCTACAATGGATAGTTCATTAAGTGTCCTTTCATTTTTGTTAAGCATTCCCTATACCTAAATCCATTACTTTCTGAGATTTTTTAATTTTCTTCAAATTTTATGAATGTTTTTAATTTACATAACTAAAAATAACTTACTATTGGAGAATATTATAAAACAATTAATACATTTTGATTAACAATCAACTACAGTTATCCAATAACAATTTTCACTAAAGATATAACAACCTACAATAATACGCTATCAACAGAATTCTGCCAGATCAACAATATGCATTTTATAGAAAATGTTCAAGCAGGAAATCAGGCAGGCTTTGAAAAAATAACTATTACATGTAAAGTGTCATTTAGGTTTATTAATTGTAGTGTGTTGTCATTCAACACATTATCAGTTCTGTTTTAAATGTAATCTTTGAAGGAGTTTTCAAAATGAATTTTACAGTGGAGGAACAAATAAATATGATTTGGGTATTGGGAGCAAGTTTAAAAAATTTCCTACTTGCATCAAGAATATACCAAGAGAGATATCCTGTTAAATGACAACACACTACAATTAATAAACCTAAATGACACTTTACTTGTAATAGTTATTTTTTCAAAGCCTGCTTGATTTCCTGCTTGAACATTTTCCATAAAATGCATATTTTTGATCTGGCAGAATTCTGTTGATAGTGTATTATTGTAGGTTGTTATACCTTTAGTGAAAATTGTTATTGGATAACTGTAGTTGATTGTTAATCAAAATGTATTAATTGTTTTATAATATTCTCCAATAGTAAGTTATTTTTAGTTATGTAAATTAAAAACATTCTTAAAATTTGAAGAAAATCAAAAATATCTCTTAAAGTAATGGATTTAGGTATAGGGAATGCTTAACAAAAATGAAAGCACATTTAATGAGCTATCCATTGTAGCAATAAAATTGGTAAGGTGCCATTTAAAAAAAAATTTAAAAATTGCATTTTGCGAAACCTGACACACCCTGTATACCGTGAAGAAATTTCAAAAAAGTGATAATTACAAATATACTATGGTATATAGTAAAATTTTCTGCATCTTGAAAATTAACATAAGTTGTGTATTAGTGCAGTGGCAATGTATCTAATCAGGGTCATTTTTTCTCAAAACAGTTTTTCTATATTTAAATTGGAATGTTAAAATTGCAAAAGGGAAGAAACCATTAGAGTACATTAAAACTCAAGGATACGCAAAAGCAACTATTATAATTTTAAATCAAACGCATGGAAGCATAAAGGGAGCTTGCATGCATAGAAAATCAATAATTTTAAACGCAAATGTTTCCATTTTTAAAGCCAACGTTCGTTTATACAAATACTAAGAAGGGAAGAAACCAAGAATTGTTATTTTAAACGGTTGGTTGTTTCAAGGAACACCTGTTGTTAAATGTCAGGTTCATGTAATTTTAAGCGAGCGTTAGCACAAAATTCTATAGAAGTTTGTTTGCAACGGTCGATTTGTATAAGCTGCTAAAAAAACAAGTACCTGGAAGACGGAGTGGAATAAACGATCGATAATGTAAGACAGACGGAGAAGCAGGTAAAGAAAGCGTTGGATACAGGTCAGGTACGAAATACACGGGTAAATTTGAAGGACGACTACGATATCGATGTTTTGTAACTTAAGAGGGTCCTAAAGGAGACAACAAACATGAATAGAACGGAGATAGATAACTGAGAGGTGGAGCGTTGTGACGAGAGAAAATTTTATCATTGGTCGATGGCTAGCAATTTTCAAAAGAGTGCGTCCGTTAAGGTAGTAAACAAAATTCTATGTAACAGCACGACGAAAGGAGAATTTTGAAAAGTGAGAGTTTGTTACGTTCGGAATTAGTAGAAGTAAATTGAAAATAAGCTTTTCAAGTGAAATAGGTTACACGGGGGGTTTTGAAAATGATATAAATACACGGAGAAAAATAGTAAAACTCTTTCCATTTAGATCTGAGACCGTGCTTAGATCTGCAACGTAATAATAGTAAATGCTCTTACGGTTATTAATTATTGTGTGTTCAGTAAAGTTGCATATAACATCCTGTTTGGAAATTATGAAAGCTGTAGTAGCGTACCGCAAAAGGTTGTAAAAGTGATATTGCACGAGTTGGTGCCATTGGTTGGATAAAAGGTGCCGTTATTACAACGAAGCGATTAAAGGAAGGGATGATATTTGGGATAAGCTAAGCCTAAGGCGTAACTTGTATGCATGAGGTATATTTGGTATGGAATGTTACGTTTGTGACAAGGCTAATATCTGGGGAGATGAATAGTGGTGGTAGCGGAGATTTGGAAGGTGGGGATCTGTGGATCCAGGCACTACTGTAGTAGATGGACAAAACGACGAGGGTTTTTGGTAACCATCTTCAGCGGTGACAAGGAACGAAGGCGACTCCAAGTAACGAAACTTAAATTCCTGTTTTTGTATAAACATTTAGTTGATATTTTTTGTGTTTGTGTGTTTTGATTTATTAGTGGCGTATTTATTACCATAAAACTTGTTTAAATAGGTACATGTGCAGGACAATTAATTTTGATTATTAAAAAAAAGTGTTTATTGATGATATATAAAAGTTTATTCACGCTATAAATTGCTGTTGTAAGAAGTAAACGGGTTTTTAAATTTGTTTTCAATAAAATGCAAGGTTTAAAATGCATTTACAGAAACTGGGTTATAATGAGCTCAAAATAGACCAGAATAAAGTAAAACTAAGGTTGCATGTGGGGCCCATCTACTCGTATTATAGAGAATTTGTTAAAATACATCAAAAACCAAAATTTAATGAGTGATCTGGTAAGGGCTGTAACAAACTGTGCGTACCAAGGTTTAAATATTTTATTTATAATAATGAAACCTGCTAATATGTGTAAATAAAAGGTTGTGTGGTTGTTGTATTATTTGTTTAGTAATTTTATTTGACTGTGTGTGTGTGTGAGAGAAAGATATGTACTTAAAATGGTAGGTATTCAAGAAGAAGCCGATTGCTGAGCTAGCCAGAAAGAGCAGAATAGAAGGAGACATTACAAAAAAATAGTGTAAGAATTTTTTCGAATTTAGAATTTATTTTTTGGAAAATTTTATGTTGGCCCAAACGAAGGGGCACGAATTTTGTGAAGGTTCCACGGCAAATATATATATATATATATATATATATATATATATATATATATATTGTAACAATTTTATTTTCGAATTCATAATTCGCTTCATTTAAGGTACGACAATAGTTAAACACCTTTATTAAGTAAAGTCATAATACATTTTACAATTAGAATATTACATTGTGACAGCATCTCGACTCGTTAGTCTAGTTGTTTTGGATGGCGGTGTATTTCACACCCAGTCGCAAGCGCGTAGAGAGGAATGACAACCCCCTTTGGGATCCTCCCATCGTACGAGAGCACGAGATAGTCACTCGGCCATAGGTAAAAGAGGCAGCATCATGTTTAAGAGAACAATGGCCAGTGACCTGCGGGTCGGTTTGATTAAGTGAAACATTTTCTGAATAACGGTTGGTAATGTACACTCGTTATTATAGTATGTAATTTGAAAATTTGTTTAGCGCAAACCAAGATTAGACGACGAAACACTACAACACTTAGGCGATGAGAAGTTAAACAATAATAACTTAGAACTGTGAATCAACGTTAAGAAACCACTTCAATTTAACACATGCTTTTAGAGGATGGAAAGCAGATCTAATTAACAGGAGATCGTTTGTTGGTCCGAGCCAAGATACTACTTTGTTAGGATGTAGCAGTTAATTCCGCATGACGATGCAAATCCTATTTCAGCCTATGAAAGCAGTTTTGTTTGGTTCGTAGTAATTTTAAGAAATTCAATTGTGTTCCACTCAGGAAACACGCTATTTTATTTTGATACGTATAAATACGATTTTGTTATTCACTTTATCTGTTGCTAAGCTGGATTTCCCAGCGCCAAACTTAAAATTCACTGTTTATTTTGTCAGAACAACACGTTGCTTCACTTTAAAATAACATGTGTAAATTACGTCATTTGTTTGTTTGAGATATACTGCTGACACTTGTATTTATGAAAGCAGATGCTTAGTATTTTATTACTACCAACTTTGAAGACGAGAATATCTTTATGAACATTTTCATTTTAAACTGAAATTAGCACATGTAACTTAACGAGAATATTTTGTATTTTAATTTTGACAATGTAATAGACCTAATCAGATCTGAATGGGTTAAAACTATTAATGTAACAAGTTACACTCTGTTGTAATATTCTTGATCTAGAAACAGATTGATAAACCTTATCTTAAATTTCCAAACTACTACAAGTAATTATTTAATTTTGTTGCATTCAATTTTATTTAAAGTTAAAGGAATTCTTTCTAGTAAATTATTAACCTAAGTTTAAAGTTTTTATTTTGATCAAGTGTGATCAAACCTAGCAACCCAAAAGGCAATAAGAGTTGAATTTTGATGCCACCCTTATGTAGAAAATATTCTTTTATTTTTTAGGCACATTTGAGGACACAAACAGAGTTCCCATTTTCTATGTTGACTTAATTATTATTCTTTCTTACAGGAACAGCGTCTTATTCTGTTAAGACAGGTTTTTGTCACCGAAGGCGATCTTTTTCTTTGGGTCTCCACGTCCGCCCTTAGAAATATGCTATGCTTTTAACATGAATCAATCTGGACTTGGTGGCGCCTATTTGTTTTAGTTTGAGTGTGACCCCCAACAGATTTCGACTTACCCCCATTGCTCATAGCTCTACCCAAGGAATAGACCCTAGTTACGTCGGAAGACTTCGTTTTACTGACACCAAATGTGGGGCTGGTGTTTTAGTAGTTCTAGTAAGTTTGTTTCACTAGCACCCATGCGTGAGGCTAGCGGAGCCAATTAGAGAGAAAAAATAGTTACAATATATATATACAGTAACTACAGCTAATTAGAACATATATATATATATATATATACATATATATATATATATATATATATATATATAGGTTAAATGGGTCTAGGTAATAAAATTTTAACAACTGTGTATATAGGAAATAGGAACAATTTATTTATGCGCAAAACTAATCAGTTTAGGTAGTGAACAACGGAAGGTTATTAATATAGTTTGGTATTTCTAAATCAGAAGGTTAAAATTGCATAACGGGTGGAAGCTTTAGGGTACATGAAAACTCAAGGATACGCATAATTAGTTGTAATAGTTTAAATCAAGCGCATGGAATAAGAAGCCGAACTTTTGAGTACAAACAATCAATAATTTAAACGCATATTTTTATTTAAATAAACGAAAACGTTCGTTATACAAATCCTAAGAAATGTTAAACTCGGAATTGTTATTTTAAACGGACAAGTTGCTTCGAAAAAACACCTGTTAGTTAAATGTCAAGTTCAGAGAACTGAAATATACGTTGAGACAGAATTTCTATGGAATTGTTTGTGAAGGTCGGTGCGGCAGGCTGCTAATATAACAAGTGCTTTGAAGACTAAGGGAAATGAAAGATTTATAATGTAAAACAGACAGAGAACACGTATATGAAAACGTAAGTTACAACACACGGCTAAAATACACGGGAGATTTAAAGGTCAACAACAATATCGATTTTCTGTAGCATAAGAGGAGTTCTGAAACAGACAATAAATATGGGTGAAACAAAGTGAGGTAGCTAGGACGTGGAACGTTATAACGGGGGAAAGCAAAATCATTGGTCGCAGGCTAGCAGTTTTGAGAAGCTCGTGTACGTTGGTGTTTTTGAACGAATTTTATAGTAACAGCAGGATAAACTTGGAATATTTTTCAGAATTTGAAGTTTGCTACGATCAAAATTTTGAGAATTTGTTCTAGCAAATTAAGCTTTTCGATGAAGAGAGGTTTCGTGAGGGGTATTGAAAAGCGTATAAATACACCGGAAAAAGATATTAAAGCTCCCTTGCTCTTAGATCTTAGATCGCTCTTAGATCGCTAACGTAATTGCTATTACGTGCTCTTACGTGGTACTGATTATTATTTATTCGTTGAAGTAGCATACAGCATCCTATTTTAAAGTTTATAAAGCGGTTAGTAACGTACCGGAAATGTATTAAAAGTGATTTACTCAAGTGAGGCTAGCGTATCAAACGGTTCTGTTACTACACGATACAATCTAATGGTAGGATGGTACATGGGTAAGCGAATCGAAAAGTTAGAAACAAGTATGCGCGAAGTGTAGTGAGTTTAGAAGGTTAAGCTTGGTCAGGACCATTATCCAGGAAGAAATACTCAAGGTGGCAAAGATTTAGATAGTGGGTGGGGATCAGTTGGATCCTGGCACAATCACGAAGTATATGGACACAACGACAAAGGTTTTGGTACACATCTTCAGAGGTTACGATGAACAAAGCTTACTTCAGGTAAAGAAAATTAATTTCTTGCGTTTGCTTGAACATTTGTGCTGATATTTTGGTACTTGAGTTTAACTTATTGGGGGGTGTATTTTATTACCATAAAGCAATAAATTTTTTTGTCTTTTCTCTTTAATAATGCACGCTCCACGTTGTTCTGGGCGTCAGTAAAGCGTAATTTTTTTTGAGCTTCCTTGTTGATGGATAAAGTGAAGCCTTAATTATTCGCGGCTAAGTCTGGGAATTACCCCAAGGGTGAGCAATGCTTAACAAAAATGTAAGGACACTTAATGAGCTATCCGTTGTAGCAAAAAATTGGTAGGGTACCATTTAAAAAAAGTTTTAAAAATTGCATTTTGCGAAACCTGACACATCCTGTATACTGTGAAGAAATTTCAAAAGTGTGATATGTACAAATATACAATGGTATATAGTAATATTTCTGCATTTTGAAAATTAACATAAGTTGTGTATTAATGCAGTGGCAATGTATCTAATCAGCGTCATTTTATCTAAAAACAGTTGAATATCTCAAAAACTAAAAGGAATAGACAGATACAATTTGATATCAAATTAAAGCTCTTTTTATGGGCTTTCCAAAGATGTAATAATATATAGGGTGTTCCATTTAAAAAAATATAAGTTTAATATGCCCTGGAATTATGAAACACCCTGTATGCGTCCAAATATTTTAAAATATGCACTTTAGGCATGCCTAATATGCCTCCAAATTTGGTTTACGCAACTTTTATAATAACGGAGTTATTGACCGTTGCCACACTAAAAACTCACCCTGTATTATATATATATATATATATATATATATAAATGCAATTATATAATTAAACTTTTTAACAGCGTTCACAAAAAGATTCAGTTCACAATTGAAGTAGAAAAAGATAATAAACTTAACTTTCTAGATTTGACATTGCACCGGATAAACCATCATATCAAAACATCATGGTTCACTAAAAACACCTGGTCAGGAAGATACCTTAACTATTACTCCCAACATCCTATCTCCCAGAAAAAATTTGTCATAATAGGACTAGCAGATAGGGCAATCAAACTATCAGACCCTGAATATAGATGGAAAGCAATTAAAAAATCTAAAACCGCATTACGAGAAAATAATTACCCACTCAACTTAATTGAACGGATATTTAAAAAACAAATTAATAAACACTATAACACAAACTATATCAACAATACCAAAAATAAATCAATAATAAAATATGCACCCATACCGTATGTGCAAGATTTATCCGAAAACTTACAAAAATTATTAATAAAACGCAATATAAAAATTGCGCACAAAGGATACAATTTAACAAAGAGTTGTTTTAGTAAATTAAAAGACAACACTCCTAAGAATAAAAAAACACACACCATCCATAAGATTCCGTGTCAACAGAGTTGCAATTGCGTATACATTGGGCAGAGTATACAGCATTTAAAGAAAAGAATAAATGGTCATAAATATGATAAAACTAACCAAACTGCGCTAACCAAACATGAAAAACAAGCCCAACATAAATTCGAATTCGACAAAACAACAATTTTAAAAACAGAAGCAAACCAAAAAATTTGAGAATTCCTAGAGATGGTGTATATTATTAAACATCCAACATCAGTAAATGATAAAATAGATATTAGCAAATTAAGTAAAATATATTATAATCTATTAAAATAAAAATGCATAAAATTAATCAGGAATAGGTGTTTGTGTTACATATATAGTGGCAAAATAAAGTGAAAAAACTTATGTGTATGCGTAGAGGTAGGTACAGGTGGATAAATATATAGATATTATTAAATATATAAACACATTGATATATATTTATACATAAAGTTAATTTTACCCAATAACACACATATACATAATTGTAAATAGTATTATGATTTTAACCTGTTTTAAAAAACGTGTCTTTATCCAGTGCCAAGAAATAGAAACTCCAATAAATCAAGCATTAGTCTCCAATCAAACTCTGTACTAAACATTTTAATATTCATGTTTACTAAGAAATTAGAATTTTAAATTTTGACTAAGAGTTTAGCAACTCGCATCAAGGTGTACATAATTTATATATATCAACAATATTTTAATTTGTGACGTAAATGTTTAGTACAATTGTATATTAAATAAATTAAAGTGTAGTAACCGTACCATACCATTCAATGAATTACTCAATTTATACTACGTTATAATATATAAACCTCCGTTTATGGGTAAGCATATTTTAGGTATTTATAAGAGATAATGTACATGTATCGTATTATAGGTAAAAAAACATCATTGATAAAGACTATCTAGCGACGGTCGAAACGGCTGATTAACACGCATATAATGTAAAAAAATATTTTTTTATTTATTTTGACCTTTTTCCCAAGAAACACAATTTCAAGTAATAATATATAAAAGGTCAAGAAATACCCATCGAATATTTATATATATATATATATACATATATATATATATATATATATATATATATATATATATATACACACACACACACACACACATTATCTAATTATTCGAACTGCCAAAATAAATTCAAACCTCATTGTTATACAAATATTGTTGCATAATATTTCGTTATCAGAAAACCGCCCTGATAACATGCAATTCCTCAGTCTGTTCTGTGTTCAGCTCGCGTGCGGTCATATAGTCAACATCTCCCCCCTCCCCTGCTGAAGAGTGTAGCGTAGCTGGGTTGTTATGAGGATGCGGCGGAGTCCTTGTGGTCAAAATATTTAAGTCTGTGGCGGCGTTTGCGCTTTTGCTTTGTGGGGCGGCGTAGGGCTTCACCATGATCGCTGACTGCTGAATGGGTTGATTGTGGTCGATAGGGTACCTGTTCTCGGAATGCCTTTCTTGATGTGCGCCTTGCACATAATTGAACAGAACGACATGTGCTATGTGGTTAGCTCGTAGTCTGCATTTTACGGAGTCCAGTGATAATAGGCTGGTGCTGGTAATGACACTAGTTAAAATTCTTCCCGAAATCTGCTGGGCAAGAATTCGTCTGCGAACTGGTTAGTTGCAGTTGGCGTAAATAATTTGTTGGCGGCAACATGCGTCACCGTTATGTGGCGGCGTTGGACCTTTTCATAGTCTTCTGCTGCTTAGTGGGGTAGTGATTGAAAGGGTACCTCTTCTTGGGATTTCCGTCCACAGGTGTACTTTTCTGATTGTGCTACTTGCACATAATTGGGCAGATCGACGAGGGTTGCGTGGTTAACTCGTGCTCAGCATGTTAAATTCCAGTGGAGAGTCTTATGGTTATGTGCTCCAAAATGAATGGAGCCTTGTTCGTAATCCATCACCACCTCCTGGGGTTGAAGCCAAGATTTGCCCGGAATGATATCCTCAGCGAGATTTGCTACTACCAAGAATGTTTCGTGGTCCGTCACTTGTCCAAGGCTGAATGGCATGCGGAATTTGCTTTTGATTGCCATTTCTGTCCTTGTTTCGGCTAGAGAGGCGGAGTCATGATAGAGTTCTACCCATAAACCTGTGGGTATGCAATCTTTCCTAATCATGCTCGTCGATGCTCCTGTATCTAGTAATGCGTCGAAGTTTATTTTCTGTATGGTAACGGGGATTCTTGGTAGTGGGTTTTCGGGGGTGATGTTTTAACGCGCCAGTTCGTTTCACCCGACCGGGCTGTAGTCTGGCGTGACTCGGTCGGGGTGTCGTTTCCCGGGTTTCAAGTTGGACACCTCGGTGCCAGTGTCTTTGCTGGCAGAAGCGATATCTTGGTAGTTCCTCTGCTGTGGGTGGACGTCTGGCAGCTGGTATGGGGTTGGTTATCCTTATTGTTGCTTCTTTCACGTTTTCTTCGATTTTTGTGAGGCGGCAGGCGATTTCCCATACTGTTGTTGGCATATGTTACTGAATTGGATTCTTTAGTGTCGGTAGGAGGATATCTGTAAACACCTCCATGTCCTGGTTAATGTCTAGCTTCATGCGATGGGCTTCCTTCGCCTTAGTGCCGAGGAAGGCGGCTACTAGTTAAGACGCCAACTGCTTCTGTCCATAGTACTCGCAGGTTATTTTGGCTCTAATGGTTGGACTGTCGTACTTGCCCAGAAGGAACCTTCGCGTATGCTTCTCGCTATGTGGCTGCTTGGCTTCGAAATTGATCGGTTGTTGTAGGTACATCCGCATTCATCGTTTCCATCTGTTGAAGGAATTCTGTGAGATCCTTCAGAAGGGTGCCAGAGAATGTAGGTTTCTCTGCTTCGGAGGTGGCTGTGGTAACGTAGTACAGGTCTTCCACGAGCGTCTTGATTGTGACCATTTTGTCAGTTGGTTGTATTTGTTGAGCGCCACGGGTTGTTGCAGTCCCTGAACTCTTGGTGGTTGTGTGACCTCTTGAGTTGGAGGTGGTTAGTTGGTGTCCGGCTAGACGTTTGATGTGGTTTGACTCTTCGTCTCGGGCATGATGATGGTTCTTGCAAGCGCACTGTTTGCAAAATCTTCTATGAAGACCGCCCAATCATGTTGGACGTTTCTGGACAATCTGTACACATATATAAAACGCTAGTAATACAGCATTTCCTTGTCTTACACATTGATTTTCAGTTCTGCTACTTTGTTGTCTATTTCTATTATTATCCATTTATTTTCCGTATAAGCTATAAATTGTCTAGCTCTCTTTGTAATACATTGTTATTTCCTCTAAATTCATAAACTTAGTATTCCAAAAAATTTGCCAAAAGCTTCGAATACATATACAAAGTTCATTACTGTAATGATTGTAGTTAATATTTATAAATAATGGTTCATCAAACAAACTGTCCAAAAAGTTTATTTCCTTTCTTCTATTAAACGGCAAATTTTTTGTCGTCTTCTATTCTTAAAAACTTACCGCCTATTTTATGTTTGTTTGTCATCTTACGCTATTTTACTATCTAGTCAATTTTATAGTCCTCTCCTGTTTTGATTTTATTTGGTTTATATGTGTCTAATGTGGGAAACTCTTTACTTTTTCAAATTTCTCTGACCTTATATGTCACTCTGCTATTATTAAATTGCGGTCATTATGTATATTTGCACCTTTTACATGATTACTAGATCTATTCATAACTTATGTATCGCCTGTTTAAAACCTACTTATTTCACAAAACATTTTCCACATTAATAACCGGCGTTTATGATCTTTAAGAGTTACCTTAGCTACTCTTAATTCGTTTCTGACAGAGAATCCTATGATTTTTCAATTACTTCATTTCTCGCTCCTAAATCATACTTACCCATTAACCCCCAGTTTGACCTACAACTGCATTAAAATTTTCTATAGCTACGATTTCTCTTCATGGTAACGTCCTAAATCACCTCTTCAATTTGATCATATATATTTCAATCTTCACAACTTTATAATCTGATGTGGGCATGTGTACTTAAATTACTGCTGTTACTGTTGGTTTAATATTAAGTCTGACCGCAGTATACTTTCACTAAGCTGTAAAGCATTATTTAAGTATTTTTGCTGTTTTTGAATCATAATGAAACCCCCGCCTGTACACCAATTACCTACGGCTGCGTGAACGACTCTGAATTCTGTAGACAAAGGTCCCTGCTATCGACCGTCTGATGTCAAAGCTCTACTAAATCTAGCTTAATTATAGCCATCTCCAATTTCAATTTTTTGTGCTTCAATATCCTTGATGAACTAACGTTCCACGCACCGATTTGTAAATCATTTTTCATTCTTGTGGCTTCTTCCTTTTTGTTGTTTTCTATCTTCTCTAGTAACCATCTGTCTCTTCTCTAATTTCGAATAAAAACGCCTTACCAATATAGGGTGAGATTCTGAAATTGTTGCTGCTGACGTGTTAGAAGCCATTTTTATACTCGTTTTTGTTTGTTCTTTGAACCCCGCTTCCTGGGAAAATAAATCGGAGTGGTTTTCCGTTGCTCTTCGCGAAGAGGAATATATTGATATTAGGTGTAAGAAAATGACAGTTGTCCAGTTATTCGCTTCTTATAACAAGTAAGGAATTTCAAAAGGCCATTCTACCAACGTACCAAACGGAGGCTTACTACGGTAATAATATGAGATAGCGAAGTGAAAGCTGCCCAGCATTATGGGAAAATGCCAAGCAATACGTATATGAAATCCCTGATTTTACTTACAAAAAGTTTTTTTTTATCTACCGTGAGTTAATGTAAATATTGAACTTCCCTACAGGGAGAAATGTATTCTGAGAGCTTTAATGTGTGGCATGCTACTTACTATGCTAACTAAAATATAAATTAATAAATCAGTGTAAGTAGAGGTCAGTTGGGTATGTTCAGCTACTTTATATCTTCTACAAGAGGTAATCTCTTAGCACAATTATTCGTATAATACACAGCCTTGCATAGAATACAGTTTATGTTGTAGAAGATAAGCCAGAAACGTCAACTAGTCTTTGAAATTATATCTGGTTGAGGAGATTTAACAAGGAAATTACGATATTTTAGTAAATTTTCTCCATAAATTATATCATAAATTTCCACCACTTCACTTGGTAATCTACAAGCGCATTTTGGTTGTTTTTGGGGAAGGCATTTACCAGAGATTTCCAATTTCAAATTTATTTAAAATATCACCTGTTAATTTTCTACCTATTAAATGAAGACTGATAAAATCTTAGATGTTTGCTTAGGATTTAAGGCACAGAGATTCTCATCAAATTAGCTTTACTTGGGTTTTTAATAGGAGTTATAATCAAGTTTTGGACTGTTTTAAAGCTGTAAAGTAAAAGCAAGCAAGTTGTGCAGTGTACATTTTCCATATTCACACGAGTAACTATTTACCGAAGATGCTTAAATATCGACTTTGTGTTACGATTTAATTAATTCCGATGGTAATAAATTTGTAAGCTTCATTAAAGGAATAATTCTCGCCGAGGGGATTTTTGTATAAATTAGAGCTTTCTATTTTTAATATCCCTATTAAATTTATTAATTATTAGTTTCATGAGGTAATTAATTAAATTAGAGTAGTGCTGTATTATGTAGGTCATGCCCTATTTCCATGTATGCATTTATAACATCAATCAATCCATTAAATCTAAATCTCTCAAATAATTAGAGCAAGGTTAACAACTTTCGAGAGTCTTCACCAACATAATTCATAGATACTGCTATTGTCTAGGGTACTCTAGGGTACTCAAGTTTTTATAAGTACTTCCTTTAATTGAAAAACTCTTATGCAATTGTAAATCAGCAATACTGTATCCTCTGTCTGCTAATATATGCACTTTAATATTTTTGGACACATGCGGCAATGCACTTAAGAAAAGAATTAAGTTAAACAAATGTAATAAATCTTGCTTCAAGTATATCTGATAACTTCATGTTTGAATAAGCTTAAATATTCTACTATAATTTTAATTATTCAACGTTGAAAATGTTAAGGTACTGTCATTTAGTTTTGTCTATATTCATTTCTAAATGACGGTTAGTGTAAAAGTTATAAATACTTGTTCTATTAATGAGAATTCGATATTTTTAGCGCTAAAAGGGTAGTAATTTATTATTGATACATATTTTGTTCCAAGAGCACAAAACCTTTCGAAAATGATCGTTTCACTTCCTAAAATAAAATGGAACCATCATTTTGTTTAATATAAGATATCCTTAAAGCACATATAAATTTAATTTCAACAAAGTATAGGCTATTCAGGAATGGCACAGGTCCTATATTGAATACAGTATGTGTTGGAATAATAACTTGTTTAATGTGATAGTAATAAAACGAACATGAATGATTAATGTACTGTAATTAAATGAATATATGTTGAGTACAACGACGTATTATATCAACGCTAGGTCACCATCGTACTCTCACCTGAGTGGACTGTAAGCTACTATCCGCTCTTGCACGAGCGACACTATTTTATAATAGTAAAAGAGGGTGAGGGAGACAACACCCTGCAACCAACATTACAAAACATAATGATTTCTGAACATGCCCCCATGCCTTGAAGGGACATTACCTTCAAATTAACATGTATAAACATATTGAAATAGATTCGATACAATAATGTAAGTTTATTTGTAATGCACAATAACCATGTGATAATCTGTCTATAAGTAATTCAATGACACAAAATGTGTAGTTAAATAATAATCACCGACACGTAGACACATGAGGCACAGATCACTACTCACATGCACTAATCAGACATATCACACGTCTTCTGATCAGAATTGGTAGGAAGTGGGCATATTGCCGCTACTGTCCTCTTGATAATACCATTATGAGTCCTTATTGACACGACTCTGGTGACTCCGTCGGGACCTTGATGTAGAGCTACTACTCGCCCCAACAACCAATGTAGTGGTGGTAGATTTTTGTCCTTGACAAGTACAAGGGTATCTAATTTCAGATTCTGTCAATTTTGCTTCCACTTGGAACGCGTTTGGAGTTCGGAAATATATTCTAACGACCAACGCCGCCAGCTATGCTGCTGCATTTGTTGTAGTCTTTGGAAACGACTCAAATGCGTTTCAGGTGTAAGCTTCCAATCAGGATCTGGTATAGAAATTAGGAAGTGTGAGGGAGTTATGGGCGTTAGGTCTACAGGATTAGAAGACATATGTGTCAAAGGACGAGAATTTAGTATTGCTTCTACTTGAACTAAGACCGTTGAAAGCTCTTCATAAGTGAGGCATGCATTTCCAATCACTCTCTTGATATGCGTTTTTATACTTTTTACTCCGGCCTCCCATAGGCCTCCAAAATGTGGACAATGTGGAGGTATAAAGCTCCACTCAACACCCTGAATTGCACAGAAGTTTAAGAATTCGTTGTCACTAGACTGTAAATGATTTATTAATTTCCTTATTTCGTTATTGGCGCCGACAAAATTAGACCCATTGTCGGAGACCATTTTATTAGGTTTGCCGCGTCTCGCCATAAACCGCTTAAATCCTGCGATAAATGCTGCCGTGCTTAGATCTGTAACTAACTCAACATGTATTGCCTTTGATGCAAAACATATGAATACACTGACGTATACCTTGCACGTCTTACAACCACGTCCCTTTCTATCCTTCATGTACAAGGGACCAAAGTAATCCACGCCTGTGACCATGAAAGGAACCGAGTGTGTAACACGTGCCTCTGGAAGATTGCCCATTATGTGGTCTTGTAGAATGGGGCGTGTTTTATAACAGTTTATGCAATTGCGATAAGTTAGTTTTGCAAGATTTCTGCCACCAATAGGCCAGTAATTTTCACGTATTGAAGCCAACATGTGCTGTGGTCCCGCATGACACAATGTCTTATGTGTATTTTCAAACAATAATTTTGAAAAATGGTGATTGGCAGGAAATAAAACGGGATGTTTTTTGTCGTAGGCGTATTGCGAATTGCTAATTCTTCCTCCAACTCGAATTAAACCATCTTTGTCAAGAAATTGGTTCAAAGCGAGAATTTTACTTTTATTGTTAATTGGCTGATTGCCGGACAATTTTGTTAACTCCGCAGTGAAGTGTTTTGATTGAATGTGTTTTAATATGCGTGTCACTGCGTACTGTAATTCTTGGACACTCAATGGAGCATAATTGCGTTCAGGTTTAGTTTTTGAACAATTGTTTTTGAAGCGAATACAGTAGGCAATGCTTCTGATGCAACGATTAAGATTTGAAAATTTATAGAAGGGTATATTCTCTTTTACCTCTCCTATTAAAGTTGTAGAGGTTGTTTTCAACTCAGGTAATCCGTTGATCGGAATAATTTTTAAAGATGGCCAGCTGGAGCTTTCAAGCAGCATCCAATTTGAACCGTGGCACCATAACCTTGAGAGTTTTAGTACACTGGGATATACTCCACGTGAAAGTAAATCTGCGGGATTATCTGAAGATGAAATATGTTGCCAATTTTCATTCGATTTGCTTTGAATTTCTGAGACACGATTACTCACGAAAGGTTTCAACAAATGAGGAGGAGTCTTGATCCATCCTAACGCAATTGTTGAGTCAGTCCAGTAGAAGACCTTATCAAAGTTGTATTCTAGCGAATTTATCACCTTGTGTGAGAGACGCGCAAGAATCAGAGATCCGCATAACTCTAACCTTGGTATGGTTAGCGGCTTTATTGGAGCAACCTTAGACCTTGCACAAAGAAGATTGGACAAAATATTGCCCTGCAGATCAATGCATCTTATGTATAAGCATGCTCCATATGCATTTTGGCTGGCGTCCGAAAATCCATGCAATTCGACAACTTTCGGATCGTTGCAGCGTACATGTTGAGGAATTTCAAAGGCATTTAATTTAGCAAGTTTATCTTTAAAATGAATCCACGTCGAATGAATGTCAGTGGGCACTGGTTGATCCCATGTCAGATTTTCCAACCATAATCGTTGAATCAGAATTTTGACTGTTATGATAGATGCGCACAAAAGTCCCAGGGGGTCAAAAATCTGAGAAATTTCTGAAAGGATGGATCTCTTAGTGCTTGCACATGGAGTTGGGGACGAACATGTGTTGATAACTAAATTGTTTGATTGACATGACCATAGATCTCCGAGAGTTTTTGAATTTTCATTTGGACTTAATTGCAATATGTCAGAATCAGACCGATTGATGAATGTCTTTGGGAAATCGTAATTATTCGAAGTTCATTTACGTAACTGAAAACCTGCCTGTTGTAAAATATTTGAAACTTGACGGCAATGAGAAAGAAGCGTGTCAAAGTCGTCATTCCCTACGAGCAAGTCATCAACATAGAAATTGTTTGCAATGATAGCTGACGCTTCTGGGAAAATCAAACTATTTTCTATTGATAATTGATGTAAACACCTAACGGCTAAGAAAGGAGCAGATGCTGTGCCATACGTTACGGTATTGAGTTTATAGACCGATAACGGTTGCGAAAAGTTTTCACGCCAAACTATTTGTAGTAAAGACCTTTGATCTGGTTTGATCCAGATCATTCTGTACATTTTCTCGATATCCGCAGAAGCTACATATCTGTACTGCCGAAAACGAAGAATGATTGCGAATAAGTCAGTTTGAATAGTGGGGCCAACCATCTGACAGTCATTGAACGACCAACCGGATGTGCTAGGAGCCGAAGCGTTAAAAACTACTCGTAATTTTGTAGTGAGACTACTTTCCTTTAGTACGCCATGATGTGGTATAAAGTATTCAACCTTTGAAGTGGAATTAAGATTGTCGTTGGAAATTTTTGATCTAGTTTTTTCCATATGGCCTAAAGATTCATATTCTTGCATAAATTGAACGTACATATCGCGCATGACAGGATTTTGTGCCAGTTTATGCTCAAGATTATGAAAACTCTTTATTGCTATTTGTTTAGATTCCCCTAGATTTTCAGCCGAGTGCTTCATGAGTATGGAGACCATGAAACGGCCATCTGAACACTTGCTGTAGTTGGCTTGAAAATGAAGTTCGCAGTCGTGTTCTTCTGGCGAATGTAGCACCTTGTCTGTGGGGCATTCTTCAATCACCCAGAATTTTGTAAGATGATCTTGTTCAGGATCAATTGAATTGGTTGTGAGATTACATGTTGAAGTTTGCCTCGTTAAGAGACTACTTGAAGCATGCAGAGGTCCAGCAACAACCCAACCAAGTTTTGTTTTATGGAGAATTGGTATACCTGGCCCCAAACGAATTTGCCCTACATCTAGCAGTTGCCAGAATAAGCCTACTTCAATTAACAAATCAACCTTGGATGGCTCTGTAAATGTAGGATCTGCTAGACGTATATTTTGTGGTATTTCTACGTGTTGTAGATTAACCCTTTCGTTAGGTAACGAATCGCATATGATAGGAATTACCAGACATGACATGGACGTCTTAAATTTACTATGACATGAACTAATTGTAACCGAACATTGTCGTTTTACGGAAGACGATATTTATCCAATTCCTTGAACGGAAATATCAACGTTGTGAAAATCCACACCTAAGGAGTTGTACAACTCTTCTTTTATGTAATTACTTTGCGATGCGCTATCTAAGATGGCTCTGCAATTTTGTGTTTGTCCATTCCTCCTTTGTATTTTTACGATTGCTGTTGATAGCAACGTTAGTGGTGATTTTGCGAAGCTGCAACTCGAAAGAGCGACACTATTAGAAGTCGAGCTTTCTTTGTTGGGTGTGGTTGTAGCTTGAATATTGTTGTCAATGTGCAACAACGTGTTGCGCTTGTTAGGACACTTTCTACATGTGCCGAACTTGCACTGTTTTGCGTTATGTGAACCGCTTAAGCAATTTAGACATAGCAAAAGCTTATTTACTGATTCGATTCTTGAATTTACTGAAAGATTAAGAAATTCTGAACATTTGTATATTCGATACTGACCCTTGCAGTAGGCGCATTCAGTTTGATTTGCTGTAAAAAATGATTTGTTTGAAGCCTGGTTACATTTCGCATTTGAATGAAATTGATTTTGAATGTTTCTGAATAGACGTTTGTTTATTTGATTTGTTTGAGTCGTGAGCTTCAATCTTTTTACAGACGTCAGCCTTTGTTTTTAGAAAGGTAATTAGATCGAGAAAGGTAGGTAGTTCGCCTACGCATTTATAGGCTTCCCAATCTCGTGCAATTGTGGTACATAACTTACCGCAAACTATGTAGTTTAATAATGTATCCCACTGTTCGGTGGGTTGTTTTAATGTTTTTAGTGCGCGTAAATGACTCGATATATCGTCAATTAGTTTTCGAATCTGTTGTGAACATTCCATTGTAACGCAAGGACTATTAAAAATAGCTTGCACATGGTTGTGTATTAATAGCTTTTATTATCGAAGCGTTCGCAAAGTAATTCCCAAGTTAATTTGTAATTAGACAGTGATAGCTCTAGTAAACCAATGACCTTGGCCGCCTCACCGGTTAACGATCCTCGCAAGTAATAAAACTTTTCCATATCGTTAATTGCGGGGTTTAAGTGAATTAAAGATTCAAACGTATCGTGATATTCAATCCAGATGTTATATTGTCCATCGAAAGACGGAATGCGGACGGCCGGTAGCTTAATGTTGTTCTTTTGTGATGTTTCATGTAACCTTCTACTACCTGCAGACTCGGAAGGAGAACCCTGTTGTCAGAGAGGTTGACAATCGCCCGTTTTGCAATTGAAGTTAAAGAATAAAATGTATTTTCGAATTCCTCTCTTTCCAATAGTTCATCTTCCTCACCTGAATGCAGCATTTCTATTTCTAACTGTACTTCCTCGAACTGATGTATCAGTTGCTCAATATTATTGAGCCTTATTTCAATTTCACACAAAAGATTATTACGTTCTATGCCCTACAATTTGCTAAGCTTTTTAGTGCTTGCCTGAATAAACTTGTTAAATAATGTAAGCTTTGCCTTAAGAGCACCCCTTTTTATATGCAATGTTTTAATTTCTGTGCTTGACATGATGAAACAACTTGAAATCGTCAAATAATTAACTGGAAATGCAAACCACACTTACGAATTGTGTATAATAGCGATTTAATGTCTGTGAAGTAGTAATGTGAATGGATGCAATTTAATATTATCATAAGCAGATGCAATTCTAAATAATACGATAAGGAAGTGATATATTGTAAAGACTCACGTGTTCCTTGTATTTAATAACGTCCTGTGGTCGTTAAGCTTCACCTTGCGCCTATAGCCCGCAGGTATAAGAAACCAGACTTGTCTCTGATGAGCTCCGGCAACCTTGGCGGTTAGACTGTGCTGCTTCCACGAAGACCAATGCTTTGTTGTAATTGAACTTGACGTTACTTTTAAATGAGAAATTGCACTCGAATTCATTAAGTATGTCGGCCGAATGGACCAAAAATATGTTGGAATAATAACTTGTTTAATGTGATAGTAATAAAACGAACATGAATGATTAATGTACTGTAATTAAATGAATATATGTTGAGTACAACGACGTATTGTATCAACGCTAGGTCACCATCGTACTCTCACCTGAGTGAACTGTAAGCTACTACCCGCTCTTGCACGAGCGATACTATTTTATAATAGTAAAAGAGGGTGAGGGAGACAACACCCTGCAACCAACATTACAAAACATAATGATTTCTGAACAGTATGATTTAAAAAAGGTTCAAAATTGTTTGCACTAAGATTCAAGAATACTTGAAATTTCGCTTACATACAATGAGTAGATGTCTGTCGCAATTCATTAACCCTATGATCCAGTATCACAAAACCCACACCAACCCAGAAGACCTTGTAGTCCAGCTCCGAACTGTATCTGGGACCTGAAACGATGTAGTGGTTCAAACTGTCAAACAAAGATCAAAGCTATTCCTGAAACGCAAATTGAAAAAAGTCCAAAGGCTTCCAATGTCCATGATAATACATATAATTGAAATTCTACTCAAAACCGTCTTATTTATGTGGTGACTAGACAAAGGAGACTAGCAATGACCCGACAAACCACTGACAAGTTGATCAGGTCTACATCTGAACGGTAGAATTAGCTAGTAACCGTACAAAGAGAAAATGATATTGTCGAGTCCTATATCATAGAAAATTACTCCATAAAAGTAAAGTGAATGTGCGACATTCCTTTGAAACGTTTACGATCATATCTTATTTTAATAGTTTCTGTATTGGTAAATCCTGTCTATGGGGTCACGGTTATTTACTTTAAGAAAGATTAGTTTTAATTTATGTGCATTCTTGATCTTAGGAAGGATCATTTTTGTTGTCTTGCATTGTTCATAATCAAAAGTAGTCAAATCCATCATGGCGGTTAGAAGGTTAAGGATGATAGCATGGTTACTTTGTACTGTAGATTATTACAATTTTATGGTTGATTTGCTTTGATTGATAATATATAAATGTTGCTCTTATACTTTCATCGTCTTGGCATAAAGGAATTTAAAATCCAAAATTGTGCTAATTCAAAAAACGGAAAGCAACCTCTTTTGGCTTATGTTAATGTGACAGTAAGATAAATTTCACGTGTTAGATAGAGAAAACACGATTAGAGCAGTTTTAATTCGCAGTCTTCATCCATTTGTCCGAATTCTGCCGAAAACAACCTTGAATTATTTTATGGAAGAAAAGTCTTTTGTTGAACTCTTCGTTGTTACTAGCAAAAAGCGATATCATTCAACTTGAGTAGGTGCTGCTAACCTTGCTTTATAAGATATCGAATTGATGCGTGTTCATCATCATTAGGTCTTCAGTCCTGGTACTGGTTGGACGCGTACCATCATTGTTTCCTATTCTGAACTAACCTACATATTTTCTTGAAATTTGCACTGTCTGCATCTGTCACTATCTGATTTTGGTCTACGTCTACCTCATTTTTCCTATCTCTGCTTGTAATATATCCCATACTAAAATGCCTTAAAACGTATTCTGACCTTCTATTTCTCCTATCTTTTTCCACCGATATCCTTGTTCCCCAACTTTTTCTATAACCTATTTGTTATTAACTTTGTCTGTCCATGCAGTCATCATCATATATCTAAAGCACGGCGTTCCAAAAAGCTGATACCGTTTTTCTGTCTGCTTTTCCTACTGCCCGTATATCACAGGCATACTGTGCTGAGCTCTACACATATGCTTTCAACAATTTTCTTCTTGTTTCTATGTTTGTTGTCTTTCATCATAAGCGCTGTTCTTTCTTGTTAGATGCAGTTTGGTCCCCTTCTATTGTTTTACAATTATATACCCAATTTCTCCGACATTCAGTGGTTGTGAAGGAGGGTAAGCAACCTGTGGCTGCCAAGTTCCCCCAGCACTTGAACATTTACCGATTTAATATCTTTTTCAATATATCTTTTCGCACAATCAACATTAGTTGCATATATTTCACAAGCAACACCTGTAGTTGTTTATAATAATCATCGGATTTATGCGTGCTTATTTTTTTTGTTATTGGGTATTCCGTCTCAAAACTGGTTGGACATGTACCTGCACTTCATATTCTGAGCTAGCCTACACAGTTCCCTGAAATTCCCACACAACCTATGTACAGCTCGGTGCCCTTTCTATTGTTTTCTAATTTTATGTCCTAATTCATCGAGATTCAGTGAAGGGGGTTAAGCAGCCTGTGGCAGCCAAGATCCCCCAACACTTAAAAATTTGCCGAATTAGTAGTTTTCCAGTAAATACTTTCACACAATTAACATTAATCAACAATATTGCGCAACCAATACTTGTAGTTGCTTATAATAATCACCTTGTTTAAGTACAGTTACTTTTTTCGTCATTAATTTATCCATCTTGGGACCGGTTGGATGCGTACCTCCTTTGATTTCTATTATGAGCTAGTCTACACACTTCTCTGAAATTCCTACTATCTGTGTGCAGTAGTCTAACCTAGGTCTACCTTTACTTCTCTTTTTTCTTATCTCTGCTTCTAATATATTCCACACTATTCCTTCATGTCGTAGTATGTAGCCTATTTTTTACCGTTTTAAACATATTTTTTTCTCCTACCATTATTATTACTATTCGTTCTTAACTTTGTCTGTCCATGATTTCTTTATCATACGTCTGTAGCACCACATTTCAAAGTCTTCTACCTTTTTCTTGTCCGCTTCTCCTACTGTCCAGGCTTCGCATCCGTACAGTGTTCTGCTCAACACATATGTTTTAAGCAATCTTTTCCTTGTTTCTATGTATTGTTGTCTTTAAACACAGTAATTGCATTTTCTTGTTAATTGTAACACGACCTTGTGCTAATCTTTGTTTTATATCTTTTACGCTTTTCCCATCTTGCGTTATGTGGCTTCCTAGGTAGCAGAAATCCTTAACATTTTGTAAGTTCTTGTTACATATTTTCTCCTCCTTTGCATACTAGTACTTTAGTTTTGGTTTTGTTAATTTTCATACCGTATCTCCCTGTTAGAACCGTTTCCATTTCATCAAGAGCAGCTTCTAACTCTTCCTTGCTAGATGCTAATACCGCTATATCATCTGCAAATCTAAGCATATCAATTTTTTGTCCCTGCATGGTAATTCCAAATGTCTTCCAGCATTTGATAGTATTCATTGCCTCCTCAATGTACAAGTTAAAAATTAATGGGCTTAGGACACATCCCTGTCTCACCCCTTTACTAATGTTTACTTGTTTACGTTCCTGCTGTTTGCCCTTTGTATAAGCTATGTACTATTCGTCTATCCCTATAGCTCATTTCAATTTTTTTGAGTATTTCGAACATTTTTTCCATTTTACGTTGACGAATGCTTCTTTCAGATCTACAAACCCTATATACACGCTTTCCCATTTTTTGATTGTTTTCTCCATTATCACTCTCAGAGCTAAAATAGCCTGCCGTGTTCCCCTGTTTTGCCTAAACCCAAATTGGTCTTCCTTTAGTATTTCTTCAGCTCGTTTTTCCATTCGTCTTTGTACAATTCTAGTTAACATTTTTGATACGTGTGCTGTTTCACTTATTGTTCGAAAATTTTCACATCTATCCGCACCTTTTTTTTTTGGTATAGTTACTATGGAGTTACGTTTGAAATCTTTAGGTATCTCGCCTGTCCCATAGATAAAGCTTACAAGTCGTTCTGTTACTGCTTGTCCAGCAGCTTTTAAAGTTTCTGATTGCACTTTATCTGTACCCGGCGCCCTACCATTTTTCAGACTCTTTAATGCTAATTTAAACTCATCTCTAAGTATAGGATTAGTATTTTAAAACACATGTATAAATGTGAAAAAGCACTTACCGTGATATATCTATTACGTCACTATCAAAAATAGCAGCAGTGTCGAGTTGAGGCGAAGAAGAACCAAAAGCTTTTTTAATCAAGTCTTCGTCAGAATGTAATATAAATTGCTCTAGAACTTTTACGTTGGTACTATTACAATTTTTGATTGATGACAAGTTACTCATTTTTAAAAGTTGCTACTAATAGTAACTAATAATTATACAAGAGATCTGATTGAATACTGTTGGTAAAATCTACGTGTAGTATTTATATTAAATAATAAACTGACCTGTTAGAAAAAATTAAAAATTTGCATCGTTTTCTGAAAAAAATCAGCTCTGTAATCTATTCTAATGTAAGCGAATATAATTATACCTCAGCAGAAATAATGAATTAGATTTATTGTCTGAAAAAGAAATTGCAATGAAGGCACATAATAAAAAACCTAAATCAGATTAATTTCGTTTTAGATTACTGCTAGCATAATTTATTTTCCATAAAACTTAACAAAAATTGACTTTATATGCATATATATAGGTATATAGTAATTTGTGTGTGTGTGTGTGTGTGTTTACGGGAATCATGCTGAATAAGAAATTCTTTAATTCTATCAAGGTACTGCAAAATGTTTTTTTAATACTGGGTTTTTAAAAAAACCATGAGTGCGTGTAAATTATTATATTTTTCTTTAAATTAATTACGTTTAAAATAATGCAATGCAAATGGCCCTTAACAAGTAATATATATAGAATAAGTTTTAGATTACAGCTGACATAATTTATATGCATATATAGGTAATCGTGTGTTTACACGATTTATGCCGCATAAGAAATTCTTTAAAGGTACTGCTATATGATAAAATTGCACAATGTTTTTTTAATACTGGGTTTTTAAAAAACCATGAGTGCGTGTAAATTATTAAACAACGTTGACGGTTTAATCTGAGACATTTTTTCAAATTTGCTTTATTTTTTATTAAAAGATTTCATATGTAACCATAAAAAATAGCGCTGTAATGATAGTGTATTTTTTGTACACACAGCATAAATTAAAGGTCGTATAAAACAGTTTTATTACTATACTGCAAACAAGCAAATTTTTTCCGTAAACGCAACTGAATGAAGAATGATGTCGTATGCTAATTCTTTTATAGTTGTTTTGCTTACGTCAGATGATATTTTTTATAAATAGTAAATAAAGCTATACATATATTAAGTAGTGTATTGATTTGTATAGAATCATGAATTCTGAAACCGTGACCGAGATTAGTAGCGCTATTTTGAGATTAACTGTAAAATGCGTAAATCTAATCAGATCAGTCGATGCATTAACGAAACACATTATAATTATCAAAGCAAATATTAGTATATTGAAGCTTGCTATTAGAAATGAGGTATACGAAGACAATCCTCAAGAAAATCCTAGTAGGCTGGAATCTAATTTGGCACATCTTAAAAGCTACCTGGAACGATTGAGGCACTTGAAACGCTTTTTGGAATATAAAGGTAAAGGTATTGATGCAACGCTTTCTAGAGGTCATATTTGAAAAAATCTGATTTGGCATAATGTACAATCATGTTTTGGAAGTCGAATAATTACGGGACTTATTACCAATTTAAGTTATAGAGATCCTCTAGTGTTCTTAGACAAGGCGTACGCTAGTTTTAAGCGCAAGATTGTTGCTTGCTTAAAAAAGTCAATGTTGAAAGGTAATGTAATATTGGCCGCTAACTTTGTTAAGCCTAAAACTGCCGAAATAGATTTGAAGACATTTCCTACTGCAAATCGTCACATCGATATAAATACTAATCTCAAGCGGTGGTATAAGGAGAACGTATTGGACAAGATTTCGAAGTGATTAGAGGAATTTAGCGAAAAAATTCTGATTGGGCAATCCAAGAAGTTTTACACTTGAGGGTAAATATAAACAATCATGATCCACTTAAAGGAGGGTGTTTAACGTTTGTTCCTGTTTCGGACTGTGGTAAATGTAATAAATAACGACCAACATTGCATTCTTTGGAGCTTGGTTTCCGCTTTATATCCTGCTAAACAAAATAGTCAGAGAGTATCTAGCTGTCCACATTTTGATACAGTATTACGTTACAATTCAATTCAGTTTCCAATCGCATTAAAAGACATCAAAAAAATTGAGAAGCTCAACAGTCTTGTAATTAACCTATATTGTATAGAAAATACTAAAATACTGTCATTTTGTTTAAGTGAAAATTTTAAAAAAATAGAACCTATTAATCTGTTAGTTTTAAATAATGATTCCTTACAATATTCTCGTCCGACAAATGCTAATGAGAATCACTTTCATTTTACTTGGATTAAGGATATGTCAGAATTATTTGCAAAACAGTTGTCTTCACATCACCATAGAAAATTTAGATCCTTTAGATCCTTTTCTTTGGAGTATGCAATATCGTGCTCCTTACAAGCCTCGGCTAACTTGTTTATTCCTTTGTCTCCACGAGCTAACCGTTTGATTAGTTTTGTACCCGGACCGCAAACTTTGTATCCCGGAATATGCGCTTCAAATGGTAAATTGTTAATTACAGTATTTAACAGTCCGTTCCCAGTAGTTTTAGAATTATTATATGTAATCATTAGCGGAAACTGCCCTCTCAAGCTGTGCAGTAAATAAATAAAATATTGTAAATTAATGATTCTTTATATACTCGCCGTTTCTTATTTATATATAATTCCACTTTTTTTACAATCGAATTTAGTACTTGCAAACATGCGTGTTGTGAAACAATCAACACCTTTAACCATAAACAATAATGACATTGGCGTGCAATCCTTAGCTAAAAAGAAAAACATAGCGTTCTTCTACCTTCATCTATTCGATGTCTAGTTGTTGGTCCATTAAATTGTGGTAAAACCAACGTTATGATTGGGTTGATAAAACATCCTAATGGTTTAAAGTTTGAAAACGTATATGTTTATTCTAAATCACTTTTTCAACCAAAGTATCAATACCTTGAAAGTCTACTGCGACCAATAAAAGGAATCAAATATTATACATTTTCCAGTTTTGATAATATTATATCACCATCTGATGCTCGAAATAATTCTATATTTGTTTCTGATGATGTAGCTTGCGATAAACAAGGTATCATTAGGGAATACTTTAGTATGGGGCGTCATAAACAAGTAGACAGTTTTTACCTTTGTCAAAGTTATACTCGTATACCTAAGCACTTACTACGTGATAATGTTAATCTTTTAGTTTTATTTAAACAAGATGATTTAAACTTAAAACACATATATGACGATCACGTCAATACTGACATGAAGTATGATACATTTCGTGAAATATGTGCTGCTTGTTGGCAAGACAAATACGGTTTCTTAGTTGTAGACAAAGATAGTGATCCAGATCAAGGAAGGTACCGAATAGGTTTTGATCACTTCATACATATTTAAACCTTGAGAGACGCAAGTATCGTTAGTATCGAAGAATTTTTTTATTACAATAAACTTTTTACGCAATGAACAAGGAGGCGATAAAACTTAAAAGAATTATAATTATGAAAAGAAACATTGTAAAAAAACAAATTGCGCCAGTTAAAAGATAGTGAAGTCGTCCAAGTGGAATCAATCTTACCCATAACATCGCGATTAGAAACTATTGCTAATAAACTGGATGGGGGAAAGTGTGGTAAAGAAAGAAAAATTTAAAGAAGAAGAGGAACTGCTTCATAGCAGTGTAAAAAAAATTAAACCTAAATTGCTAGAAAGGAACGTTGATTATATTGATTCGCCGGTTATTGCACAGCATATACCAAATATAAAAAATGATGACATAGAGGAAGATGATGATGATGATGTTGAGAATGAATACGAAGCAGAAGTTAATCGAAATGCACAAGAAGCCCAGGAATATATACAAAGCTTTGCCGATTCACCTGGTATAACACATTATCTCGAACAGCTACATCCGCTACCTCAAGAATATATTTACAATATGTTTAAAGATGTTAAGAACGAATTTATTCATAAATATGATATTAGGTTTAACCCTAATTTAAATGGTCTTATGATAAGCAATTCGAATTTCGCGTTGGATGTTGAAAATGTTCTAATAAATGATTTGAAATATAAAGGTACTACTGGATTATACGAACTACTGTTTAAAAAATATCCTGTCGGGTACATATCGCAAGATCTAAAGTCGTACCTTGATATTGTGAAAAGAACAAATGCTAATAGAAGATATTATTCTGAAACAGAACAAATTCAGAGTAATAATTCATATAAATACAAAAATATAATATCTACATTAAACATACTTCCCCAAACACCCCGTAGACCTAGAACATTACCTTATAGAAAGCGTCTTGGAGACGGTATGACAATGGAAGTATCAAATAACGCTATAAATTATTTATATTGGAATGATCCCAATAAACTTATTGATAGATTACGGCTTTTAGTTTCATCTCAGACTGCTGGACACACAGGTCACGGCAACGAAATATATTCGATCATTGAAGAATTGCGTGAGGCGAAAGTGATTAGATGATATGACAATTGACAAATTTGGAAGGCACTTACATAACCGTAAAATAGATATAAGTGAACAGGAATATGAAAACCAAAGTGAAGATTTTGAAACCTTGATTGAGTACATGTTACATGTGCTACATTACACGGTAGTAACAACGTTTTACCCTAGTACATTCCTCGACTGTGACAAGACATTCCTTATTTTCAACATTAAACATAATTATGAATTTCCTTATGAGGAAGCAGTCATTGAGAATATTAAAGGATACCCGCAAGACATTGAAATTCTTATAAACGAAAAAAGTTATGTAATTGCACAGTTACAAGGATTTTTGCTTAAACGTTTGAATGTAATCAGCTTTCGTGACAGCGGTGCTATCATAAACAATACCACAAAGTTTCTTGATTTTATATTAAAAGTTCTTTTCAATGCAAGGGGAGCCCACGACATTCAAACATAGAAGTATTTATTAATTGTATTTAATAAATCCTGATTAGAAAAAAGTATTATGGTAGTTGCTCAATCAAAAGTGAAAGAGAATATAGTAAATGAACTTCATAAACCAGCAAGAATAAATTTCAAGAGACGCAAAGTGATAGTAAAAGTTTAAATGACCTTCTTCAGACCGATTTGATTGAAATGCTACCATATTCGCAAACAAACAAAGGATTTAAATACATTTTAGTAGTTATTGATTGTTTCTCCAAATACGTATAGGCTGTACCACTTAAAAGTAAAACGGGTATTGATGTTACTGCTGCGATGAAAACAATTTTAAATAAATTTAAAAATCAATCAAGAAATTTGCAGTCTGATTTTGGTAAAGAATATTATAGCAAACACTTTCAATCCTTAATGCAGACATATAGCATAAACCATTATAGTGTTTTTTTTACAAAGAAAGCATGCATTGTGGAACGTGTAATTAGAACTTAAAAAGGAAAAATGTGGCGCTTGTTTAACCTGAACGGTTCTTACAATTGGATAAAAAATTTAAGCAATATTGTGAAACAATACAACAATACAGTTCACAGTACTATCGGAGTCAAACCTGTAAAAGTTGATAAATCAAATGAAAAACTATTCTTAAATCATCATTTACCCACATCAAACTTGCAACCAAAATACCTAAATATTCAATTAAAGATAGTGTGAGGATTAGTAAACACAGGGAAGCATTTACGAAAAGTTACACGCCAAACTGGTCAAATGAAATTTTTAAGATTAAAAAGGTAAACGTAACCAATCCGACAATATATATATGTGTGGTACACGTTGGAATCTATAAAAATCGGGACAGCTCCAGAACGTTTGCCAAAGCGTAAAGCTTAGCAAATGGACTGTAATTGTATGCAATTGGAGGTAAGGCGCGAAAAACAGTAACATAGGTCAAACCGTAATTAATGCTTTGCTTATCTTGCAATGTTGTTCACCAATTTACTCCCGCGAAGATAGGTGTTGTTTACCAGTCGACGCAACTTGGTTGGGCAGCACCACATATGCACCCGCGGTTATAGTTATTAGGTGTTGAGTCGGTAAAGAACGAAACGAGAGAGTCTTGTTGGTGAAGCGAAAAGGATTTATCGCTCCGCCATATGTGTAGCACAACAGCAATATACGATGAGGCCATCTATACTGTCAATCGCTGACCTCCAACTGTATGAAGTTGTAACATATATACTAGAAGATCAAGACGAGAAAGAAATCAAAGGTGCATTTTATGAAATGGAGTTGCAAAAGGTTAAACATCCAGGAATTTACTTGGTAGAAAAAGTCCTAAGAAAGAGTGGAAATAAAGTATTTGTAAAATGGTTAGGCTTCTCTAACGTACACAATAGCTGGATCGATAAAAATAATGTTTGCTAGAAGTTGTTATAATAATAATAGTTAATAAGGCTAACATTGTAAAATTATATTAAAATAAATAATAATACAGACAAAATCTTTCTATTGTTTTTTATTATTATCAAGCCATTCTTTTAATAAAAAAGTATTTTGTTTTGCGCATTGCATATTATTATTGCTGTGTCTACAACAATGGATGTTATATTTTAAACGTTTGTTGATTTTTAACTCCGATAGCTTAGGACAACCTAGTGCAAGCATATCAGTTACAAAGTTTTGCATTAGATATGTTTCAATCAATTTCTTCTTTTCTAGACCCTTCACAAGTACTTCTTCACCAGGTCGGATAATTTGCTTCAAATAAAGCGCTATATATGATGACACCATTCCAGCCGTTGAAGGTTCATCCCATGAAAGACCATGAATATTCCTTGTCACCCAGTCGCTATGTTTTATATGATCTTAGCTCAAACAACTAGACTGCATTGGCAGTTTAAAAATTTGATGCTAAACATCACCTAACAACAAGTCCAAAACCGCAATTTCTTTGCACACAAACTCGTTTTTCTTGTATTTAAATCCCTGAATATCAATTACATACATGTTTGTATCTAAATATATGCAGTAAGCTTCGACTAATTAAATTAATATTAGGAGCAATCTCCTTATATAGCAGATTACCACCATCTGCGTACTTTGCCAACCCACTTTTAAACCTATCACAAGAGTGAACACATTTTGAATTGAAACCGGCCCTTGTGTATTTGCAGCATCTAAACATAAATAAAAAACATAAATCAGAATCCACTTTAATTAAACACAATTGACTTGAATGCGATATTTGGCATCTGGCATACTTTATAACTTCTCGCTAGAAAACCAAATTCAAAACATCTACACACATTTTCTCTGCACTTACATTTTTCAACATACGTGTGTTTTGAGGTATGTATGTTCCATTGAAAGTAATATAAAGCCGATCCTAATTCAAAACGTGCCCGTAAGTATTTTACATTTGAAAGTATATAAGAATTCATGTTTTCACATTTTACATTAAAAGTATATAAGGGCGATCCTAATTCAAAACGGTGCACGTGTAACTTCTCGCTAGAAAACCGAATTCAAAACAGCTACACACATTTTTCTCTGCACTTACATTTTTCAACATACGTGTGTTTTGAAGTATGTATGTTCCATTGAAAGTAATATAAAGCCGATCCTAATTCAAAACGTGCCCACAAGTATTTTACATTTGAAAGTATATAAGAATTCATGTTTTCACAACTATTTTACATTGAAATGTTTTCACAACTATTTCACATTGAAAGTATATAAGGCCGATCCTAATTCAAAACGGTGCACGTGTATTTTACATATGGAAAATACGTGTGAACACGTTTTGAATTAGGACCGGCCTTACCCCACTATTGAAACTACATTGTAGTTCTGTAGATGGCTATACAAGTATGTTTTACCTTTGAGATTTGCGGAATGTTATAGCAAAATTTATTGGCAAACTTAACAAACCTTCTTGAGGCAACACCCGTTTCTAGAATGATCCAGTAAAGATAACTGAATGTTTTATATATAAGCTATAATATAAGATAAAACAATTAACTACAGCCATAAATCGTAAAATTTGTAAGGATGCGATAAAGATAGGTTAACAGTATCAATTAGCATAGCTCCGGGCGGTTGGAAAATGACAGTTCTGTTAATGTTGCATCATGCCAGCCAATTAAAAAACGTTCACGAACAAACATGAAAATTCTAGATTGTTACGTAGAGGACGAGTCTTTATTTTCAACTGACTTATACACAGAAACGGCTAAAGTTTTACTCGTAGCGTCAGAGCGCGTGACAGATCACGAAGGCTTGACTATGCAACCCAATTTAAATTAAATTCAAAAGGTTAGTTGTTAAAAAGGCACGTTGCGGTACAATATGCCTTAAAAATGTTACAGTTGTTAGTAGTGAAATTATTTATTGGTTGTCAGAAAAGTGCTTTAAATGTAGAGAACTAAATAAGATTATTTGAATTACATTGAAATGGTTTCAAAGATGGAGAGTCAGTGAATGATAATTAACTTTAGCAAGATAACTTTTTTTATTTGAATATAAGCGTATAAGGATTTGGATGCTACGTTGATGTAATAGTACTTAGGGAAAGAACTTCAATAATTTTGGACACGGGTGAATGGCTATTTGCTAAATAAGAAGCCACACAACGACAAGCATAATCTACACGGTTAAATAAAAATTTCTTTGTTTCAAAATTTAAAAAAAAAATTATCTTTATTAATTAAGTTCCAAGACAAGAGTGTTTTGTGAGTTGGGAATTGAAGTTAGATTAGAGAGTATGAACAAGTTTGATAATTTGATTGAGTGAGTGACAGTTTGTAACAGGGTTTTGTCATTATATAGTAAAAATTATCAAGTGTAGCTGATTAGATAAGTTTAAATTCGATTTTTAGGTGAAGACATTCAGTTGTCTATCTTAGCTTGACCAAGTTTGTGCATAATAAGATTAATTATAGAGTCAGTGGTAGAGGGAATTAATACTTGAGTGTGCTAAAGTTGATTATAAAAGTGACATTATACTCTAAATTTAGTATAGCAAGTGACTACCCAAAGGTTATGTTTCGTTAGACCTCAGATATTGTTTTCGCAGAAAAGCCGTTCTTGCAATATTCCACTTTACTTTTAGAGCTTGATATATGTATGAAAAGTGTCTTTTTAGGTTATATGCAAGATGTTGCTTGTTCGAGAAAAGCTGAAGTAGATGTAACATTTGTTATTTGAAAGATTATTTGTTGAAATATTTCGTGTTACTATAAATCTGATGTCTATTCCTAGTGGTTTTATTTATATTGAAGTAGCAAAATAATTAGGGGAATCTTCTATTTAACCACTTCAATCCGCAATTTTTATTGGGGCCCAAACTGGAGCTCATTTAGAACCATCTATGGTCCACAGCACGTTTATAGGCGCCCCGACTTAGTGCTCGATTAAACCGCTTGTAAAATAAGAATCTGATACGTTAGGTTTAAAGGAGACAAATAAGAACATAGAGAGTATAAAATATGAAACTAGAGGTAAAGTGGTACATATTTTGAAGAATGTAAATGATGTTAAATCGGTATTGTTCAAATAAAGCCTAATCAAGCAGCGCGTGAGAAAAATGAATGGAAAAATTAAGAACTTAGGTAAAAAAATAAATGAAATAAAAGTAAGTTGCCAAGCAGAATTTAAAACATCAGAAATGACTTAGGAAGTTTAAAAACTGATTAAGAAAACAAGCTAGAAAATTTAGAGAATCGAGTGAAAAATACGAGTGTTGGAAAGTCATGAGGTGAAGTCAAAAATAGTGTAAATTTACGGTTTTAATAAATTAAATCCAAAAATATTTTTAAATAATGTCAGTACCTTGGTGCAGGGTAGCTTGGACGAACAAACAAAAAAGTTAAATATAGTCAGGTCGATGTTGAAAGCAAGTGCAGAGATTAGGTTTGGTTTAATAGAAAATAAATTAAAGAAATTTAAAAATTTCGAGGTCAGATTTTTAAAACATTGGGGGGGGGGACAAGCAACGAATCAGAGTAAGGGATAACTTAATTATGAAAAATACAATACCGAGTCAGACTTGACTAGGGAATTATATGCCATCAAGAAATACAGCTTGGCAAAACAACGCGATATCCCATTGGAAAACAAACAAATAATTAAATATCTCACAAGACATTTTGAAGCGGATGTTAGACAATGCACAGCTTTGCAAAACATTGAAGGCTGGGTAGTATTTTTATAATACTTGTAAAGATATGACAAAATGGGTCAACCCACAAGAATAGATAATTAACAAGGATTAGGTGAAGATCGTTTTAAAACGTAAGTGATAAATTTTTCTATCTAAACTTAAGCTGTAGAATGAATTTATGAGCGTTTTTTATATCTGCGTGTAAAGGAATTATTTAGATGATTTGGAATGTATAGAGGATTGTTCATAAATATTTCTTGAAATTCTTTTGTTTCATTTCGCTTTTGCAAAAACCACAGCATATTTGTCGCTTAGGCAGCCAAAGAGGTAAAATGGCACAAATTCACCTTTTCCATCAACCAAGCGTCATAGCATTATTTTGGCTTTCAACGTTTGGGCACCACATTCACGGCAATAAATGATCAATTCATATCAAGTTAATAATTGAATAAAGGAAGAGTTTTACCTTGGAAGTATTTAAACCTTTAACCTTCAACGTTGTACGTGGATTTGTAGTAAATTGAGGCTCTAGGATCCGTGAGTTCAATTAGAAAGATAATCGAATCTAATTCGTGCACACTTACCATACTTTGACCTATTTTCCAATCACGTTTGGCATTCTTTTCAATCATATCTGACTTTGTCAAGTTTTGACTGCTGTCAGTGGAGACACTCAAATCCATGGCTAGAAGACAACTACTGAATATAAATGTAGAGTAGCTGTACAGATCAAGTTCTTTATTAATAGTCTGATACTAATTAGTAACACGAAGTAATAGCTTAGACTATTATGTAAAACCGAAGTGGCCATTTCAAATTGATCTCGTAATGTAGCGATGAAAAGTACAATTTCCCAAATGCATACGAACTTGTAACTTTCGGCTATGTACGTCGACACGGATTATAATATCGCCTGCATATTGTTATGAAAAATATTTAACTACTTTTTATCATATAATATCTTGAAGAAAAAATGATAATTTAGGAAGGTGTTAACGAGTACGCAAGTATTTTATTGAATACATTATAAACAATTAATGAATATTAGAATTTATAAATATTTATGGGTCCAGGTTGGAACCGTGTCATTTTATAAATTAAGGTCGATGTCTCGCCCACTTTTGTAAGGGGTTTCATCAGGACAAGAAAAGAAATAAGTAATAAAGAAATAATAAAAAATATAAAAAAGATAGTATTAAGTAGACAAGTTAAAGTGTAAAGAGAAGAGTTGCTCCTGAACTAGCAAACTCACTAGCCCATTCAAAACCAAAAGGTGTCTTGTGTCTTTTGGCTTTGAATGGGCTAGTGAGTCTGCTAGTTCAGGAGTAGGGATTCAACTAATAACGTATATACAATAATAAATCGTGTAAGTATTTGTTAGTTCTCAGGAGATTGGTAGAAACAGCAGTTAAATTGTAATGTTGAATTAAATTATTTCGAAGTATTAGAATGTAAAAAAACTCTCTTAGAACATTGTTGTGTGTCAATTTGCACTCATTATAATTAATAATTTATAATTTTTTAATTTAAAAAGTATTTTCTTTTTTTAAAGCAATTTACCCGAGCCAAAAGCCCTGATGACAAAGACTAGTAGGGTTCCAAAAGGGCTGGAAGACTCTCCAAAAATGAAACAATTGATCAAGCCGCAAGTTTCAACTTTCTATTTGGAAGAAGTACTTGGGGAGAAAGACGGGTATCATCCGTCAACTCAATCGGCAGAAAGGAGACCCTGAAGTAGATCAAAGTCCAAAGAACAAAAGAATACTAGAGATAAAAGTTGAAAATGAAACTTTATTTCAGGTCAGTATCATATTTATGTTAAAGCGTGAACTTTATTTGAACAGTTTATTAAACGATTCTATGATTTATTTTTGGCTTCCACTAATACTGTAAGTGGCAGGAAAAGTATTTTTATTAATGCATTGTTTATTCATTGAAATCTAATTAAACGCATGTACTATTGAGTTATTGATTATGTTGGTACTTGATGTTAGGTTTGGCTTTTATGAAGTATTCACGGGTTTATGATCGATATCCACGTCGTTTGGTCAGTTCTTGCTGGATTTTCCAATCTCTAAAGTGCATGCCTCGCAATCTAAGTTCCTATATAATAAGTCATGCAAAAACTAAAAGAAAGATAACTTAGAAATAATAATTTTTGATAACTTCTTCGTCGTTATCATCATCAATATTTCTTCAGTCCTGGAACTGGTTATACGTGTACCACCTTCGTTTCCCATTTTGAGCTAAATTAGACATTTTCCTGAAATTCCCACAGCCTGCATCTTTCACTATCTGCGTGCAATAGTCTGAGCTAAGTCTACATCAGCCACTCTTTTTTCCTATATCTGCTTGTAGCATAGCCAGCACCATTTCCCAAAAATTCTTTAGAACGTATCCTTTCCTCCTATTTCTTTTTTTTTTTTTGTTTTTTACAGATATCTTTATTCCCTCACTATTTCTATAACCTCCTTGTTCATCATCATTTTGTTTTCGACCTTACTTAGGTCGGTTTGACGCAGCTCTAACTTCTTTTCTATTCTGTGCTAATCTAAAAAGTTCTACATACTAACATGTTGTTCGAATAGGGTGTTTACAGATACTAATCTATGTTCCTGGCAAAACCCAACTAATGTTTCTCCTCTAACATTTCGCCCACCACACCCAGATTTTCCTACCATTTTTCCCTCACTATTCCTACCCCTGCCTGTCCATTAGTTGAAGAAGTTGTATTTATTCTATAATTATTTTCCAAAAGTCATTACTATCTGGCCATCTCACCTCACTAATACCTAAAATGTCCAGCTTTCCTTTTCTCATTTCGACTAATAAATTCGTTAACTCATCTGCTCTAAGTAATGACCTTACATTCCAAGTCCCTATCACTGTATCGAACTGTTGTTTTAAATTCTTGTGATGACGAGTCCCTAGTACCTCCTCCCGGAGATCCGAATGAGGGGGTATTTTACCTCCGGACAAGAATTTTACTTGTGAGCTCTCCATCATACATATTTCGTGTTTTAGGCCACGCATACCTGGGAAATATTGTGGTAGGTTCCCATATCTTTCCACAACGCGGTTTTTAAAGATTTTAGCAAAAAGCCGTATCCGTCACGGCTAACCCTCAACAACCTTGTAAATCATCAAGAATAGCCCGAACCTTCTTGTTATTAATTTTATATGTCCACGCTATCACCATAATACATCTGAAGCATAAAATTCCAAAAAGCTCCTTTTCCTGTCTGCTGCTCTTACTGTCCCTATCTCATAGGCATACAGTGCTGTGCTCCACTCATTTGCTTCCAAAGTTTTGTCATTTCCATGTTTGTTGTCTTCCAACATAGCCTCTGCTCTTTTTTAGATACAGTTCAGTTCCCCTTCTATGGTTTTGCAAATATATACCCTATTTCACCGATATTCAGTGGTATGTGAAGGGGATTAGCGGCTACCAAGATCCTCCAACCCATACATTTGCCGAATTAATAGTTTTCCAGTATATTCTTTCACACAATCAAGATTAGTTAATAATATTGCAAAACCAACACCTGTAGTTGTTTGTAATATTTATCAGGCTTAAGTGCAGTTTCACGTCTTAGAACTGGTAGGACGCGTACCCCCAGTGATTTCTATTCTAAGCTAGCCTACACAGTTTTGTGAGATTCCAACTGCCTGGATACAGCTCGTTTTCACTTCTATTGTTTTGTAAATATATACCCTATTTTACCGATATTCAAGGCTATGCAAAGGGGGTTAACTACCCTGTGGCTACCAAGGTTCTCATACCCTTGAACATTTGCCGAGTTAATAATTTTCCAATAAATCCTTCCGCACAATCAGGATTAGTTGAAAGTATAGGAAAACCAACACATGTATGTGTTTCTAGTACCCATCAGGTACCACTGCAATTAGCTTTCGTCATTACGTTTTCCGTCTTGAAACAGGTTGAACGTGTACTTCCCTGGCATTGAAAATGATGACTTGAGATTTCCTACACTTTGAGATGAGTTTCAATTAGCATTAAAAGGTCTGACGAATGGTAAGGCGACGGGTACAGATAAGGTGCATGCAGAAAGTCTGAAAGCCGCTGGACAAGTAATAAGAGAACATATCTTCCAACTTGTAGGCCATATGTATGAGACAGGCAAAATTACTAAAGATTTCAAAAGTAACATCATAGTAACTATACCAAAAAAAAATAGGCACGGATAGATGTGAAAATTTGTGAACAATAGGTTTAACAGCACACGTGTCAAAAATATTAACCAGAATTGTACAAAGACGAATGAAAAAACGAGCTGAAGAAATACTAAAAGAAGATCAATTTGGGTTTAAGCAAAACAGGGGAACACGGGTGGCTACTTTAGCTCTGTGGGTGAAAATGGAGAAAACAATAGAAAAGTGAGAAAACATGTATATAGGGTTCGTAAGTCTAGAAAAAGCATTCGACAATGTAAAATAAAAAAAATGTTTAAAATACTCAAAAAGATTGGAATGAGTTTTAGGGATAGACGGATAGTGCATAACTTATACAAAGAGCAAACAGCGGTAAAAGGATTAGAGCAGAAATGTAGAGAAATAAATATTAGGAAAAAGGTCAGACAGGGATGTGCCTTTTTCCCATTAGTTTTTAGCTTGTACATGGTTCTAGAGTTTTTATTTGATTGTTAAACTGTTCTCTAACAAGAATGTAGTCCATTTGATATCTTCCCATATCTCTTGGCATATTTCACGTGCATCGTCTTCTAACATGATGTTGAAATAATGTGTTCGTGATTGTTAAATTGTTTTTGTCGTAAAATTCTACCAAAATATTTTCTCTCTCGTTTCTCGTGCCTAAATCAAACACCACTCAAACTACCGCTCCTTTCCTATCCTCACTTATGTCTGCGTTAAAATTCCCCGTAATTATATCTTTGTAGATCGCTTCTACCTCTTCCTCGCTGTAGCAGGAGGTGGGCACGCATACTTGCGTTATTACTTTATTTACCAGTTTAAATTCTAATCTAACCATGAGTGATTTTTCGGAGTTTTGTTAGTAGTTTTCTACAGTGTCCTATCTTTTTCTTATACCTATTTCCACACTCGAATTACCTTTCTCAGATCCTGTGTGAAATTACGCTAAAGTCACCGCTCCAAAAACCCTCGCCTCTGGCCATCGAACTTTGTTAATCCCTTCTTTGTCTAATTCTAACCTATCCATTTCAATTTTCAAGTTCTCTAGCTTACCTACTTGCTTCATACTTTTGACATTCCCCGCTCCGGCTCGCATAGTGTTTCTGACTCTTTTTCTAAATTTTCCGATCACATCCTCCATAGTAATCCCCTCCCGGAAATCCGAATAAGAGACTATTTTAACTCCGGAATTTTTCACCACAGAGGATGCCATCATCTTAAGTAACAATATAAGTACGCTGTATACTTGGAAGGTAATGTGGTGATTTCCCGCGGCCTTCCAAATCGTAGTAGTGTGTTTTAGAATACCATACCGATGGTTTCTGCCACTTTAAGTACCGAAGGAGCTGCTACCTTCTTTCGGGGACCTGTCTTAGTCTGGTTCCTCACTAAAGACCCCACAAATTTTATTAAACCTGTAGTTAAGCTCCTTAGATCACTAAAACCGTCAACCCGTTTTACCCGTTATAGTAATCTAGGAACTTCTTCAAGGTGCAGATCTATTCAGAACAGAACTTTTTCGTACTAAACAATAATTTTATGAATATTAAACAGAACCCTTAAAACTAAAAACAAGTTTATAAGCTGAGAAATAACATTATCTTTCATGCCATGTAAAAATCACACAGATACTGTTAACTTAAACAAAATTATGAAGTTACAGTTTTGTACATGAATGTCTTATTAAAAAGTGCGTTTTGCGTTTACAGAATTTTTACATCTCTGAAGGCTTAATGTAGCGGAGTTGTTGCTCATTAACTATGTTAAATATGTTAAATCAATAAGGTTATGTCTAAACAAAAATTTAAGTAACTAAATTCTTGTTAAAAACTGATAATCTAATTTCCGCATGCACAGTTCAGTAAAAGTATATAGTTCTAAATTAGAATACAATCTGCTTGCAACTGCAAAACGTAGATTTATAGAATCTATTGAGACCAAAATAAAATATAATAATCTATCCCTTGTCGTGGAAAAGGAATATACTTATTTTCCGTCGAAGTATACCTCATATAACATACAAACGACTTAGCCTTCCGTTTGCATATAATTGTTATCGCATATGCGTATAATAATAAGTTTGACCGTTTTGTCTGTACTTTAATATGATTTACAAACGCAAATAAAATTAAAATTTAACAAATACATCCTCCATCCAGTATACGACAGAACACAAGTACAATTTCAATGATTTGTAAAAGATATGCAGCTACCCTAGTGATAGTCGTATTTGGAACCAACATTTTATTTTGAGAAATTCTTTTATTTATGTCCAATTTTAGGAAACCAAGGTAAGGAAGTTTTATGCGGACTAACATTCTTCCACATAAAAATGATATCAAAAGTAGTCTGGAGCCCCTCGATTTTAGCAATAAGAAGACCGTTCAGAGTAAGTGTTAACGTAATGTAGTATTTTTGGATTTAAGCCCCGTTATTTATTATTTTTTATTTCTTGACTTTTCTTTATTTTGTTTTCTTACTTTATGTTACGGCGTCCCCGCCCCATCAGGACAAATAAAATTTAACTTTTTTAACGCCTATGTCACGCGCACAAAACTGTTCTCCTCCAGAGGTTTTATGCTTGTAATTTTGACTTTTTTTGCTCTTTTGTTTGGTAGAGATAATGTACTGCTGGTTTTAGTGTGTAGATAAATTCATTTTATAGTCAAAAGTGTATTTTTTGAGAATTTGTGCTAAGAACAAGTCACAGGTATGAGCTATTATTTTACAAACAAAAAACTCCTCAATCTATCTAACTTGTTCTTTATATGTTCACTTAACTAACAATAATCGCCACTTTAATCTTTAATCCGAAGTATGCCTGATATACACGCCATTACATTTTTACCCAACAAGCAAAAGTTGTTACAACCCCTGTTCGGGCGTCAATTACTGCATGTTAAATACCCTTTAACCGTTACATAATAATTTTTATGATTTTGGCATGCTATGCCAATATTATAACAGGTAGAGAATACTGAGTCGGCGCGGAGCCCCCTTGGCCGTTTTTTGCAAAAAAGACAAGTGGATGGCGATTACGGCGGAACTGACGGTCGCAGAATACAGTTCACAAGAGCGCGACTTATGTATCCCCCAATTGATGTATATGTTATAAAATAAAATAATTAGGAAATTATTAGGAAGTGTTAAGAATACGCCAAGTGAAGTGCAACATTGAAAATACAAGGACAATTTGTAAAGTTTATTAACTTTTATGAGAACGGATGCGCTACTTTGTATCGCAGACGATAGTGACATTGCAGATGTCAAGTCACAGACGGTCACAGACGGTCAGGTACCGTGATTAGTTAGAAATTAAGATTACAACAATGTAATTATGAATAGAGTTAAGTGTAAGCAGACATGAGATCTGTAAGTTGCCACAGCCATGTGAGGGGATAGGGATATTATAAAAAGCCCGGGAGCTCCAGTTAACGAGAGTCAGTCAAGTGATCCGTTTTTACATTGCAGTTTACTTACTACTCAAAATAGTACAATTAGTAATTAATTTCGATTTAAAGTAATGTTTAAATTGTAACTTGTCAAAATTCCATATTTAATTTCTGTATAATAAAATAAAATTGTTAAGAAGTTTGAAACTGGTTTTTAAAAGGGCAGCTCCCAAGCCACGAACCTTAACTGTTGCAGTCGGTAGGATGTCAAAAGGTCACTAGGAAAACCAAATTCGAAGAACTGGTGGTCTGGAATTTCAATTCCGAATTTGACAGAACCAAACAGAAGTTGGAGGCGAAACAAAAATCGTTCAAATTCAACAAACCCAAACAGAAGTTGAAAGCGAAACAAAATCGTTCAAATTCAACAAAAAGAAAACCCAGAGAAGATACAAGCATAGATCAAATCCGAAAACAGACCTGGAAGAAGTACAGAAATCGACGGACTCCCTGAAATTAACAAAACAATCGGTGTAAGTTCATTATCCTTAAACCAATCGAATTATTTTACAAACATATTTCATATTTGCTAGTATACGAGATTTTATGATTTATATATGTATATTGACTATTAATACCATCATTTTATGCTATTTGATGAAAATAATTCACTTAGTATTGCAAGGGATTATTTTCAAGTTATATTTGAGAAAATTTACTTTTTGTTTAAATGAGACCTAGAAAAACTAGAGAGAACCAAAAGACGCATTGTATGCGCACTTGAGACAATTATTACAAAAGTTAACTGAATAAAAATTATAGACACAAAACAGAAACGAATTTCTAATTCAACAACACGATATTAACTGGCGCGTAAAAATAATTTAAATACCTAAAAAGCAAAACAAAATTAAAATCACAATTTAACACCGAGATCTTTGTATATAACGCAAAGAAAATATCGCAACAAAGTAAAGAGAACAAATTATCTAGACGCAAACCCATCGCATTCCGTAAAATAATAGACACAACTTGCAATCTATTGTTAACCTACATTCTTATTACGACAATTTACAAAGCGCAAAACCAAACGCGTCTGATCATCGAACAAAATCATTCACCTTGAACGCAACGAATATATCTACTAAACAAAGCTAATCAAAACGCATCGCGAATCTAAATATAACCATACGAGAACTCTTCAATATACCAGAATAAAATTAAAGCATTAGTAATTAAAACAAAGCAACGTGAATTACGACCGAAAATTCTTATCAAGGAATAAAACATTATTTTAAATAGGAAAAATACGTCTAATTATATAATCAACTGAGAAACCTATAAATAATTACGATATTGAAGACGCATATTGCAACCTCATTCAGACTTAACAATTATAATTAAAATACTGCAGCAAGGTATAAATTTTATTCATTCCAAACGCAACATAGTACGATTAAATATTTCAATGCGAGATAATTAATTATAGTAAAAACGCAAAGTTCATTTCACAAGTGAAAATAACACCTTTCAGAAAAAAATAATTGCATATTTAATTATACCGTAGTTTAAAACATTGTGATCAAAACAAGATTATTGTCTGCAACTTTGAATAACGCAAAAAACGAAACCTTGCAAACTTTATAATTAACACTTAAGTTTACAAGACAAGAAGCATCGTAGACACATTTATAAATTACACACACCCACGGGAAAAAATATCTACAACAAACAATTAAATCGGCATAATTAAAATAGAAAAGTTTTAACTGACGCAAAAGCAAGCGAAGTGAAATAAATTACCACAAAAGTTACTCAGTCACATCGAAATTTAAGAGATCTAACCTACAATATAATTAACATTAGTAAATTAAAAATAAACGTAACCAAGACAGTATCAAGCGTAAAACTCATAAAATAATTACAACACCGTGCAATTAAATACAATATAAGTAACTCAAGCCTTCAAATAATCTAAAACGACCCAAGCTAAAAATAGCAAATAATCCGACGCAATCTAAACGGAAAACTATTAAACCCAACAAGGAATAACAATACAAACTGCGAAATAAATCTCAATTTTGCAAAATTTGAAAATAATTTAAGTCAAAACTAAATATTAATTACCAGAACAACCTTCCAAGCAAAAATTAGTGGAGATATGAAGCTTTACATAGAAACCATTCTAATGTATAATGGCGATTAATTCTTATTAAAAAACTACATTACCACGTGTAAACTATTTTTAAAAAATTGTATAAATCTGGTGACAACGAAAGCAACGTATTACTCCTACGCCTTATTATCAGAAACTAACCAAAAGGGCACTAACATTAAATGCCAGTCAAGATGATTTAGAACAATGGGACGATTTCAAACGAGAATTGATTTCATATTTTGGCAATCAACGTAACCTAAAATGCCTAGTACGCGATTTAATAAACCTTAGAATGGAAAACAACCAATTCCCGTACCAATTTGGAATGAAATGCCAAAATGTAAGAAGCTTAATCTTGACAAAACTAAAAATTGAAGAACCCGACCAAAACATCAAACTTTTAAAAACAAAAATGTATGACGAAATGGAATTAGACACATCTAAACGCACTACCAAAACGACTATCAGACAGAATTGAATTTCAACATGCCCAAAATTTAGAAGAAACTATGAACATGATAATTGTAGAAGAAAACGTAATATATTACAGAAACAGATTATACAACCCCAACGCAAATAAGAGTTATTCACCAATAAAAACTATACAACCCGCGAGACAAACAAATCTTCAACAAAAATTTACCGCATTTAATACACAAACAAACCAACCGCGAACCAATAATCCAAATTTTAATAACGCAAACCTTAATAATCAATATAAACATTTTTTAAAACCAACGATTAACCCGAATTTTACGAAACCCGCATTTCAACCAAGATTCATCCAAAACGTATATCAACAAAGACGCACCTTTACATCGGAAGAACTATTTCATCAAGAAGTAGAAGAATTTGACAATGATCAGAATAATTACATTCAGCCCAGTACGAATAATCAATCAAACCCTGTAGAAACTTATGAACACAACGAATCGTACGGAACTTATGACGAGGACGACGAAGAAAACGCGTGCTCAAATTTTCAGATAGACCGATTTATAAACGGCCAAACTTAAATAATATAAACCCTAAATAGAAATACCCCATGCCGAATTCAAACTGTTAATCGAAACCGGATCTTCAAAAACATTAATTAGCCTCCGAACTGTAAAGAAACATTATTTAGACTATGTAGAAAGAGAACCGTTTAAAATTAATAGAGCTCATCAAACGACCCTATACCAATTCGTAGCTAACTTACCCTTACGCAAAACATTCAACGTAAAAATGAAACACAAATTTTGCATATTCGAATTCAATGACAAATATGACGGACTATTAGGAATGGACCTTCTATGAAAAGTAGGAGTCAACATCGACATAAAGAACCGTTTACTAAGAACGAAATATGGATGAATCCCCATTAAATTTCAAAATACCCAAGTTGAACAAAAATAGAACCCCGAACAGAGAAAAAGATAAAAATCCCAGTAAATTCAAATAACAAATTAGGAATAATAAATCATATATCATTTCAACAAGGAGTAGAGACCCCGACCGCATTAGTACAAATAAAAGATAATTATGCCACAACGACTATTTTAAATTCAAATGAATATCCCGTAGAACTATCTTTAACAAACCAAATTAACGTAGAAAAATTAAATTTTAACGAGATGGAAATAGACGAAAAGTTAAACGACAATTACAACCCCGCAGAAAACGACGAAATGTTAAGAGAAAATTAAGTAACACCCGCTTTAATACAGACATCAACCAAGAAGAACAAAGAGCAATTAAAAATTTATGTTTTGAATACCGCGACATATTCCATTGCGAAGGAATACCCCTAACATTTACAAATACAGTCAAGCATAACATCGCACTAACGGATAACAACCCTATATTCACAAAATTCACAAAATATTACCTCAGGCAAGTCACGAAGAAGCCCACAGACAAGTAGCCGACTTATTTAACCAAAATTTCATGCAACACTCCAACCCACCATGGAGCAGCCCCGTATTAATAGTACCCAAAAAATTGGACGCATCAGGAAAACGAAAATATAGAATGGTAATAGACTATAGAAAACTAAATGAAAAACGGTATACGATAAATACCCACTACCAAATATAACCGAAATTTTAGATAAATTAGGCAAGTACCAATATTTTTCGATATTGGACGTAGCCTCAGGATACCATCAAGTAGAAATGAAAGAAAGGGATGCACTAAAAACAGCCTTTAGCACACCTAGAGGACATTACGAGTATAAAAAGATGCCATTTGGGTTAAAAAACACACCCGCAACATTCCAACGAGTTATGGATAATATACTACGTGGGATACACAACGAAAAATGTCTTGTGTACCTAGACGATATCATAGTTTATTCAACATCATTAGTGGAGCATATAGAAAGATTAAGAGAAGTGTTCGAAAGATTAAGAAAAGCACAATTAAAAGTACAATTAGATAAGAGCGAATTTTTACAGAAAAAAGTAGCATTCTTAGGACATATAATAACACCCCAAGGAGTTATACCGAACCCCGATAAAACAAATTCAGTACTAAATTACCCCATACCAAACACGAATAAAAAAATAAAAGGATTTTTAGGACTTAGTGGTTACTACCGCGAATTTATTAAGGGTTATGCTCAAATAACCAAGCCCCTGACAAATTGTTTAAGGAAAGGAAATAAAATTGTACATACCCCCGAATTTATTAAAGTCGTAGATTAAATTAAAAGTATATTAACAAATCACCCCCTATTAGTATACCCCGATTTTTCGAAGCCATTCATATTAACAACAGACGCATTAAATGTTGCATTAGGCGCAGTATTAAGCCAAAGAACAGTAAGGTTTGATAAACCCATCAGCTACGCATCCACAACCTTAAACTAAACCAAACAAAAATACAGCACGATAGAGAAAGAATTGTTAGCCATAATTTGGGCAACAAAGTGTTTTAGACCATACCTATACGGACGAAAATTATATATATACACCGATCATAGACCAATAGTATGGCTATGCAAACTTAAAGGACCTAATTCAAAATTACAACTATGGAGAATCCGATTAGAAGAATATGACTACGACATCATATACAAGAAAGGAATTTATAATAATAACGCAGACGCTTCAAGTAGAATACAGCTTAACGCACTGGAAACAGAATCAGTTATAAGAAACGTAGACGAAACGGAAATTAGAGAAGATCCAGACGAGATGGACACCATACATTCAACACAAAATGGAGAACCAAAAACCGCGATTAAAATTTTAAATGAAACCATTGATATGAAATCCAATCAGTTTATAATCATCGAAGTTTTAACCAACCCCAACCCTGTGAAATACACAAAAGTAGATAACAAAAAGATTTACCAAATTCAGATAACCAAAGACGACAATAAAGAACAAATAATTAAAATTCTAAAAGAATATACCCCCGAGAAAACGTTTTTACTTTTACTTTAACACCGAAAACCTGCTTAAACAATTTTCAGAATTATATGTTAAATTATTTAATAACTCTGGCCCTGAACTTATAAGGTGCACAAGAAAACTAATAACCTTAGACGACCCTGGCGAGATAAATGATGTAATCCGAAACCAACACGAAGGAAAAATCAACCATCGTGGAATTAATGAAACCCTAAAACAAATTATGAGACGATATTATTTCAAGGACATGAAAGGACAAACTACAGACTTTATTAATCAATGTGAACCATGTGACAAAGCGAAATACGAGAGGAAACCCTCAAAGATGCCCTTAATGTTGACTAAGACACCTGACAAAGCCTTTCAGAAATTAGATGCAGATACTCTAGTAGTAGAAGCACAAAGTTATTTGACAATTTTAGACGCATTTACAAAAATAGGCCAAGCAATACCAATCACCTCTAAAAATAGTATTGACGTAACCCAAAGATTTTTACAGTACTTTACATTTTATGGAACGGACAAAACAATAACGTTAGATAACGGCAGCGAATTTAAAAATAAAACGATACAAAACACTTTAGAACTACACACAATAAAAATTCATTTTATAACCGAGAACCACCCTGACTCCAACGGACTAATCGAGAGACTACATTCAACCCTGTTAGAACAAATCAGATTGTTAAGAATAACTTGCAAGAAAGAACACTAATTTAATGTCATACGCATTAATCGCCTATAATAACACAATTCATTCATCAACCAATTTTACACCATTGGAATTAACTTTAGGACATTTAGATTCACGCAAACCTTATGACATACATTATAACAAAGAAGTTTATCAACAATACGCCAAAGATCAGTAAGAAAAACTAAAAATAACTTACAACAAAGTAAAGGATAAATTAGATAACGATAAAGAACGCACTACCACAACCCGTAATAAAAATACCTACGCAAAAAAATTTTCAATAGGACACACCGTGTACGAGAAAAATTTCCAAAGGAAACGACACAAAACGGCACCCAGAAATTTAGGCCCTTATAAAATTAAAATAATATCGGACAAAAACATACCCGTAGTAGACAACGGCAAGATAACAAAATATTTTCACTTGAAAAACTTAAAACACCCTGTACTTTCAAATGGACAATCATCACCCTTACCGTCAACCTTTACCCAGGTAGAACGGATACCGAAATAATAATTGAAGACATAAAAATTAACCCCGGTATACTACCAATCAAATTAGACAGTATGCAAAATACCATAGACTCTTGGACCTTTGCACAAAAATTCGACTAAAGCAAGAATTTCAAATAATCAAAAACAATCATTACCGATTAAAACAATCAATGGACACAACAAAATTCGGAAAACGCAATAGAAATGATGAACTATGACAGCATAATAGAAAGTATTTTGAAGAACATAGAAGATAAATTTAACCTACTAATACCCACCGAACAACGGCGAGACGAAAAAGAGGACTAATCAACAGATTAGGAAACATATTAAAAGCAATCACAAGCAATTTAGGTAATCAAGACGCAGAACGTTATGACAACGCACTACAACAGTTAATCGAAAATCAGAACGATATCAAAACCATAATTAACAACCAAATATCATTGACGCAATCAACTATTATAAATTTCAACGAAACGCTAAGAAAATTAGAAACCAAGATAGTATAGCCAACCAAATACAAACCCTTGAAAAATAACATGCAAACTACCATGTTAGGCATGCGAGATTTAATTAGATTTAACACGATATACACCCAAATAATATCAACCCTTACCTTAATTCAACAATTTGAGCCAAGTTAGAAAACGCAGTAACATTTGCAAAATAAAATACCGTACATTCCAGTATCATACAACCAATCGATTTATTAAAGGAACTATTAAGAATTAAATCATTTATAACCAACAGTAAATTACCTTTTGATGTAGTAGAATCAAACATTTTAATATTTGAAAAAAATAGCTATAGTTAAAGGCTATGTGAAAAACAACGACATAACATTGTTAATAGAAATCCCAATAGTAGAAATTAACAATTATAATTATTATCATTTATTTGCTTCTCCAATGAAAATGACTAGCACATACCAAGTTATTATACCCAAAACCAAATTCCTATCCTTAAATGAACTAAGATATCGTTATACAAATGAAAAATGTAATGAAATCGCACCAAATCAATATTTATGCCAATTGTTGACAACGACAACCATTCAAGAAGACAGCCCTTGCGAAGTACAATTATTAAAATTTTCAAATCATTATAACTGCAAAGCCATCCCGTACAAATAACCAATATGAAAATTCAAAAAGTAACAAAAAATAAATGGATAGCCATTTTTCCCACAGAAGTAATAGCAACCATCCACTGCAATCAAGACGAAAACAACTTAGCATTAACCGGAAGTAAATTAATCACCCTTAAAGAAAATTGTTATTTAAAATTGAAAAATGAAATAATCAGAGTTTACCAAGATCCCGTACAAACCAAGAAATTAGTAAACTTTCCCGAATTACAAATCAAGATAACGCAAGACAAAGACGAAAAGATACTTCAAAAACCCATGCTACTCGAACATCTGGAACTAGACAACCTCAACCACGCCATGAAGCTTATGGAAGATTATAAGGAACATTTAAACGAACTTAAAACGCCCAAAGTGCACCACGATAACATTAGTGTTTGGACAATTGTATTAATTATTTTGACTATTTTATTGATTATTTATGTAATTTACAAAATGTATATTATACATAAAAATAAAAAAACAGTTTTGGATTTAGGGCAACCAAGGTAAACAAAGAAACAAGTGTACCATTAGAAGGTATGAATTTTAAGCAATAAAATTAAATGAATTTAATGAATTTTAAATTAAAAATCAAGAAAATAAAACCCTTAATTTTTAATGTACGTCGGGAGGAGTTATGTATCTCTCAATTGATGTATATGTTATAAAATAGAATAATTAGGAAATTATTAGAAAGTGTTAAAAATACGCCAAGTGAAGTGCAACATTGTAAATACAAGAACAATTTGTAAAGTTTATTCTTGTTCATGAGAACGAATGCGCTACTTTGTATTGCAGATAATAGTGACAGTGCATGTGTCAAGTCACAAACGGTCAGGTACTGTGATTACTTAGAAATTAAGATTACAACAATGTAATTATGAATAGAGTTAAGTGTAAGCAGACATGAGATCTGCAAGTTCCGACAGCCATGTGAGGGAGTAGGAATATTATAAAAGGCCATGGGAGCCTTAGTTGACGACAACCAATCAAGTGATCTGCTTTTACATTGCAGTTTACTTACTAATCAAAATAGTACAATTAGTAATTAATTTCGATTTAAAGTAATGTTCAAATTGTAACTTGTCAAAATTCCATATTTAATTTCTGTATAATAAAATAGAATTGTTAAGAAGTTTGGAACTAGTTTTTAAAAAGGCAGCTCCCAAGCCACAAACCTTAACTCGCGTAACACTCAGGACGGGACCAGTATTAAACCGGCGACCCCGACCGATTACCGTGACATCACGGCTTTTCTGTCCAAACGCGGCGAAGAGTATCATACTTATCGCTTCCAAGACGACAAGTCGCGTCGGGTGGTCCTGATGGGAATTCCAGAGGATATTGCAGCCACGGATTTTTGAACGAAACTCGTCGAACGCGGACTTTCAGTGCTTTCATGTGGACGCATGTACAAGGAGCGACCAAGACGAGAATTGCCCCTGGTCATAGTCACTTTGATCAAGTCTACGGAGGCGAAGCAAATATTCGAGCTCCAGCATGTGCTGCACCTACGAGTACAGGTGGAGATACCGCACCGGCGTTCCAAAGTAGGACAACGTCATCGATGCGAGCGATTTGGGCACAAGCAGATGAACTACAAGGCCACGCCTAAGTATATCAAATGCGCTAGCAACCACTTTAGCGGCAACTGCTTCAAAAGCAAGGATGTTCCTGCGGTGCACGTCAACTGCGGTGGCGCGCATCCAGCGAGATATAGGGAATACTCTGCATTTTCGATGTCAAGGGTGGTCGCCAAGAAACAACACGAGACGGCATCTTAGGCACAAGTCAGCGCTCGTCCTGAAAAGTCGACGCCGGGGGCCGCTGCTGTGGGAACCCGCTTCTACGCCAGCGTCGACAACGGCTCGACTACGGCCGTCTCTACACCCACAGTCAAAAGCCTAACTCTTGCGCAAGCTGAGATGCCTGCCCAAGCAACTAGACTTACGCCCAGCGGTGGAGCGGCAGTCAAAGAGACGTGGTCCTGTGGGGAGCGCAATGGGGTTCACTCATTGGACTCCTCGTTGGAATTGACTTCCAGAAGCTGACTGCGATTGTTAGAAAGCTGTTGCCTATAAACTTCGAAAACAAAAGCTTTGGCGATTTAGTTATGGGTTTCATTGCCTGCGGCAAGCATCTTTGTGAACTCTTCCATTTTAATGGGTAGATGTCGCGGAAATTCAGGAAACCTGCAGATAGCGTTCTGGAACGAGCGAGGACTGATTGAAAAGAGATTTGAGTTGCTGGACTTTACGATGAGACATGACCTAGGAGCTGTCCTTGTGAACTAAACGTTTTTCACCGCACGAGACGAGCCTAGGCTTCCCAATTACAGGCTGTTTCACAACAATCGAGATGGCGTCGGAGGAGGCACTGCGGAGTACGTCAAGGTAAGCCTAGAGCACTGCGTGATGGACTTGTCAGACCTAGAACGACTACAAGCTACTGCATTACGCATAGTACTAAAGGATTTCGGACCTTTACGCCTGGTCCCGGTTTATAACCGGCTAGGTGGCGAACCGCTTAGCACACAAGACCTGGACGCGATGTTGGATGCAAAAGAGCATGTGCTTTTAGCAGGTAACCTCTACTCTAAAGATCCGTCTTGGAACAGTCGGGTAGTAAATCGCAATGGACGCATACTCCGACAGTTTGCTGACAGACGTGAGGTCGAGGTATTAGGACCGGCAGAACCCACTCACTACAGCAATATAATTCAGCCGGATGTACTGGACGTCGCGATACTCCACCAAGTGACGCTAAATACGGAGATCTGGGCCGCCAGCGACCTCAGTTCTGACCACAGCCCCGGCCACCAACGAAATCCATAGGGTTTCGTGGGCGATTTTGCCGCCCGTCTAGCAATGTCGGTCGAAAGAATTTCCAACGACATCCCGACCACTGACACGCTAGAGGCGCAAGTGGACCGCTTCGTGGAGTGCATACAGACTTTGATCAGTAGAGCCACTTTTATGAGACCTGTAGCGGATAAGAGGGACATTCTCCCTCTGCACATCCGTGACCTCATCGGCCAGGTGTCAGTGGCAAAGAACCTGTATTACTGCGGAACGACTCCGGTATAATCGATTGGTCGTCGAAATGCGATTAGCAGTTGGGCGGCACCGAATCGAGTTCTGGAAAGCCCGACTAGAGGAACTCCGATCCAAAGACGACTTTCTGTGGAGGATGTCCCCTATCGAAGACGATAGAGGCTCGCAGGTTGCTGATCTTTTTACGGAATGGAACCTTAGTGTGATAAACACTAATGATTCACCTACGTTTGAGGGGCATAGAGGCAGCAGTTTTATAGATATTACTGCAGTCTCGCACGAGATGTCAGAGATCATATGTGATTGGAAATTAAGGTCCGACGAGTAAACGCTCTCTGACCATAAATTAATAACATGGGACGTTGAAACGCGCAAACGAGCAGCTAACTATATTTCCGCGGTTCTGTAATAAAATAGCAAATTGGGAGCGGTTTAAAGAAAAATTTGGCAAAAGTATCCCTGCGCTCGAAAATGAGCTATTTTACTGCCGAGAGGCAGACGAAGTAGAAACACTCGCGAAAAAATTAAACGACGCGGTGGTAGACGCGTCGTCGTATTCCATGCCGCAAAAGAAAACATTTAAAGACAGCGACCAGGGAACTAACCACCAAGCGGGCAGAAACGCGTAACCTAAGGCGCCGCTATCAATGCGTCTCTGGAGATATAAGAGAACAACGGAGAATAGAATATAATCAAAGTTACCGCGAATACAAAATATTAATAGAAGAATGAAAAAATTTAAAGAATTCTGCACGCGAAACTCAGAGAAAGAACCATGGGGAACCACATACCGCGTAATTAGAGGAAAACAACAAAAAATTGCACTCAGTAATATAAGGAAAACAAATGGCGAATACACGGAAGGTTTTAAAACCACAGCGGAATATTTACTAGAGAAATTTTTCCCATCGGATAATCCCGAGGAGGATGAAGGGTCGCACGATTTAGTACGTCGGGAAGCTGCAGAGGCGCAAGGAACAGGTGCCGATAAGGCAATCCTAGTTCACGAGGTCGTCAAGGCTGTTAGGAGGATGAACCCTAAGAAGGCACCGGGGCATGATGGAATCACTTCAGACGCTGCTCTGAAGGCGTGCCTGTTAGCCCCGTGTGTCTTTGTCGGGTTGTTTAGTCTTTGTTTAGAAAGGGGCATTTTTCCGCGTTGCTGGAAAATCCAGAACGTGAAATTTATACCCAAACCTAAAAAGGCGGATGCGTCAGATCCGGGCAACTATCGTCCAATTAGCTTGCTACCGGTGCTGTGGAAAGTTTTAGATCGCGTTATGACTACGCATGTTGAGCACCTAGTGCGAAACAGCGGCGGTTTTAATAACCGACAGTTTGGTTTCGTGGAGGGCAAGTCGACTATCGACGCGAGTTAAGGTTCGTGGCTTGAGAGCGGGTTTTTAAAAAATACTTCCAACCTTCTTAACACATTTATTTAATTTTTATGCATAAATTAATGTTGAATTTAGACAATCTTGAGTTATCTAACGAACTGCAATGCTAAAGCTGAATGATGGATTAACTGCCTGTGAGTGGAGCTCACGGGCCTTTTATAACATCCCCACCCCCTCACAAGTTTGTGGGAACTTGCAGACTTAATGTCTGCTTACACTTGACTCTATTCATGATACATAGTTGCTATCTTAAAGCTATTCATAACTACTTTGTTGCGAGCTTACTTCTGCGTAATCTCGGTACGTGACTGTCTGTGACCACCTGTAACCTGACATCTGCAGTGTCACTTATCCTTGTGCTACAAAGTAGCGCTTTCGTTTCCATGAACGTTAATAAACCGAAATGAATTGTCCTTCATGACATTGTTGCACATTACTTAGCGCATTTTCTAATATTTCTAATAACTTTTTAATTATTAGTTTTTTATATATATAATAATGGGGGGATTACATAACTCGCGTTAGAGTTCGTTGTCGAGGAAATTAAGCAAGCAAGAGATGCTAAAGGGAATTGTGTCGTTGTTGCTTTGGACATTTCAAGAGCATTTGGTGCTGCCTGGTGGCAATTAATCATTTGCGAGTTAGATCGTAGGGGTTGTCCGCTAAACTTGATGTCTTTGGTAAAGAGTTATTTCTCGGGGCGATTGGCACAGGTTGAAATTCCGGGTGAAGTTCTGTCGCGTGAGGTGGAAAGGGGATGCCCGCAAGGGTCATGTTCTGGTCCCACATTTTGGAAGTTGTTGTATGAGAGCATCTTTAGGGTCAAGTTACCCGCAGGATGCTCAATCGTTGGGTTTGCGGATGACACGCTTTTAATTGTAAGATCGAGATTGTTAATGGATATGCGCACAAAGCCGAACGAGGCGCTTTATAAATTACACGAAGGGTCGCAGACGGTTAAATTAAAATTTAACACGGCGAAGTCAGAGGCGCTTTATTTCGGCACGAAATCAGGACAGAGACCTCTTAGGCTAGAGCTAGGAGGGGAGAAAATCCCGTTTAAAGATTGTATTACCTACCTCGGCGTCAAGATCGACGATAAATTAAATTGAAAAGCGCGCGTACAATACGTAAAAAGTAAGGGCGGCGAAATTTCAAATAAAATGATGGCGGCGGCTAAAATAAAGTGGGGTTTCAGGGGCGAATCGCTGAGGACGGTTTATGCTGGAGCAATTGAGCCGGCAATGCTGTACGCAGCTTCTGTATGAGCAGAAGGTTGTAAAGTCAGGGAGATGCGTCAACTGACAAGCGTACAACGCATAACCGCGGTAAAAGCGGCGAGGGCGTATAGGACCACCTCCACGGAGGTGGTCCTGGTGATCAGTAGGACTCTCCCTATCGAATATGTCGTTAGGGAGATTAGAGATAGGCGATTAATAAATATAGGAAAAGGGCGCGAAATTATCGAAGATCTTAATCTTGGTAATAGGGAAATTGCAAGAAAGATCGTTGTATCTGAGTTGGGACACCCGGCTGATATTAGAGGAATCGAGTTTGCCGAAGGTGATGAGGACGCGATGGGTATTAAAATTTATACGGACGGTTCACGTATGGACGATGGGCAAGCAGGTGCGGCGTTTGTCGTGTATAAGCAGGAAAGGGAGGTGTTTCGGTTTCAAACTAAACTCGCGAACTGGAGCACAATTTTCCAGTGCGAATTGGTAGCCATACGAAAGGCTATCGATTACGTAATAAACCATACGGGCAGAGACGAGTATTATATAATCAGTGATAGTAAATCGGCGCTGACGGCTTTAACAAACATGAACACCTCGATAGACCCCCAAGCGGACGTCTGGAGGATAGCGCGTACGGCGCTCGAGTTTCAACGTTTAAAGTTCTGTTGGGTCAGGTCGCACAATGGTAACGTAGGAAACGATAGGGCTGATGAATTAGATAAAGAGGCCGCGACGGGAGACTTTCGAATATCACATTCGTCGATACCAAAGTCTTTGATTAAAAGAAAGCTGCGTGAAAAGTCAATCCGACAATGAGAAGAGAGGTAGAACAACGCTGCCACGGGCAGGTTGACCCCCAAATTCATACCGAGCTTAGAAGCCAGAGGTAATATCGAGGTAGAACTAGATCATAAAATGGTTCAGTTGATAACAGGGCACGACGCCTTGAAAGCGTATTTACATAGGTTTGGGATAACCAACAACGACCGCTGTGAATGCGGCGAGGGCGCGGAAAACGCAGAGCACGTGCTCTTCGACTGCCCGCTTGAAGCGGCAAATCGAGGGTTGGCTGATACAAAATTAGTTATAGTAGGTCTAGCATGGCCAAAGAGCCTAGAGGAAGTCGGGGAAGTGGCTAACCAGAAGGCGTTCTGGACAGCCTTTAGAGAGTTTAAAGGAAGAGTTGCGAGATTAGACGGTGATAATCGTGTGTAAGTCGGGAGGGGATGGTGGTAGGATTGAAAATTATAGATTTCGACCTGGCGTGATTTTGACATGATAAGAGCATGATAACCAATAATAATAATAATTAAATAAGTATATCCAAAACTCTAATATGCACGACGAACACACCACTAAAAGAATCACTGTCCCACCTTCTACGCGCGGAAAATCGGGAATAAACGAAACAAATAAATAACAACAAACTAAATCAGTAAACCTCATTAATTTAATTAAGTGTAATAAATAAGGAAATAATAAAATTGAGTGAAACCGCGCATCCCCCCAGGAGTTAAAAGTGAAGTGATAGTGATTGTGATTTCCCCAGAACGTTTAGTGCATATCCAACAGGACTTTAACAGTGCATATTCTACTCCCCCATAAAAGTAGAAAACCAATAGATGTAGGTAGACGACCAAATCTTCGGATGCTGGAGAAATTTATATTGGAGGTAAGAATAAAATTGTGACGGCTGTACTCCCATGAGCATTGATTTGTGATTTTAAACAGATTTTGAAATAATCTAACAAGCATGTTATTGTGTAATGGCGCTAGTCGATATAATGCTCATGCGAGTGCACCTGATAATGTATTTGCTTTTGCTAATATATGCACTGTTACATGCTTTTGCTTATTTAGATATTTATTTATATATTTATTATATGTTTATTTATATATTTACATTATATTTATATTTATTTTTACACTTATATTTATGCCTGCATTGTATTGTTTTGTGGCTTGATTTAATTCGTTTGACGTTCTGTCGCCAATTTTTGGTCGCAGTATATATAGAAAAGAAGATTGTATATATAATATGTCAGTTAGGGAATGATAGTGAACGTTAGGGATAAATTTAGGATAAAATACTTAGATCAGAGAGGACGAATTTGTAAATTTATAAAGCAGGCAAAATAGCTGGATTCACTATTAGTACATTTGGCAAATGCTTAGAAATTTAAATTCATTTTAAATTAGCTAGCTAGATTTGGATAGTTTTAAGTCCACCCTTCAGGTCGCACTGGTAAGCAGAGCCGGCGTCTGCTATCCGGTATTACGGATCCCTACCCCTCTCATTTTTGCTCGTTTTGTTGATCGGGCACACTTCAAAGTCAACGCTAGGGATACAATTATTTAAACCCTGTTTTAGTTTTTGTTTCAGTCTGTTAGATTTTAATTTAGAGTGGATTAATTATGAAGTTAGAATAAATTAGAAACACGTTTATTATTTGCGTTTAAACCCAATGTAGTACCTTCTGGTGGAGCACTGGGGACGTGGCCGCAAGTACAGCGGTTCTTACTCAAATTATAATGTGGAGTATGTCGAAAGTACTGAGGAACAAGGCGTCCCCAATGCCTTCTATCCATGACGAAACAAGCTTAGCCGATTCAGTCTCTGAAAAGGCCGAAGTCTTTGCAGACAGCATGGAGCGTCAGTTCGAGTCGAACTACACTCACCCAAACTTTCGACATATTGAGCAGGGTTGCCGCAACGTCTGACGAAGGCTAAGGAGCGACAACTCTTAGGAAATCGATCCCACCACAGTTGAAGAAGTCAAGGACCTTATCAAAGCCTTATGGACCAGAAAAGCTCCTCGACCGGACGGAATTTTCAACCGTGCTGTGAAAGGAGTGCCGTAAAACGCCCTTCGAATATTTACCGGGATCATGAATGCCATGTTTATACTCCGCCACTTCCCATTCATGTGGAAGACGGCGGACGTCGTAGTGCTCCGGAAAGCAGGTAAATCTGCGACATTCCCACAGTACTACCGGCCAGTTAGCTTGCTGTTGGTGGTCGATAAAATAACGGAAGTCATTTTCCTAAGGAGACTACAGGCAGCAATGCAGCAACACCACATGACCAAAACGCACAGTTTGGGTTCCGTAAGGGTATTCCATCGTTCGCCAGATACTGCGAGTAGTGGAGCACATCGTGAATGGCTTCAACTGGCGCAATGTTTCTGGACGTGTCTAAAGCTTTTGACAAGGTTTGACATTATGGCCTACTCTACTGGAGAAGGGGCTACCACACACTTTCGTCCAACTGACGAAATCCTATCCTCACGATAGATGGTTTTGCATCAGGCTGGACGGAGTGCGGTCGACAAGGCGGAGAATCAGGGCTCGGGTTCCCCAAGGCTTTCTCCTTTCGTTGGCAGTCTCCGGCATGTTCGTGAGAGACCTACAGAAAACGGCAGACACCAGGATGGCACTATATGCTGACGATTCAGCCATTCTAGCCAGGTCCCATGCTCCGTACCTCATCATGCAGAGACTGCAAACGGCGATGGACGCACTCAAAGGGTGGCTAAGATGCTGGTGGGTCGAGGTCAATCCAAATAAGAACACGGCGGTTTTCTTGTCGAAGCGACGTCACCGACCTAGAGACGACGTCAGAGCATTCGACGCCTTGGGGTTCAGACGTCAAGTATCCAGGGGTGATCCTTTATTCGAAGCTCACTTGGCAAGCTCACATCGAGTATGCATCAAACAAGGCCAAGAGAATTATAGCTCTGGTATACCACTTGGCCAATCGCCGAAGTAGACTAAACGCACAAGTTTAGGCCCTACAAGGCGATAACCAGATCGATGTTTGCATACGCATTAGAGGTATGGGGAAACGCAGCGGAAACGCACATGCAGAAACTCCAGGTAATTTAAAACAACGCTCAGCTTCACAAAGAGGCAAACCTGCAGACCGTCAAGGAATAGCTCCGGTCGAACGCAGATAGATTTTACAGATCTCTAGAAGATCATGAAAACCAGCTCATACGCGCCCTGGAAGTCTACGAAGGTGTCCTATGGCAGCGACATAGACACCCTAAGGCGATGTTCCGACAATGATCTTTGCTGCTATTCGTTTGGACATCCGAAAGGAATAAACTGCGCGTAACACCATGTTTTTTTTCAATTCGCGACGGCGGTAAAGGACCTAGTCTAGGTACCCTAGTCACGGGATCCCTATAAAGTCTATGACAAGGTATTTCGAGTCAGACTCCAAAGTGGATTTTTAGTGTGCATGTTTTTGCTCCGGCAAGGAGCATCCCACACAGCGGATATAAGATCTATTATTACTATATAAAAAAAATTTGAAATGAGAGGGGCTAAGGAAATGGACCTTGACCGGACCACTTATTTATATAGTGAGTATATTTATTACGAAAGAGTGGCGGCTGGTCCAGGTTTAACAAATAAGGTAAGAAAATCCACTAGTCCCACACTCTGTAATTAGACCATTCTGACCAATTGTAGGCAGTAGCTACTGATAATTGGTTTTCCTCTGCAGAATTGATGAGAGAACTGCGGAGACGAAACTTTACGTTTGTAGGTGTATTTAGAAAATAAGAAGAGGAATTCCTTTGAGCTTTTTGCCAAACATGCAACGAAAAACTAGTTCGTCATTATATGGATTTTAATTTACTTGACCTTACTCAGTTATGTACCTAAACCAAACAAAGCGGTGTTATTATTTATTACTTATTAACTTCATCAGAAAAGCACCGATCATGAAACATGTAAGCTAGAAGCAATTGCTTTTTATAATAGAACCAGAGGAGGAGTAGATGCAATGGATCAGAAATGAGTGTATTATTTATTCATCAAATCGAACAAAAATTGACGTAGGTTTTTATAGGGTTTTTATCAGATTGTCAATGTTACTGTTGTAAATAGTTATATTCTTCTATTTTAGGGATTAGCCAGTAATAACCCGTGTTAAATTTATAGAAAATTTTGCATCGGCACTTATAAGACGTCATTTAATCCGAACAATGGATATAGCAAATATAAGGTCTATATAAGATCTAAAAACAGTTATTTAGAACATTTTACTTGGTAATGGGACACTTATACAAAAATTACTATAAGCTGGTTATCAATTTGTAATGCAAGAACGTATACATGATTTAAAGAAAGGTATGTAGGACGCAAACATTTAATCATTTTTATACACAACTGATTGCTGCGATTACGGTATTTCAATAAATTTTGAATATCGTAGAGAATGTTTTAACCCCACTTAAATAATTTATATTTAAATGTAATTGATTTCGAGGAGAACATTCAGTAATGCTATACAGGGTGTCCGGAAAATACTTGTAACAACGTAAGAAGAGATTTGGGCCAACTTACCCTATATACAGGTTGCTTCATTTATCCACTAGAAGGCTTCAAAGTGCGTCAAAATTTCTTTGATATGTTTTGTTTATTTTTTATTATTAATATTGAAAATTAACAGCGCGGTACAAGTGTTGGACCATTACAATAAATGTTGAAAATCGTCGCCATTTTCTTCAATGCACAAAATAATTTTTTGTAAGAAGTTAAACTGAATCCTCTGCATTGTTTGTGTATTATTTTTTAAAGAGTTGGCTGCATTTAGAATTCGTCTTTGCAAAATTCTTTTTCGCTATCAATTAGGAACGATAAACCTTAGATGTTAAGGTACCCTACAAAAAAATAATTACAGGGCGTTAAATCCGGCAAATGTGCTGACCAATTTATAGGAGCATCAGTCGCCTTCCGATCTATCGATCCGGAAACTCTTCATGCAAATGTAGTTAGAGTAAAGTAGGGAGGAACACCATCGTGCATGAACCACATGTCTTGGCGAAGTAAAAATGGCAGATCTTCCAATAAATTCCGCAATGTTTGTTGTAGAAAGCTGAAGTAATTGTCTCTATTTAATCGATTTGGTATTACAACAGAAACGATAATAAAATTATCAATAACTCCAGCCCAGAAATTAATCTTAAATTCATTTGATAATGAGTCACTTTAGTTGCATGAGGATTTGCTAAAGCTAAACTTGTTCAGTATGTACGTTAGTGATACCAGATCTTGTAAAAGAAGCTTCATCTGTAAATAAAATTTTGCGACTGAAATTTGCACTTAAATTTCTCTGATCTTGAATAAACTGACAGAAAGTTAGACGCCTCTCAGGATCGATAGGCAAAAGATCTTGTACCTGTTAAACGAGGTATGGGTGTAAAAAGTGTTCCTATAAAACGTCGTGGACACTACTTTTAGGAACTTGTAGTTCAAGTCCTAAACATCTGGTGCTTATTTATGGGTCTTCTTCAACTCGATCCAAAATTTATACCTCCAGATCTGCAGTTCTTGTGGTACGTTGACGTCTTCGATCCGCATTTCTTGACTGAAAACTTTCATTTTCGCGAAGACGTCTTTCAATATTTGCGAATGTTTGGTGGTTTGATACTTGGCGATTAGCAAATCTTTCCCTGTAGACTCTGACGCTTTCAGGACTTTGCCTTGACATAATCTGAAAACCAAAAGCATATCTACATGTTCGGCGTTTGTGTAATTACCCATGATCAAAGATGAAAAATGCAAAATTTTATTGAATTAAGCAGAAATTCATGACTTGACAGGCACACTGAGGTTAAGTGACAGTCAAATTAAATAAAAAACAAAAAGCAAAGCCTACTACAATACATACTTTGTTCTTGTATTTGCCCCGTTTTACACTTAATGCAGCAATGATGACGAAAGTATGCAGACATTTTAAATTATTTTTGTCTGGCAAACCGCTCATCTAATCAAAATGTTGCAAGAAACAAAGAAGTTTCCAAATTAAGTCGACTACTCATACAAAAATTAGTGGTCTGTGCATAAGAAGCAAAAAGGTTATGATCAGATATTTATAAAAAAACATCATTTTTGGGACACTCGTATGCTGTTAAAACGAATGTGTAGCTACAGCACCAAAAAATGTCATTTAAAAATGGAAACTCACACCACAAAAATGGTCAAAATATATCAACGCGTTTTCGAGTTATTTTAAAATATCAAGTTTCTTTCACGAATGTTGAAGCCCTCTAACGGCAAAATGAAGTAACTTGTGTATAGGGTAAGTTGGCCCGAATCGATCTATTTTCAGCCAAGAAATTCTGTTCGTACGTTGTACACGTATTTGCCGAACACCCTGTATATTAAAAGCAGTAGATTTTTATTTGAAATTAGTCATGAAAGCTTAACTATTGGTAAAGTTACACATATAAAAGCTTATTTTATACTAAATGAAATCGTTCTTATATTAGAAATTCCATGGTATAATAAAAAATTTACAGCTACTATTACATTTTTGCATTACCCGTAAAAGTCAAACATCATTTCCAATTTATTAACATTGATAATGAAGTTACTTGAGTTTTCAAGAACCTGGCAGTAAATAGAAAAATTAAGTGAAATGAATGAAGTAGCGATCGTGTTTAAACTTTTAAAATTAGAACATCTAAATTTAGATGAGTTTACACAGTGCTGTAAAAACTATGGATGATCGTTATGAAAGCATTAACAAACTTAAAACGCCTCTAACCCACCATGATAATAAATGGCTTGAATTTTTGTTTTAATACCAGCTACCGTAAATATTTTTAATACACAAGCAATACATAAAATATCGGAAAGACAATATTCCACAGATCCAAGGAAGAAACAAGCGAAAGGGAACTTAGAAATGGAGAATATTTTTGAAGCTTTTACCCTTAGAACTAAAATTATATATAATTCGGTAAAATTGTAATTAACCCTAGATTGCCAACGTTCATATATTACGTAATTACCAATTATACGTGAATTTTAGGTATTTATAAATGATTAAATAGTAGTATTCGACTAAAATACGAAAACAGCCGATATTAAAAACCCCGATCTCTCCTAGTGTATGAAGCGCACTTCCATCGTCTATGTGAAATCTGTCTTTAAAGTAAAAACAACACTTTCCTCATTGTAATAAGCGATTATAAAATTATATTAATTAGTCGCAGATCTGCAGTATATACAGAGATTTTCCAGATAATAATAATAGGGTGGTTGAGTGTTTAATTGATGAAATCGCATTCTGCGATCTTGAACAATATAATAATACGTTGAATGACAACAGTAGAGTGCTAGATATTGTTTTCTCAAATCTAAAAGTTAAGTTTCACCTATATAGAGCATGAACCAATTTCCAATGTAGATCCCCATCGCCCACCATTTAATGTAGATGTACCTTTGGAGGTGGGAAACACGATGCTTGCCACTCCAGTAAAGAAATTCTATTATAAAAAAGCGAACTTTGCCATTATTAACAACATTTTTCTAAACACACTGGTCGGTGTTTTTAAATCATCTTAATGTAGATGCGTGTACTGATAAATTTTATAAAATTATTATGTCCATAATTGATATGTACCTAGTTATATCTTATGCGGTAGCTCGAGTTACCCCGCTTGGCTCCTTAAAAATTTATTTGTAAAACAAAAACAAAAAATTAATAAAGACGAAAGTGGGAAAAAAGCAAAAAAACCTACCTTTTTGATTAAAATTAAGCAATCATCTTGTGAAATAAAAGAAAGGATTAGGTCATATTATAAATTGTTTTTTGTAGAAGTTGGAAGTTAATATCAAAACATACCCAAAATGTTACTGGGCTTTTACTAAGTCAAATATTCATAATATGGATATTTTTCTTACATATCGCCTATATTAATGTCTGGTAAATTTTCTGATGTAAAAAATTATCGACCCATTCCTAAACTTTGTATTTTAGGTAAGTTATTCGAGTCAATCACTATTAAATTCTTACCCAGCTACATTGAGCCGATAATAAGTGAGCACCAGCATAGCTTTTACCTAAGAAATCCGCTACAACCATTTTACTATGGCTGTCCAATTACATTGACGTAATACGAGGGTCATTCGGATAGCGAAAAACGTTTAGCGTGACGAGTGGCGCAGTTCTCCCACTACCTCTGTCGACGAGTCGTGCAACTTTCGCCCCCTTGGGTTAATCTGGCAGTAACCACGAACCGATACAGTAGTGCATTGATTGTTTGTAAATCTTAAAAATGTGTAACAGAATCAATGATCCTGCAAAATATGAGGTTTGTAGTGTAATGCAGTTTTTGAATTGCGTTCGACCTATCAAAATTTATAGACAAATAACGGATATTTATAGTGATGAGATGAACGATGCTTCAGTACTGAAATAATGCATTATGTCTAAAGGCGGATAGACAAATGTGCACGACGAAGAACGCTCGGGACAACCTTCAGTTGTGACTGACAAACCCAAATCAAGGATTGAGAAAAGAATTCAAGAGGCCAGACGTTACGATAGATGGAGTAAGTTCGTTCTTTCCTGAAATTTCACAAACTGTTCTTTGTGGAATTGTTAATAAGCTGGGTTCAAAAAAGTGTCTGCAAGGTGAATCCCACAACTTTTAACGAAAAAACACTAAAAGAAACGAATGGGAGCTGCATTGACTTTTCTCAGTTGGTACGTCAGGATGGCAATGATTTTTTGAATCACATTGTTACTTGTGACGAGAAACGAATTTTGCAAATGACGCCGAACTTAAAGAAAATGTTAGTGAGTGATTAAACAACTTGACGGCAACTTAGTATGAAAAAGGCATAACAAAATTGGTGAAGTGGTACGACAAGTGTTTAAAATTGAACGGCAATTATTTAGAAAAATAGTTTAAGCATCAGGTATGTTGTGAAAAAGGATTTGTTTGGCTATAATAAAAATAATTTTAAATTACAACCAAACGTTCTTTACCTTTCGAATAGCCCTCGTATATACCGATTTTGCCAAAGCGTTCGATATAGTTAATCACAAAATGCTTTTCGACAAATTGGAATGATATGGTATTTGTGGGAAGTTGCTTATTTGCTTTAGATCCTACTTGTAAAATAGAACACAAGCGGTAGTCATAAATGGTTTTGAATCCGAATCATTTTTGGTAACCCCGGGATTCCCCAAGGATAGCATTTAGGCCCTATCCTATTATCTTTATCAACGATCTGAATACGTAATTAATTTGTATTTACTTATTGTACGCCAAAGACCTAAAAATGTACTCTTCTAAAACTTTAAAGATAAATCTAAATTACAAACGGATATTCGTACTCTTGAAGCTTGGTGTCTCTTAAATAAACTCCATGTAAATACTAATAAGTGTTATTTTGTTAGGTTCACACGAAATATTCAAATTATATAAAGTATGTAAATATAAAGTATTAATAATGAAGTACTTCAATAATTATCGGAAATTATACACTTGTGGATTGTTTTTGATGAGATATCCTTTGCTTTACGAATAAATAGAATATTTATCAGGGCAAATAAGATGCTTGGCTTCATACTTATTTACATTAGCGTCTAAATAAAGTACAAGAGTTATCCTCTTATAGCAACAGATGTGTGATTTTTGGTCTACTTTCACTACAGAGTAGAAAGGCAATATTTTGATCTTCTGCTTTTATTCAAAGCATTGAATAACAACTACAATTCTACAAAAATATTAAACTAGACAACTTTTCATGTTCCACCATTTCAGACTCGAAAATTGAACCTGTTTAAACTCCCAATTGCGGCAACAAATGTTGAATATAATTCGCCAACCTCACGGTTATTTATTGTGTTCAATAACAGTAGCTCTCTAACACCGAATATCGACCTGTATTACCTATCTGAGGGACAATCTAAGATAAATGTCAAATTATCTTTATTGTATAGTGCATGATTGGTGTTTGTAATTATCAGTTGTCAATAAAGTTATAATTTTGTTATGTTCCTTTGTGCTCTCGCAGATAATGTTAAAGCAATTCTCTTTTGTTAACTACTGTGGGATAATATTCGCGCGGTACTTTTTCATTTATTTAGCATTGTACTCTTTTTTTCTTATATTTTTTCCTTTTTGATTATTTTATTTATTATTTTTGTTTGTAAAAGCCTCATTGCTGGGTTGGGTTAGTTCGTCTACTAACTGTAATTTTGTAATTTATAATTAAGTTAAGTATTAAACTCTGTAAACTGTTACATAAACTTTTAATTGGTCGAATGGCCGCTGGTTGCCCATGCAGTAAATTAATAAATAAAAATAGGAACCTTTTCAAAAATTATTTTTACTAATACAAAAACTACTTTTATCAAAATAAATCTAAATTTTAAAGTTCACTATGCAGATGATCAAACAAATCTTAATAACTAAATTAAACAAATAATAGTGATTGGTATTCTAGTTTTCGTTACAGTAAATGAATAATTTTATTCGGTGTTCACTACATAATACTTTGGGACATATGTTACAATACGTAGTGGTCATTTTCTTCTTTACTGAAGAACACGGGCTGTAATAATATCTTTTTTCTTTTTGTTCTTACGCTTCTTTTGAAACGATTGCTTGAGGAGCTGCAGGTGACACATGATCAATTATTTTCTATAGAGAGCTCGACAAAGTGGAATCGCGTAGAAGTCGATGTTGTAGCCATAACTTTGTAAGCTGTTTGTGAAGTTTTAACATAAATCTGTTTTTGCTCATAGGTTTTACATTACTTGGATGACATTCCTGATTATGTACAACATACTCAGTGACTGTTGCCATGATCAACATGTTAAAGAAAAACAAAGAGGCCAACGTCTAGTTTTTCTATTGCAGCACATATTATGAGTCATTTTATCAAGTGTATCAATAGCTCCTTTTGTGCCATTATAATTATGTACAATTTCAGGTTTTAGTGTATCTTGTTTCACACCTTTTTTAAAATTCATGAATGACACTACTAGCACAATTTTATTTTTCTTTGATTTGTATGAGATCAAAGACGTGTTTTTATAGAAAACATACATTGAGCTGCACAAGATCAATGTTTCGTAATTAGTAACTTAGGAGGAACGTGTAGCTTATTTTTCCGCACTGTATCTATTACCGTCAACTTATATGGGTTTTAAAGTAATTCTTATGTTGGAGTAATGCTTTTAAACCAACTATCCATAGTTACGCTTCTCTTGCCTTCTAAATGGGTTTGATAAGATCTCTAACAAAATAGTTAACTAGCGGTAGGTCACTGGTGTACGTTGATTTTCCAAATTATGGGCTGGCATTGATATCATATTTAGTGGCAACGTTACACAGCAGTAGTACTTTTATCCTATAATAGTTAGATTTGCTAGGAATGTACATCCGAAAGCTACATATATCTCTGAACGTTACTAACTGCTCGTCTATAGTGGTGTAGGATCCTGGCTTGAAATTCTCATTACAATTTCTTATAAGGTCATCGCAAATATCAGCAGTTGGTGTATATACGGATTCTTTTGCCCGTTTTTGAAGAGTCATGTGTCATCGAAACGCAAAGCTTTGAACAAAACATTATACCTGCTTCTACTTATTGTTGTTTTGTAACTATCTCCAAAATGTGCTTGATCAAAGAGTATTTCGGCAGTAGAGTATATTTTTTAACCCAGCGTATAATATCAGAAGCCCTAGTAATGGTTGAAACTCGAGCAATGTTGTATTAGAATGGTTTTATTTTGCACTTTATATTTACTCTGTAAAACCAATATTTTTTTATTAGTACGGAAAAGGACTTGCTCCAATATTTCGTCAGAAATAAATTCTACGAATGCGTTTATAGGTTCTAAAACATTTTTAGCATTCGCTGTATGTCCAGGCATAATGTGTATAACACTTCAAGAAATTCCCAACTCATTGTTAAAAGGAGTTGTATTTCAAATGTAACCGTTCTTTCCAGATAACGTAGGTGTACCAACACAAATTATGCTATCGTCGCCACTGCCGTTTTCTGCATCTTTAGTTCGATGTAACTGTAATCTTTCAAAGGTTAAAGGTTTTGCAATAATTTTTCTGTTTTTCGGCCTTTGTTCGGTATTTCTAGTCTCATTTATACGTTTAGCACAAGTGTGTTTCAACGATTGCCCATACTCGCCTTTATCCAACTGATTCGGATTGTATTTGCGATCGTCATTGCTTTCGGGCTCTTGGTCGTCTACCTCGCAATCAAGATCTCTATTCTCAGCGTCGCTTATGTCACTAAAGTTGCTCGCATTTATAACAATGTTTATGTCAACATCAGTCAAAGCACGATTCCAAACTTCTTTTAGAGTTCCTTTAGCAGAAATGGTAGTTGTAAAAACCCGTTAAGTTAATTAAACTAAAAAAAAAATAATTAATAAAACATACCTAATATAGGACGCAAAAGCAACAAAGCATATATACCTACATATATATATATATATATATATATATATATATATATCATCATCATTAGGTCTTCAGTCCTAGAACTGGTTAGACGCGTACCATCATTGTTCCCTATTCTGAACTAACCTACAGATTTCCCTGAAATATGCACAGTTTGCATCTATAACTGTCTGATCTAGGCCTACATCTACCTCTTTTTTCCTATCTCTGCTTGTAATATATCACATACTATTCCCCAAAAATGCCTTAGAACGTATTCCGCCCTACTATTTCTCTTTGTCCCAGATATCCTTGTTCCCATACTATTTCTGTAACTTATTTGTTATTATCTTTGTCTGTCCATGCTATCGTCCTCATACATCTGGAGCATTTCAAAAGACTGCTACCGTTTTTGTGTCTGCATTTCAGCCAACATTTTTTAACATGTTTCTATTTATACAATTGAAAGGATGGTTATTAAAGAAGTGTGCGATTGCATTATTGAAAGGCTTAAGTATTCGTTTTTTATATTTATTTTGAGGGGAAAATTCATTATGATTTAAGTTACCTCTTTGGTAGATTTTAACATGGTTCTGAGGCGACTCTATGGCGGGTTTACACTTGTCAGATACCAATGTTGTTCTATGAAGATTGTATATGGATCTGAGGCGACCCTATGGCGGGTTTACACTTGTCAGATACCAATGTTGTTCTATGATATATATATATATATATATATATATATATATATATATATATATATATATATATATATATATATATATATATATTATATATATATAAAATTATAATTTCATTTTCTTGACCATATGTTATAATATACTAAAATAGATTATTGGATCTTGATCATTAAAAACTTTTTAACAATAACACTAAAACAGGATATAGCCTGTAACTTTTATTATGAACAGCTGACGCGTTTCGGTTTCATTATCCATTTTCAAAATTATGAGAAAAACTTCACAACAATGTTAAGTCAGCTTATGTCTATAATTTAAAATATTTTCCGTTATTTAATAAAAACAAAAATATTGTTCAAGTCCTAAGCGTATGGTGCATACCTTTGGGTTTTTTTAACTTTCTCCAAAGTTTGTACTGTTTCCACGGTTTTTTTACGTGGATTATCAAGTTCGGCTCCTTCGCAATTTAACCGATTATCTGTTCAACATTCTCAAGAAGCTTTTTAGATATTTAATACTAATAATTGATGGGTAAATATCTTTCCTAAGGCGGCTTTAAATCGACAAACACCAGCATCAATGCGATATCTGTTCCTAAGGGTTATATTTTGTAGGGTAATTTGCAGTGTCCAGAGCATATCCATCACTTGCATAAGAGTATTTCCTTTTGCACAGAACATATTGATCCGAAAACTGGAAGGCCACCTGTATCGAAATCTCAAAGTACCAAGTTAATGACTACTTTGAATTCTAAACGAAAATATGTGACCAACTATAAAAATCTTAAGCAGACACTCTCGAACAGACATGTACATTCTCGATATAGTCAAGTTAACGGTTTACAATTTTTACTATCGATATATGTATGAATGCAGTGTTTGTAGATGGGTGTCATGTTTTCTACACCGATACAGATAGCTTGATCTGTGAATCAAAATTGTTGTGGAACCATAAAACAAGGTTGTATTGCACACTTTGATACATCCCACTATCCTTCCAACAGCATTTATGAGACTGTATTGGTTAGCAAAAAGGTAAAGCGGATGATGAATGATTAAAATAGTGGATGGCGTATGACCCATTTAAATGGACTACGATCAAAGATGTACGTAACGAAAGTTTTTAAGACATCTGTGGAGGAGGAGACTAAACTTTCACGATTAATAGAAGAGGATGATTCATATTCACAGAAATGTGTAATCTAAGAATTTGGTGTAATCGAGAAACAAAGAGAGTTAAAAATTAGTAATGAAAATAGAACTACGTTTAATTATTACGTCGGCTGTATAGAAGATTTAAAGGAAATATGTATAACACAGAACCTATTTAACTCGTGTACGCATTATGTTCATACTATCATTGAAGAGAAAGTGGCATAAGTCCAGGGGACTACAAACGCTACTTGTTTCTCGGCTTGTATGCAACATTACCCATTGGGTATTATTCAACGATGGATATCGATTAGACTGCTATATAGATATTTATTGTTAGGATATATGTTATACATATAGTTATATATAAAATTGTTAATATCTTAGTTCACTATTGGATATATATTGTTATGTGTTAGTTTCTATATAAAATATATTACGTATATGTAAATTTTATTTTAATTACACAAGTATTTAAATGTGTGTCCAGTATATGTATAATGTGGTACTATTAATAGGAGAAAAATATCAATTACTACTATGTATTTATTTTTAACAAATCTCTATTTATCATTTGACAACTTGTTTCTATCGCCATGGTTAATCACTGTCGCTTGTAAACTTTCTGCTCTTTCATTGGTCGAGACGAGAATAAGGTGAAAGTGGTACAGGTTTGAACTTTAACTATCAAAAAGTGAAAGTGAAAGGCTATCCGTGATGACGGCACGTGATTCTCAAATGAATGACCTTGAAAGATACAAAAATTTGCAAAACAAATCTTAGAATTGCTTATGTTAAATTCCATAAGAAAATAGATTTTTGAGACAGAACATAAGTAGCTTGTCTACTTTTATCATCTAGTAGATACAGACACAATAATAATAACTAATTAAAATTTGAAACCAGATTAAATAAAATAAATTTGTTGCAAATTATTTTCCGAAGTAGAAACTTACTTATTACGCGCATATCGTGTTTCCCTAAATTATGTATCGTTTCATGAAAGTCGAATATAAATTTAGTATAGAGTGCAATAGCGGCCACATTGGCCACGTTGGCAATTACAGGAGCCTAAAGCAACAAAAAATGTTTGTTTAGCTCCAAATACTTCTAGTGTTCAAACTTATGGAAAAGTTTATGATAATACAAGGAGCCGTTACTACACTATTCTTAGAAAGAAAACTTGTGCCGTTTTCCTTCTTCTACATGAATAAAGGACGTAGACCACACACGATAAAGTATGAGGACATATTTTAGCAAAGCTGGTTTGACCTTCAGGTTTGCTGTGATCGCAGAAACCAAAATAATCAGGGTTTGGAGTAATGACTTAGTTGTGAGGAGACACTAATGACTTTATACCAATACTTACCGACAAACTATAACGATATAGCTGTAAGCAACACATCTAGCAACGCAAATGTATATTGAATTTAAGTTTAAGACAAGTTTTGACAAAATAAAATGAATTGTTCTAAGTTTGGTAAAGCAAGATATAGTAAGCTATTTGCATTAAGTTATTATTAATTACACCTTTAGGACCCAAAAAGTAGCATGAAAGCTTCAGTTTACAGTTTAGTGCCAGGTTGAATATTTAGTAAGTCTAGTTAAGTAAATATAATAAACAGATAACGATATATTTAACAAAATTTCTATTAGTTACCGTAATATATAGTTTGCTTTACTGGGACATCATTTTACAGACACTATATAAGTTATGGTAATTTATAGTTTGCCTTTACGCAGAGATAAGATAAAATTATTACTGGAATCCCATTATACAGACGCTATCTGATGGACAATAATTATAAAGCAAAATCTCATACCTGGACGTAGAATAATTGAATAACCACTAAACGTAAATTGTTAGCTTTAATTCACGTCTTGATTTTAATCAGCTTTGCATATTAGGCGACATGAAGATATGAACACCTCTCCAAGAAGATAAAGAAAATTACTACAATAAATGCAGCATTTTAAAGACGTTTCTATTAATAGAAATTCGTTTTAAAGATAGAAGTCCATCTCATAAAATGAAGTCAATTACAAAGTTAAATCCATATAATTGAACTCACCCAAAATTGAATTCATCCACACATTGAAGTCGCAAAATTGAAGTCCTATAATTGAAGTCCCATAATTGAAATCCTAAAATGTGCTACATTTTAGTGATTAAATAAAACCACCTGTTGTATAGACAACATTATAATGTGACTAAGGGCCGCTATACCTGCGGCCACGTCCCCAATGCTCTACCCGAAGGTACTGCATTGGGTTTAAGCGCGAAAAATTTAAACGTGCTTCAAATTAAATCTAGCTTTAAAATTAATTCATCCTAAAGAAGCATCTAACAAACTGAAACAAAAACTAGAAATAGGGTTTAAGTAATGGTATCCCTAGCGTTAATTTTGGAGCTTGCCCAATCAACAAAATACAAGAAAAAGTGAAAGAGGGAGGGATCCGTAATACCGGATAGCAGCCGTCATCTCTGCTTACCGGTGCGACCTGAAGGATCGACTTAAAACTATCCAAAGCTAGCTAACTAATTTTAAAATGGATTCAAATTTCTAAGCATTTGCCAAATATTTTAATAGTGAATCTAGCTATTCTGCTTGCTCTATAAATTCGTCTTCCCTGGTCTAAGTAATTTATTTTATCTTTAGCCTAAATCCATCCCTAGCTTTCCCTATCACTCCCTAACTGATTTATATTACAATTACAATCTTCACAATTATAATCTTCCTTCCTATAAATATACTGCAACCAAAATGGCAGCAAAACGTCAAACAATACATATCAAGCCTCAAGGTAATAAAGTACACGCAAAATAAGTATAAAATGTAATATAAAATGTAAATTTAAATATAACTATAACTAAATATAAAGAAATATAAATATGTATATAAATAAATAACATCTAAAAGCATAAGCATGTGACAGTGCATGTATTAGCAAAAGCATCACCCAAATAAATTATCAGGTGCATTCGTATGAGCATTATTTTGGATAGCGGCATTACATACGAAAAACGTGGTCGTTGAATTATTTCAAAATTTTTATGTTTAGTACAAATCCATGCTCACGCGAGTACAGCCGCCAAATTTTATTCTTACCTCGTATATATATTTCTTCAGCATTCGAGGATCTGGTCGTCTGCGTACATTTTTTATTTTTTACTTCTAAAGGGAGATGAATATGGACTGTTAAAGTCTTGGAGGGCATGTACTAAACTTCCTGGGGGATCACAGTCACTATCACTTTTAAGTCCTGGGGGGATGCGCGGTTTCACTCTATTTTATTATTTTTGTTTATTTTATTAATTTAATTTAATTAGGGTGTCTGATTTATTTGTTATTGTTTATTTGTTATTATTTATTCCAGATTTTCCGATTTTTTGCGCGTATAAGGTGATTGTATTAGTGGTGTGGAGGTTTCTCCTGCATATGGGCTTTGGGTTACAATTGCTATTATTATTATTATTTTTCTCTTTTTTTCCAGCTTTTGGTTATTTCAAACTCGTATCCTCTCTCACGCCAGGTCAAAATTCTAAAACTTTCCCCATCCCCCTCCGATTTACGCGCGGTTATCACCGTCTAATTTCGCGACTCTTTCCGCGAATTCTTTAAAGGCTGTCCAGAACGCCTTCTGGTTAGTCACTTCTCCGACTTCCTCTAGGCTCTCGTATGGCTACTAATTCGCAGTGGAATATTGTGCTCCAGTTTGCAAGTTTAGTTTGAAACTGAAACGCCTCCCCTTCCTGTTTAAACACGACAAACGCCGTGCCTGCTGCCCGTCATCCATGCGTTAACCGTCCGTGTAAATTCTGATACCCATCACGTCCCCATCACCTTCGACAAACTCGATTTCTCTACTATCAGCCGGGTGCCCCAACCCCAATACAACGATCTTCCTCTCTACCTCCCTAGTACCAAGATGACTATCTTTGATAATTTTGCGTCCTTTCGCTACGTACATCAATCTTCTATTTCTAATCTTCCTAACGATATATTCGATAAGGAGAGTCCTACTGATCACCAGGACCGCCTCCGTGAAGGTGGTCCTGTACGCCCTGGACGCTATCACCGCGGTTATGCGTTGAACGCTCGTCAATTGACGCATCCCCTGGACTTTACAACCTTCCGCCCATACAGAAGCTGCGTACAGCATTGACGGCTCCACTGCTCCGGCATAAATCGTTCTCAATGATTCGCCCCTGAAGCAGCAGTTTATTTTCGCAGCCGCCATCATTTTGTTTGTTATTTCGCTGCCTTTGCTTTTAACGTCATGCACGTCAGCATTCCAATTTAACTTATCGTCGATCTTTACGCGAGTTATGTAATCCCCCATTTGTTATATATATAAAAAAAAGCTAATAATTAAAAAGTTATTAGAAATATTAGAAAATGCGCTAAATGATGTGCAACAATGAAACGAAGGACAATTCATTTCAATTTATTAACGTTCATGGGAACGAAAGCGCTACTTTGTAGCACAGAGATAAGTAACACTGCAGATGTCAGGTCACAGGCGGTCGCAGACAGTCACGTACCGAGATTACTGAGAAGTAAGCTCGCAACAAAGTAATTATGAATAGATTTAATATAGCAACATTGTATTATGAATAAGAGTCAAGTGTAAGCAGACATTAGGTCTGCATGTTCCCACAGCCATGTGAGGGGGTAGGGATATTATAAAAGACCCGGAAGCCCCACTCGAAGACAGTTAATCCATCGTTCAGCTTTAACAATGCAGTTCGTTAGATAACTCACTTTGTACAATTAATTAATATATTTTCGACTTAGAATAATTCATTTTCAAGATTGTCAAAGTTCAATATTAATTTCTGTGTAAATAAATAAATGTGTTAAGAAGTTTGGAAATGTCTTTTTAAAAAAGCCGCTCCCAAGCCACGAACCGTAACTCGCGGAGGTATGTAATTGCTTCCTTAAACGGTATTTTCTCCCCTTCGCCGTGTTAAATTTTTATTTTACCGTCTGCGACCATTCGTGTAGTTTATTAAGCGCCTCATTCGGTTTTGTGGGCATATCCATTAACAATCGCGATCTGACAATTAAAAGCGTATCATTCGGAAACTTAACGATTGAGCATCCTGTGGGCAACTTGACCCTAAAGATGTTCTCATACAACAACTTCCAAAATGTGGAACCATAGCATGACCCCTGCGGGCATCCCCTTTCCACCTCGCGCGACATAACTTCACCCGGAATTTCAACCTGTACCAATCGCTCCGAGAAATAACTCTTGACCAAAGACATCAAGTTTCGCGGACAATGTCTATTTTCCAACTCCCAAACAATCAATGGCCACCAGGCAGCATCAAATGCTCCTGAAATGTCCAAAGCAACACCAACACAATACTCCTTTGCATCTCTCGCCTGCTTAATTTCCCCGAGAACAAACTCTAATGCGTCGAAAGTCGACTTTCCCTACATAAAACCGAACTGACGGTTATTAAAACCGTCGCTGTCACGCACTAAGTGCTCAACTCGCGTAGTAATAACGCGATCCAAAGCTTTCCCCAGCAGTAGCAAGCTAATTGAACGATAGCAGCCCGGGTCTGACGCATTCGCCTTTTTAGGTTTAGATATGAATTTCACATTCTGCACTTTCCAACAACGCGGAAACACGCCCCTTTCTAGACAAAAATTAAACAACCCGGCAAAGACACACAGGGCTAATAGGCACGCCTCCAGAGCTGCGTCTGAAGTGATTTCGTCATTCCCCGGTGCCTTCTTAGGGTTCATCTTCCTAAGAGCCCTGACGACCTCGTAAACTAGGATTGCCTTATCGGCACCTGTTCCTTGCGCCTCTGTAGCTTCCCGACGTACTAAATCGTGCGACCCCTCATCGTCCTCAGAATTATCCGAAGGGAAGAATTTCTTTAATAAATATTCTGCTGTGGTTTTAAAACCTTCCGTATATTCGCCATTTGTCTTTCTTATGTTACCGAGCGCGGTTTTTTGTTGCTTACCCCTTATTACGCGATATGCGATGTCCCAAGGTTTTTCTCCGAGTTTCGCGTGCAAAATTCTTTGAATTTATTTGTTCGCGTTTCTTCTATTCATATCTTATATTCGCAGAAACTTTGTTTTTATTCTATTTTCCGTTGTTCTCTTACATCTCCCGAGACGCGTTGATAGCGGTGCCTTGGGTAACGCGTTTTTGCCCGCTTGGTGGTTAGTTCCCGGGTCCACCAGGGTACGTTGTCTTTAAATGTTTTCTTTCGCGGCATGGAGTGCGACGACGTGTCTACTATCGCGTCGTTTAAATTTTCCGCGAGTGTTTATATTTCGTCTGCCTCTCGGCAGTTAAATAGCTCGTTTTCGAGCGCAGGGATACTTTCGCCAAATTTTTGTTTAAACCACTCCCAATTTGCTTTTTTATTACAAAACCGCGGAAATTTAGTTAGCTGCTCGTTTGCGCTTGTTTTGGTTTCAACGTCCCATGTTATTAATTTATGGTCAGTGAGCGTTTACTCGTCGGACCTTAATTTCCAATCACAAATGATTTCTGACATCTCGTGCGAGGCTGCAGTAATATCAATAAAACTGCTGCCTCTATGCCCCTCAAACGTAGGTGAATCATTAGTGTTTATCACACTAAGATTCCATGTGTAAACAACAGCGAAAATTCATCTTAAAGTATCATACGGTTAATATGTTAAAGGGCGAGCTTATAGACATAACAAAAACAAAACTACTTCAGGTGGATGTCTTACTATAATATTTTTTAAGATAACTCTCATTTTAATTAGAGGAAATTACATACTTTATAGGACCGCATGGTATAAGACACCATTTTGTTTTTTTTGAGTTGTCCGTTTGGCACATAAAACGAAAATGAAGGGATATCAAATCACCCAGTAAAATGTATTAACAGGTTAAAAAAGGGAACGACCAATCAACTGTTTAACCGACAATTTCTCGCTCTTTCAAAACTACAACAGTTATGCCAAACAGAGCGTTTCATTTAAATCGACCAATAATATTATTATCTAAGGAACGTAAACAAATACTTGTTATAAATATACTGTTTTTAAATATAAATCAAGGGAAACTGTTAATGTTTAACGTTCAAACGTAATATAAGATTAAGATTAGATTATGCAATATAAGATATTGTGAATAGACAGAATAAGAATTCTAATCGTTCTAGGATCTAATTAAAAAGGTGAAAAGCGGACGCGTTGTAAAATGGCTAGGAGTCAGCTAAATGGCATGTTACAAACTCACCCGCAAGTTTAAAAATGGCCAATTGATCCCTATATAATTTCTAGTGTTATAAACGTTCTAGCTATTTTTATAGTGATTTCGATGTAGCAAGATTATATACAAAATTTTTAAAATAATGTTAAAATGTGATATTGTTAGGGATCATTAATTGTTATTTATAATGAGGAATATTGTGACAATGTATCTGTCTACTTAGCGTCCTCAATGCTCTTTCTCATTTGTAATTGAAATGCTTTACGGTAAGGAAGCAAATCCTGGCGTGGTATAACCTGTAGAATTGGAATAGTTTCTATTAAATGCACGACTGAACGTTAATTACGTTGGAAAATTATCTTATACTATATAATTACTGTAAAAGCACTTTGAATAATAAACTAATAAATGCAGAAAATTGTCTCTCTCTCTCTATGCGAAGTAATCAAATTATCATAATTTTCTCTATTCTAATGAAGCCTTATAGAAGCGCAGCCTAATGAATGCGGAAATATAAGGATTAAGTAATTAACGACTCCTGAATAATATTACAAACTTTACGCAGCATCAAGTCGATTATGTTGTGGCTGCTTCCTCTTACTATAGGCCTGCTTAGTGTCTACTTAACTTGAGATTATTTTGACGACAGTTATTTTTAATCCTAATTTTTAAAATCTTTAATGTACCAAACAGGACATGGTCGTCAGGAATTATATGTGACAGTTACAATAATATTGAGAAATACCGTTAGTATACGATTAGATTAATCCATTACTTATTAGCTATTTTTCCGTAACTTAAATTGTAAAACTGGGGAGCTTTGAAGCAATGTTGCAGCAATCAATGTGTCCTGATATTGTTATGAAAGTTATTTATATAACATTGACCTACTCTAAATAGGATGCTTTAAAATTAATTAAAAATTCTTGTACTAGCATTTGGTTTCTTTAAAACGTATAACGGGGAAATACAGAGATTGATTTTTTACCGCCAAGCGAGCTTTTAAGTAAATATTGTTATAATGTGTAGAAAACAATTAAGTTTGCGTAACTAATTTACTCACTATAGTAGGGGACAAAAAAAAACTACTGTAGTAAGTCTGCTTATCGTAAAAGGCGATTAAAAGGCGCAGCAAGGAGCAACAGTCTTGCTGGCTAAAAGATATTGGAGGAGAGCCGTTTGGTCACGGGCGATCCTCAATAATTTACAAAGTTGCAGGGAGTTAGCCATGACAGATGCGGCTTTTTGCTAAAATCTTTAAAAGCTGCGTTGTGGAAAGATATGGAAACCTATCGGTATATTTCCCAGGTGTGCGTGACGTAAAACACGAACTATGAACGATAGAGAGCTCACAAGTAATATTTTTATCCGGAGGTAACATACCCTCTCATTCGGATCTCCGAGAGGGGGTACTTGGGGCTCGTCATCGTAAGAACTTAAAACAACGGTTCGATTTAGTGATAGCGACTTGGAATGTAAGATCATTGCTTAGAGTAGATAAGTTAACGAATTTATTAGTCGAAATGAGAAAAGGAAAGCGGGACATTTTAGGTATTAGTGAGGTGAGACGACCAAAAAGTAATGACTTTTGGAAAGATAATTTTAGAGTAATTACAACTTTTTCAACTAATGGACAGACAGAAGTAGAAATATTGTTAGCTAAAGGATTAGGACGGTTAAAGAGTACTTACAATTTTGTGGTAGAATATGGTTATTTTGATTACGAAACCCACAGACACTATTTTAGTACAGGTTTACATGCCAACAACTCAGTACGAAAATGAGGAAGTAAAAAAGGTATACAAGGATATAAATAGTATAGTGAGAAAAGTAAAGGGTGGTGAGAATTTAATAGTTATGGGCGATTTTAATACGTCAGTGGGAGAAGGTAGTGAGGAAAAAATGGTAGGAAAATTTGGTTATGGTATACGAAATGATAGAGAAGAAAGATTGGTTGAATTTTACCAGAAACATAGATTAGTAACTGCAAACACCTTATTCGAACAACAAGTTAGAAGAAGATATACCTGGAAAGCGCCAGGTAATAGGGCTAGATAGCTAATAGATTATATTTTAGTTAAACAAATATTTAGAAACCAAGAGAAAAACTGTCGTAGTTTTCCAGGAGCTGATAGCGATCATAACTTAATTAAAATGAAGTGTAATCTAGAATTCAAAAAATTGAGAAAGGCTAAAAGAAAGGGGTGAGATCTAGGCAACCTTAATGATAGTGAGGTAAAAGAGGAATATAAACATGCATTAGATAATAAGATCACAGAGATAACTATAGAAGGGAACGTAGAAAATGAATGGAAAAAATAAAAAGGGATGTACATGATACAGCACCACAAACTATAGGTAAGGAAAACGTAGAAACAAGAAAACCCTGGATAACAAAGGAGATATTAGATTTAATAGAGAATAGAAGAAAGCTTAAACCTTTTAGAGAATTGGATAGCGAAAGTAAGCAAAAATATGATAGAGTTAGAAATAATATAGTACATGAGTGTAGAAAAGCTAGAAATAAATGGATAGAGGAAAATTGCAAGGAAACACAAGATAATTTGAGAGTAGGTAAGACAGACTAGGCTTACAGTAAAAAGTTTTCGGGAAAGAGAAGAAACGATATAATGGTATTAAAGATCAGAATAATGAGCTTCTATTAAATAAAGTTGAGGAAGCAGATAGATGGAAAAGATATTTAGAAGATTTATATAAGGGAGACGATATGGATGAGTTAGAGAACGACCAAAAAGAAGATGTAGAAATAGGGTTCTCAATATTAGAGAGGAATTTGATAGAGCTGTTAGGGATCTTAAACTACATAAAGCGCTGGGGATAGACGATATACCCGCAGAATTAATAAAATATGCAAGCCATAAAGCTTTTGCCAGATTATATGAACTATTAAAAGTAATACATAGCACAGGTAAGGTTCCAATAGATTTCAGAAAAAATAATATTATCCCAATCCTAAAAAAGTCAGGAGTTGATAGGTGTGAGAATTTTAGAACGGTTAGTTTAACTATTCACGCTTCCAAAATACTAACAATAATAATTAAAGATAGAGTAGAAGCTTTAACTGAGAATTATTTACGCGAAGACCAATATGGTTTTCGTAAAGACAGAGGGACTAGAGAACCGATACTAATGATTAGGGTAATTATCGAAAAAAGATTACGAAAAAATAAAGAGTCTCATTTCGCGTTTGTAGATTTAGAAAAAGCATTTGATAGAGTTAATTGGATTATTATATTCAGGGTTTTGCAAAAAAAATAGGAATTTCTTATAGGGATAGAAAAATTATTTACAGTCTATATAAAAACCAAAGCGTAGTAATTAGATTTGATGAAATAAAAAAGGAAGCTAAGATTAGAAATGGTGTTAGACAGGGCTGTATACTATCTCCCTTGATTTTTAATGTTTATATTAAGGAAGCTTTAAACTTAGCTAGAGAGAGAAAAGAGATAAGTATTAGTGTATAGGAACAGGAAATAGACATGTTACATTTTGCAGATGATATAGCCATTATAGTAGAGTCTAGAAAATAGTTACGAAAGTTTTTAATTATTTTAGATGAAATACTACAGAGTAACTACAGTATGAGGATTTACTCAGGAAAAACAAAAATAATGACAAGTGAGTTACAGCCTAGTTCTAAACCAAAATTAAAAATAGATAATACCGAGTTAGAGGAGGTAGATGAATTTTGCTATTTAGGTAGAATAATTACAAAGGACGGACGTAGCAGAAAGGATATAGTACCTAGAATAGCTCAAGCTAGAAAAATGTTTTAAAAAAAAGACCTACTAATAGCTAATAGTATTAGTTTAGATAACAGAAAAGTTTCTTAAAGTACGTATGGAGCGTTCTATTATAGGGTATTAAGACTTGGACAATTAAGGAGGTAGATAAGAAAAAGATAGAAGCTTTTGAAACTTGTTGTTATAGGAGAATGTTGAAGATTAGTTGGACAGATAGAGTAACAAATGAGGAAGTTTATAGAAAGATAGGTGAGGAACCCTGTATGTGGAAACAATTAAATAAAGGTCAAGAGAGATAGAATGATAGGACTCCAGTTAAGATATGAGGGACTACCTAGAAAAGTCTTAAATTGTAAACTACCAAATAAAAATAGAGTAGGAAGACCTAGAGAAAGCTATATTAGTCAAATTATTAGAGATTTAGGTTGTGTGGGGTATGTAGACTTTTTTAGACTAGCTCAGAATAGAGAAAAATTTAAAGCTGCGTCAAACCGACCTTAAGTAAGTTCAAAAACAAAACAAAAAATAAATAAATAAAATCAGTTAACTAAATCTTACCATGACATAACTCACAATTAGTTAGCGGTCTGGCATGTTGGCAGAGAATCGTTGCTTAAGCCTTACCATAACATATAATTTAACACTATTACTTTTTTGGAGGAGATAACCAGGTAATATTTCATTTCCTTATAAATGGAAATCATGTAAACATGTTGGAGTTCTTTAACAGCAATCAGGTTGCTAATATCTATGTAGAGCCAGGTAGATAAGAAAAAGGTAGATGAGTATAGAAAGACCTAGACCAAGCTATATTAGTCAAATTATTAGAAATTTAGGTTGTGAAGGGCATGCAGAACTTTTTAGATTAGCATAGAATAGAAAAGAAGTTAGAGCTGCGTCAAAACCACCTTAAGTAAGACCGAAAACAAAATGATGATGATGAACTAATTTATTAGCGTACCAGCAAGATATAACTAGATATCGTTGTATTATTATCGGAATGCTGGTGACTTTAAAAAGCCTACGCCATGCGGTGTCGTATTAATAATCAAAATAAAAAAGTGAAACTAGAAAGAATCGACTACTTCCACAACAATTGTTACAAGAGCAAGAAAATTCCCAGCATTTAAGGAATATATTTGTTGCTAGTTTTTGTTTGTTGCTTTTTGGCTTTTCTATAAATATAAATGATATAAGCTCACTGTTAGATGTAATACGTTTTGGAATAAATAGAAAAAATACATATTTGTCTATTGTATTGTGCTCCTTGTCATTACAATGTAAGTATAAATTTATGCACATAATAGTTGTCTTTCAACGTAAATATAAATGTATAACATTTTATTTTCAATTTTAAAGTATAACCATAATATCAAAAGTAATATCTTGAATATCTAATGTCTATCATAATATACCTTTTAGCTTTTATTTTTTAATATTCTACAGAAGTCAGGTGGTCGGAAATGTTTATCTGAAACCGGTATCATAGAATCAAAGAAAATAATCAGAAGATTGTTAAATAATTAACCACAAATATACCGTGTTTTTTTCAAAGACAGCAACAAAAATTGGCATCTTTAACATCCGAAGACATATCATCTTTTCAAGTTGAATGTAGTGGTACTCTGAGTTCTAAAACAACTGATACCAAGATACCTAACAAATCATCCTTAGAACTTTCACAAAGTCGTCAAGAAGATGCGGAAAATACGTTAAAAATTTTATCTTTGGAACTGTTATCAAGAGTGCAGCTAAATTGCACGGTTTCGTATGATTCAGGAACGTGGCTTGATGTTATTGACAAAAAAAGCTGATTATGGTTGGTCTCGACTTGTAACAATTTCCCAATTTTAATTATGTCGGGATGATCATATAGAAGCTTTTGAGAAAATTATTCTAAACGATATTTAACCAGTCGAAAGGTTGTGAACTGTAAGTGGTTATTGTATTCGGAAACCAAGAATGCAGTATTTTGTTTTTGCTGCAAAATTTTTTGAAATCAGTCTACTCCTTTAGAAGACACAACTGATTTTAATAAGTCGCAACATTTGATCGAGCATGAGAAAAGCAACATTGATGTTAAGTCCCGTAATGATTTGGTCCAACAGAATTTCATGAAAAATAAATTTTCTGGAAATCATTTGAACGAATTTCTTATTGCACAAGTAAAACGTTGGTCAGTTAATTTAAAAAGAATCATAGTAATAATACTATATCTAGCCCGGCAAAATTTACCTTTTTGGGAAATAGAACTCTTCTCATAAAGTACCGGTAATTTTTTACAAGTGATTAAAACCATTTCAAAATTTGATGCAGTTATGGCCAAACATATATAATGTATTCAAATAAATGGTAAAAACTTGTCCCATTATTTAGGGAATAAAATACAAAATTAACAAGTTGAAAATGCAAGGCATTTTCGCAACGAACTTCCAAATGTAGACTTACTTTAAAACAATTTAAAGAAATTAAAATTATTATGTTGTAATAATTATAAGTATTCAGATAAAATACAAAAATTTATAAACAACAAAAGAGACATTTTAATATATTTTATTTTATTGAATAAATATTTTAAAAGCTATATATTAGTTCTCATCAATAAGATAAGAAATTTTTTTTTTTTTATATGAATCTAATTATTTTCGGTAATCAAAATTTAAGTTTAAACAATGTCTATAATATTGGAATAATTGGCATGAAATGCTATAAATTGTTCAAATATGTGTCGCATACTGATTTTAAACTTATTTAAAATTTTAATTATCCCTGTGGATTTTCCCGGGGGCTCGGCGTCCCCGTGGCCCGATTTTAACTGACATCAAAACTTAAGCTCTGGACACAGAGCTGAATCGATTGATGTATCACACATTGATGTCCGACCATTAAAAAGGCCTCGGACACACAGACACACAGACAAATAGATTTCATAAACGAACGAAGTTCGTTGAAAATTATCAATTATAGTAGGTAACACAAAAAAAATTATTAAAATCATATTATACAAAGCTAAATAGTTTTCAGTTACATTATACTGGACTCCTAACATGCTTCGTCAGGAACAAATTACTATAATTATAGAATGTGTACTTTTAGGTTATTTGAGCAACAAAATTGAAATACCTTTGCAGATCCAATTATCTGATGATGCAAAGATGAAAAAAATATAGATGCACTTGATTTGGCTGATGAGCTGGTAACGTTTAGACCATATGCTTACGATAAAAGTAATTCCTTCAAAATTTTAGAATACATAGTAAAAAATTATTTGGTTCAGATATTCCCGATTTAACGATAGCTTTCAGAATAATTTAACTTTACCAGTAACAGCTGCTGAAGATGAACGATTGCTTTCTAAGTTAAAATTAATAAAAAATTGTTTACGGTCAACAATAACACAAGAAAGAATGGAAAATTTAACAATTTTGTTGTTTCTTTGTAATTCATCGTGTTTCTAATAAAATATATACCTTTACAAATGTGCATTATTCCACTTTTAAAATATGCATTGTCTTTGGAGGACAAAATTCTTACCGCACACCGGCGTCAGTATAACCTGACATGGCCTTGAACATCTCACTTTCAGTTTTCTTAACATGCATACATACCTTACTTCACTCATTAACTACAATATTTGTTATATATTCTTCTGCCAACATACATCATCTATTATAAAGGTTACATTACAAGCAGAGACATAGGTTTTTTAACAACGCCCATATCTTCTCGATAGGATTTAGTTATAGATGATATAGAGTTACATGACCATATTTTGCTAGTAGTTAATCAACTACAAACACCTGACGAACAGGTTCATTTGCCTTAATACAATTCTGGCTTGGCATCGTTACATTCAAAGGAGCTATTTCGTTTCTTCAACCACTTCTGCTATCTGTTTTCTTCCAACTCCAAGTAGGTTTAAGGTGCACAAGAACATGATGATATAACGAATTGTCTATAACCAACACTGAACTTAGTTCCAAATTCGGTAATAACTCTTTATCCAGCCACATTTTGAAATGGCTGTGATTCTTATCATCGGGATATTCCCCAGTTTTTAAACCAGATCCAAATATCAATGCTATATTTAGAATAAACTTATTTTTCGCGCATCTGCGTGAATAATTATTATCAAACGTTTCCCTTTTGGGACTGGCGATTTCAAACCATTTGTGGTTTCATAATCTCAACTCTTTGATACAGTGTGCGAACCTCTTCTTTATATTTATCAAAATTTGTTTAGAAATATATTACGCTTTGCTCTTATATTGCATTGTTCAACAGTAATTTTTTCTGTTATCAACAGTTTTTCCAACAAAATCCAGCTCATATAACTATTCGTCTGAACGAACCCAATTTTCCCATGTTCTTTAAATTCCTCGAACACTGCTTTTAAAGTCGGTCTACATTTAGGCATTGCTGCGAAGTGATGCATAATATTTTTTAGGATTTCTTCCTTAAACTCATTCACTGTCGACTTTGGACTTGGTTTTGTTGTGTTTTTTTCTGATGAACTGAATTTACTGCAGTGAGGTTTGAACATGCTTTTTTGAACAATTCTTTGCACGGTTTGCAATAAAATGCTTGTTGCTTCGGTCACATGCTCTTCTAAATTGTTCAGGTTAAGGGACTCTGAATCGTCTACGCGTTTCAAAAATTGAAATACGATAAAGGCAATCTCCCGTCCTTGACGATGAATGACATCCCTCTTGTTCATATTACTCTAAAAAAATATTAAAATTAGTCAACCACTAAACGCGCATTCTTTTCAAATACTTGCATTGCTTAATAAATCAGCTAACAGTTGTTTTGAAAAAACTGCTTTGATGACTAGGACTTGATAAAAACTACTAAAATAAAACTGAAAACTAAACAAGCTGTTCACAAAAACAAAAATGACAATGACATTTACAAATACTATTGCAATCGGTTGAATTTGTACACTGTTACCATAGGAAATTTTGACCGAACAAAAAACTGTGAACCTACATGTTAGAAGAGAAATTTGAAAGTAAAGGAAACAGGAATTATGTGCAATCCAAATAACTTCAAATGTATTGGTTTTTCTACGGGATGAATTTTTAGTGTATATATAATCTTACAATCAATATATGTACGCTAATTAAAATTTTAAACTGGTACAAGTTACGAAGATAGTAATGAAAGTTTTAGAAAAATGTTTTTTTATGACATGAATACACAACTTGATAGTTTTATAAAAATATGAAAAATGTGTAACCCTATTAACACGATTTAGTAGTACTACTACAATTAAATATTAATGAAAAGAAATAAAAGTTCTGATATTATATGATTGTCTCTGTTTATTAGGCAAATCAATGCATTTCTGAATATTGTCAGCGTAAACGACGATTTTCTTAACAATATTTTATTTTACACAAAAAATGAAGAATTTGTGACGATTTATTAAAATTGTAATGCTCGCATGATGTTTGTAGGTCGTATTGTAGTTTATAGAATCTTGACGATAAAAGTTTACTAGAACCTATTGCGCATATAACGTCACCCACCATCCAATAACAATTCCACTCTACCCACTGACCCTGCCGGTGCAGGGGTCCTAATGGCTTCGCCGTTTGAAATAATTCTGGGTAAACGCGAGTTATGTAATTCCCCATTTGTTATATATATATATATATATATATATATATATATATGTAAAGAAACTAATAATTAAGAAATTATTAGAAATATTAGGAATGCGCTAAGTGATGTGCAACAATGTAAACCAAGGACAATTTTATACAGTTTATTAACGTTCATAGGAACGGAAGCGCTACTTTGTAGCACAGACGATAAGTGACACTGCAGATGCCAGGTCACAGGCGGTCACAGACAGTTACGTACCGAGATTACCTAGAAAGTAAGCTAGCAACAGAGTAATTATGAATATAATTAAGATCGCAACATTGTATTATAAATAGAGTCAAGTGTAAGCAGACATTAGGTCTGCAAGTTCCCACAGCCATGTGAGGGGGTAGGGATATTATAAAAGGCCCAGGAGACCCAGTCGACGACAGTCAATCCTTCGTTCAGCTTTAACACTGCAGTTCGTTAGATTACTCTTTGTTGTACAATTAATTAATGTATTTCGACTTAGAATAATTCAGTTCAAGTTTGTCAAAATTCAATATTAATTTCTGTATAAACAAATAAATGTGTTAAGGAGGAAATGTCTTTTTAAAAAGGACCGCTCCCAGCCACGAACCTTAACTCGCGTAATACATTTTAAGACATAGTTACTATTTCAGGTGTCACCATTTAACTATCTTCATCTTCGCCACAAAATACATTCCAACACAACAATAAAGCGATATAGGTTTTTACTATATTAAAAATTAGCGGAACAGCATACAGGTAGATTATCCTTTTCAGAACAAGGCATATGTTTAAAGGCAATAAAGCAGTCGGTCCAATAAACATAATTATAAACTATGAAAATCTCGCATTAGGCATTGCTTACTTACATACCGTTAGAAAATATTCGAAATTTTATGGCGATAACAAGTTAAATCACAAGATATTTTTGAACAATGTTAAAACACTTATACGGGGATTATCGGACGAACAGTATAAATTAAATTGGGTAAAGTCAGTGTTAAAAGGTGGCACAGAAATGTGGCTTGGTTTAATTGAAAGCGAGCTAGAAACATTTTCAGTATTTGAACATAAATTTTTAAAGCACTTTTGGGGGGACAATCAATAATTCAAAGTAAGGGATGATTTAATTATGGGCAAATACAATCAGGACTTAGGAGTAACCCGAGTATTATATGCGATAAAGAAGTTAATTAATTTGTCTGTAAATAAGAGTTTTTTTTTAGTAATACCTGACTAGTCTCCAGTATGACTGATAAGATAGAAGAGATTCATGAAAGTTTGAGATCTGAGGGGATAGGTAATTGGCTTTCGGGAAAGCGTTTATGTGGAAAAATTAAAGAAGTAGAATCCAGAAGTTAAGAGTGTGTTAGAGACCCAGGAGTCAAAGATGATAGCTCTTCTATTAAATCTAAATTAAAACATGCAGGAACAATAGGAAACATGAAGGAAATAAGTGACAAATTGGGTAAAAATGTTTAGGAGTCACGAGCAGAACTTGGAGAGAATATTTCAAAATTGGGGAAAAGTTTAAAACTAGGAAGTAAAAAGAATAAAGAAAATTTAAAAAGATGAGTGAAAAAATAGCTTTGGGTTTAAAAGAAACTAACAAAACCATTGAGGAAATGAAATTTGAAATTAGAGAAAAATAGTACAAATTTTAAAGCTTTAGATAAAAGGGTAAATGAAATAGAGAGAAGCTGTTTAGCTGGTTTTAAAACATTTAGAAATAATTTGGGCAATTGAAAAACAGACTTGGGGAATAAATTAAAAAATTTAGAAGATAGAGTGGAAAATATTCATGTTGGAGAACCGATGAGGTGGAGTCCAATCAGTGTACCGTTGGAACAACATTCAAAATTTTATTCGAATAATAAATTTAACCCTAAGATATTTTTAAATAACAAAAACTTTAATACAAAGTAGCTGAGATCAGCAAACAAAGTTAAATATTGTGAGGTCCATGTTGAAAGGGACTGCCGAAATTGGGTTTGGACTAATAGAAAGTGAGTTGAGTCCATTTATAGACTTTGAAATTAAATTTTTAAAGTTATTTCTGGGGAGACAATTGGCAATTTAATGTCAGAGATAATTTATTGATGGGTAAATATAATAGTGATGCGGGCATGACAAGGAAGTTGTATGCGATTAAGAAATTTATCGTTGCCAAACAACTTAATCCTCCTCAAGAGGACAAGCAAATTATAAAATATTTAGTAGGTCACTTTGAAACGAAAGTAAGGCAATGCATAGCATTACAAAATAATGTTGAGAGATGTGTTTTTAGAATACTTTCAACGATATGATGATATGGACTAACGAAGGAGAATGGAGATCAAATCATGGTCCCAGCCCATGAATGCTTTTAGATTCCAGAGAAATAATTTACAGGAAAAATATCAAGGCAGACCATTTGAAAGAGGGAATACAAAAAGAAATAATTAGAATAGAGGAAATGCCATTAGGTGCCACGGAGGAAGGGCAAATAATGAATCCCGTACCTTTTGGGAATAGAACCGTTGCCCAGGGAAGGGAAAATATGAGAGATTTACAAAGAGATGGCATGACTAATAGTAACAATAATAGAAGAATATACACAGAGATAGCTAATCAACTTGGAACGTCAAGTAGGCAGGATTTTTAGATGCAGACAAATTAAACTAAGAAAGTATATGAATTAGTAAATATGAACATGCGAATGAATTTATAAAACCTTGAGTTATAAAATGATTAAAAAGTTAATAAAGAAAATTATTCACTACCTATAATAAAATGGCAAGTAGAAGAAAAAGAGATAAAATTGCTCTTAGACACAGGAGCTGAAGCAACGTTAGTAAGTGAAGATTTTATTAAAGATAATTCAGAAGCGTTAATGCAGAAAGTTTTCCCCATTAAAAAAAATAATTTAGTATCGCTGAATAATAAAAACTTTGAAGTTATTAAAAGTATCATGATTCTGAAGGTGGAGTTAGGAGAGGTGGAGATTGAGCAAGAGTTTTTAATAGTGCAAGGGTTAAGAATTGATGCTATTCTGAGAATAAATTTTATAAAGAAGATGAAAGATATAATAGATACCGAGAATAAAGCGATGATTATGGGAAATTTAAATCAATTTGAGAAGGAGATGGTAGGTGAAGCAGATAAGAATTTAAGTAATAGGTGCCCTGGTGAAGTTACAAAAGAAGTTGTATCGTTTTTAGAGAAAAAGACAGAATTATTTGAAATTGCAGAAGATAATGTTAAAGAGATGGAAATAATAGATGAAATGGATGAAAATAGTATGACTGCAGGTGTTGAAAAGGAGAGAAAGTACTTTCTGTGAATGCAGCTCTTAAAAATAAAATAAATAAAGGTAGTAAAATATTAAATAATGAAGAAATAATTTGGAAGATAAAATTTAATAAATCGTTTGGGATAATTGTGATTAAAGAATAGAATCGTTTTGTAAAATAGGATATATACAAATATGGAGCAGTAGCGTTTGGTTTGTCGAAACATTCATTTAAATATGCGGATGTAATAATGAATTCGAAACGTAGGAAAAAGGAAGTAATTGATTAAGTGAAAGAGAACGAAAAATATTAGATTGTAGATAAATTTAGAATAGAGTTAAGAAGAGTTTGGTTAATTGTAACATAGGAATAGATGAATTTTTAAAAGAAGAAAAGCCACAATAAGAAAAAGATTATGCGTGCGTATTATAAAACTGGTTCTAGATAGCAAGTAGTTGGAAATAAAAATAGTAAAATTGCACATATATTCGGAAAAATAACGCAGACTTTGAATTTTATTTTTGAATTTAGGTAAAAATAGCGTGATAAGGGGTCACGAAAGGTCAGTGAAATCCAAATGCTATACATAAAGCCCACCAAATATAAAAGAAACCGGATAAGAATAGGCATTTTGTAAAATTCATTGATCCACCCTGCATAATATAGATGTACTATAAATACATAGCAATTAATGTGCAATAGTGAAAACACACTTCCCGTGTATTTAAAACTCCCAATTTTGTATCAATAATACAGCCGTGTAAGACGTATATATAAAAATAATTGACCGTTTAGAAATAATGTAAAAACGGATTAAATACCAAGTTTATACCCTATGAAAATCAGTCAATTTCAAGCTTAAATACACAGTCATTTGTTTTTACTTGTTAATTATCAGAAAAATACATTTCCAGTTGCATAAAACATTCGCTTTATGTAGCGTAAAAACTGTATTATTCTTGTTAAAAAATAACGCTTTAATCTTAATAAATATGCATTAAAAACTCGTTGATAAAGCAATTATAGCTATAAATTAATTAGCCAATTTGACTTTTGTATAACAATTTAAATTTTAAATAAAGAATTCTCTCGAATGCTCTGCACTAAAAATAAATGCGTCATCTGTACTTAGAAGAACTTAAATACCTAATTAATAAATATGCTTTATTCTAAGAAGCCGCTGGGACATTAAATATTCATAACATTGATAAGAATTCATTTTATTATCTTTCGCGTTGCTACTGGATAGTAAGCGACGCCAAAATAATTTTATACGTTAAACGGGGACGGGCAGCGCACGTCACTAAGAAATAAATTACGCTAATTTTGTAATTAGCTAAGAATTTTCAAAAGTCTTGCGTCTGTAAGGTGTATCATCTTTTGAATGGAATCCTGTAAAATCTCGAAAACTTTAAAATAAAGATAATTTTTATATATAAGAAAGAGCAATCGACATTAGATTCATTCTATGAATCGGTTCGATGTCATTCATTCGATTCGATTAAGCCGCGAACATGTGAAAGCTGTTAAATGCAGTTATTTTATTTTGTGATATACAATAAAGATGGAAAATTTTTCGAGATTAAAAGGTACTTGAAATTTAATTGAATAATTACACAAAGAAAGCACTTTGGTTTCTAAACGGAGATTTAAATACTATAAAAATCTTGTAAGCTGATTTTGACGTCAATTAATAATAAAACCAGGAAGGAAGATTTGGATGCCCGATCTTTTAACATATAACCATAAGTATAAACTCTTAAAATCTTTTATTTGTAACTGATATTTGAGTATTTGTCACTTAATTCAAGGTAGACTAGGTCTTAATCATATAACTTTTTTTTATAATGGTATTCGCCAGAAGAGTTTATAGTCAGAGTTCGAAACACTGTGACTTTTAAAAAAACTATCTGTTAAGTACTTTTTTGGCCTAAGCAAACCTTACAAGCGTGGGAATCAAGAAATTTGAGTTCTGTAAATTGTAAGCAACTGCCCGTTAATTGGAAAACATTTTTTCGTAACCTATAAAACTTGGCCACTAGCTATTTTAGCGACTTTATTAACGTACATAATTTTTCTTTTCTTTATAAACGTTACTTATTTTAGTGTACTTCCCTTCAAAAACTTTACACTTTTTTCTGTGTGTCTAAATAGTATGCACATTTCAGTTGCTATAGTAGATTATGTTAGTGCAGGTCCGTCCTTGTACCTGTTTTCGTCACAACGACATCGAAGGATACGTCTGAAATCCACAGAGTTTACGTCCTGTACTCTTGAACGGTTAGGTTGTATTGCTCAGTTCTAGCAATGTTATTTTAATTTACATAATTTGTTCTTATTGATTGTGATTGTATATTGTACAAATAAATTTGTGTACTCTGCATGAAATTCTCAAAAATTGCACATTAATAGTTAATTTAATAACAATACGGGCGTTAGAAAAACTTATAGAAGTCACAAATTGGAATCGATCCTGACACGAATTGCCTAACACAGCCTCAAACTAATGCACTGCATAGTTCTACACTATTTTCCTTACTATCGAGACAAGCTAGAAATTAGAAACGTTAGTAATTTACTCTTCTATTTTCGGTCCCGCTGTTACAAAGCGTTCTTTAGATTTTCTCGTTTGAAATAAAGAAAACGAATTTAAAAAGATCTCTGTCATTTATTTGAATAACTAAAATTATATAAGGCAAAATTAAAGGATCCGCATAAATCTTTATAAGTGGATTTTGGTAACGTGTTTAAAAGTAACAGTGCTGTTTAGGATATGATAAAGATAATGCTCAATAATTCAATTTGTGCTTGAGGTTGTTTCAGATTTCCTTTTTATTCGTTTTATTTAAAGTGTTTTAGACAGATTTGTACTATTTACGTAATAACTGTCGTGCTAAGAAGGATATCATTAAATCTTTGTAAAATGACATAAATTAGATTATACAAAAACTGCAAGCAATGTTTTGTTTTGTTGACCAAAAGCCGCTCTACAACAAACGTTGAACCGTGTAGCATAATTGATATAACGTTAGGTATTAATGATTGCTAAGAGATTTAGTGACGAGAATTATTGTTACAGAAGCATTGAAAATTTAATCAAAAACGCAACCTATATACTTGTCATTCGTGTACGTACTAATTCACTTCCGTCTTTAGTTTACGTCGTTGTGAACAAACAGTTATAATCCAGTTTGTTTCGCCACAATATACTTCAACATAATAATTTGTGTAGTACATCTTAGATGCAGAAATTAGGTTCATTAACCCTTTTAGATAGAATATCTGGAAAACGGTTACTTTCAATTTTAACTTCGCCGAACAAAGTTTTGGGTTTGAAAGCTTGAAAAGTTAAACCTTAAGTATCAACTAGCTACTTAAACGGGATTAGGAGTAATTTACATAAAGAACTATAAACTGCCTTTTATGATTCGATGAAGTTGTGGTATGCATAACATTAAATCTTTTGTATTAGATCTTTGACTTCTTTAGAGTTGGGTACTATTTCAAAATTCAAATTTAAAGATCTATGCAAGTTAAGGTTCGGGCTTTGGGAGCTGCGTTTTTAAAAAAACACTTCCAAAACTTCACAAATTTATTTTAATTGATACAGAAATTAATGTGGAATTTTGACAAACTGATTTTAACTTTGAATCAAAATAAATTAACTAATTGAACTAATATTGAGTGTCGCCTAAGCAAACTGCAATGTTAAAGCTGAATACTTTAACTGACTGCCGGGTACTTAAGCTCCCGGGCTTTTTATATGTTCCTACCCCTCACATGGCTGTGCGAACTTGCAGATCTCGTCTCTACTTTACTCTTTAATTCAACACCTTGTCACATTGTTACAATCTTATTTTCTAGGTAATTGTGATATATTAACCATCTGTGACCTGCCACCTGCAGTATCACTATCGTCTGGAATACATTGTATTGCATCTGTTCTCATGAACCGTTAATAATCTGTTTGGTTTATCCTTGTACCACATTGTTGCAATTGACTTATAATTTCTTTAATAATTTCTAATAAGTTCCTATTAGATTCTATTATTTAATATATAGATAAATTGAAGGATACATAACTCCTCCCGACGTAAATGAAAAATTAAGGTTTTACTTAATTTCTAAATTCATAAAGTTCATTATTTAAAATTCATTGTTTCTAATGGTACACTTTTTGTTTCTTTATTTCTCTTTGTTTCCTTAAATCTAAAACTGTTTCTTTTATTCTTATATCTAAGATACATTTTGTAAAATACATATATAATTAGAAAAATTATTAAAATGATTAACACAATTGTCCAAACGCTTATATTGTCATAGTGTAACTTGAGCACTTTGAGTTCACGTCAATGTTCTTTGTAGTTTTCCATTAATTTCATGGCGTGGTTGAGGTCGTCTAAGTCTAGATGCTCTAGCTGCATGGGTTTCTTGAGTATTTCTTCGTCTTTTTGTTGTTCTATCTTAAACTGTAGTTCCGGTAGGTTTGCGAGTTTCTTTGTTGCTATGGGGTCTTGATAAACTCTGATTATTTCGTCTTTCAATTTTACATAACAGTTTTCTTTAAGGGTAATTAATTTGGTTCCGGTTAGTGCTAGGTATTTTCATCTTGATTGCAGTGGATGGTTGCTATTACTTCTGTTGGGAAAATGGCGATCCATTTGTTTTCTGTAACCTTTTGAATTTTCATGGTGGTTATTAGTACGGGTTTAGCTTCACAGTTTTCGTAATGATATGAAAAGATTCGAAAATTTTAATAATTGTACTTGGCAAGAGATGTCTTCTTGAATGGTTGTTGTCGTCAACGATTGGAATAAATATCGGTTTGGTGTTACTTCGGTACATTTGTCATTTGTATAACCATATTTTAGTTCATTTAAGAATAGGAATTTGGTTTTGGGTATGATAACTTGGTATGTGCTAGTAACTTTCATTGGAAAAGCAAATAAATAATAATAATTATAATTGTTACACTCTACCATTTGGATCTCTATTAAAAATATTATTTTTTTGTTCTTAATGTAGCCTCTAACTAAAGTTATTTTTTCAAATATTAGAATGTTTAATTCTGTTACATCAAAAGGTAGTATACTGTTAGTTATAAATGATCCAATTCTTAATAATTCCTTTAATAAGTCGGTTGGTTTAATGATACTAGAGTGTAAGGTATTTAATTTTGCAAATGTTACTGCGTTTTCTAAAGTTGCCAAAATTTGTTGAATTAAAGTAAAGGTTGATATTATTTAAGTAAATATTGTATTAAATTTAATTAAACCTCGCATGCCTAATATGGTAGTTTGCATGTTAGTTTCAAGGGTCTGTGTTCGGTTGTCTATACTGTCCTGGTTTCTTACTAACTTTCTCAATGTTTCGTTAAATTTTATAATTGTTGATTGGGTTAGTAATATTTGGTTGCTAATTATGGTTTTTATGTCGTTTTGGTTCTCAATTAAATCTTGTATTGCGTTGTCATAACGTTCTGGGTCTTGATTATCTAAATTGCCTGTGATAGCTTTTACTATGTTACCTAATCCGTTGATTAGAACTCTTTTTCGTCTCGTAGTTTGTTCGGTGGGTATTAGTCTATTAAATTTATCTTCTATGTTTCTTAGAATGCTTTCTATTATACTGTCGTAATTCATCATTTTTATTGCATATTGTTTTCCGAATTTTGTTGTGTCCATTGATTGTTTTAATCGGTAATAATTGTTAGTTCGAATTTTTGTACGAATGTCCAATAGTCTATGGTATTTTGCATACTGCCTAATTTTATTGGTAGTATACCGGGGGTTGTTTTTATATCATCTATTATTATTTTGTTACCGTTCTACCTGGGCGAAGGTTGACGGTAACGGTGATGATTGTCTATCTGAAATTACAGGGTGTTCTAAATTTTTCAAGTGAATGTACTTCGTTATTTTGCCGTTGTCTACTACTGCTTTTTGAAATGTTATATGATTTATTATTCCTATATTGTTATTTAAATTTACTATAATTTTTATTTTTTTCCCCGTTCGGGGTTCTATTGTGTATTTTTGTTCAACTTGGGTATTTTGAAATTTAATGGGAATTCGTTCATATTTCGTTCTTAGTAAACGGTTCTTTATGTCGATGTTGGCTCCTAATTTTCTTAGAAGGTCCATTCCTAATAGTCCGTTTAATTTGTCATTGAATTCGAAAATACAAAATGTATGCTTCATTTCACGTTAAATGTTTTGAGTAAAGGTATGTTAGCTACGAATTAGTGTAAGGTTGTTTGATGAGCTGTTTTAATTTTAAGCGTTTTTTTCCCTTATTATCTAAATAGTGTTTCTTTACGGTTCGAGCGCTAATTAATGTTTTTGAGGATCCGGTATCGATTAATAGTTTGAATTCGGCATGGGGTATTTCTATGTAGGGTAGTACAAGGCGATTTATGTTATTTAAGTTTATTAAATTTGGTCGTATATAAAGCAGTTTATCTAAAAATTTGAGCACGCGTTTTTTTCGCCGTCCTCTTCGTAAGTTTCGTATGGTTTGTCGCGTTCATAAGTTTCTACATGGTTTGATTCATCGTTCGTACTGGGCTGAATGTAATTATTCTGGTCATTGTCAAATTTTTCTACTTCTTGATGAAATAGTTCTTCCGATGTAAAATTGCGTTTTTGATGAGGGTTTGGTCGGAAGTGTGTTATTTCTGTATTTTGTCAGGTGTTACCAGATGAGGTATCCATGGGCGTTGGTTTGTAATAGTTATTAGGATTGTTACTGTTATTTGTCATTGGTGTATTTTTAATAGGGTTTGCGCTGAATGCTGGTTTTGTTAATTTGCGCTTTAGCTGAATCTTGGTTGAAATGCGAATTTCGTAAAATTTGAGTTAAACATTGGGTTTAAAATATGTTTATATTGATTATTAAAATTCGTATTGTTGAAATTTGGGTTATTAATTCGCGGTTGATTTGTTTATGCGTTGAAGATTGTAAATTTCTGTTAGGGGATTGTTTGTCTCGCGGCTTGTATAGTTTTTATTGATGAGTAACTTTTATTTGCGTTAGGGTTGTATAGTCTGTTTTGGTAATAAATTACATTTTCTTCTTCTATTACTAGGTTCATGGCTTTTTCTAAGTTTTGGGGACGTTGGAATCTAATTTTATCTGATAGTCGTTCTGGTAAAGCGTTTATATATGTGTCCAGTGCCATTTCGTCATACATTTTTGTTTTTAAATGTCGAATATTTTTATCGGGTTTTTCGATTTTTAGTTTCGTTAGGATTAAACTTCTCAGGTCTTGACATTTCAGTCCGAATTGATACGAGGATTGGTTGTTTTCCATTCTAAAGTTTATCAAGTCTCGTGCAAAGCATTTTATATTGCGTTGGTCACCAAAATATGCAATTAGTATGCGTATAAAGTCCAGTCATTCCTCAAAATCGTCTCGGCTGGCAATTAGTGTTAGTGTCCATCCGGTCAGTTTACTTATTACCAAGCGAAAGAGTAATACATTTCTTTTGTTATCTCCGGGTTTGTAAAAGGTTTTCAAAATATTTAGCATGCTCCGATTGAATTCGTTTGTTGAGCCTGCTCTCCATTAAAGATTGGTATCGTTTTAAGGTAAAGTTTCATATCTAAACTTATTTTTGATAAGGGTTGCTTTCGCTTTTACTCAGTTTCAAGTTTTGTAAAAATTGAAATTTATTTCGCGGTTTGTACTGTTACTTTTGGTTGGTTTATTAATTTTTAGTTTGAAGTATGTTGAGTTATTTAAAGAATCGTAGTTGTTTATATTTGTTTTTTGTTACATGGTGCGGTAATTAATTCGTGGGATTTATGCTCAATAATGTCTGGTTAATTGTTGTAATCTTGACTTCGTTTAATTTTGTTTTGCGGACGTTAATTTGTCGTAAATAGTACTTAAGTGTTGCTTCCTAAAAGGTTTTCGACGTGAATAAATAATTGATTGCGGTAACTTCTTCACTTTGTGTATTTAGTGCCAATTAAGACTTATTTAATTTTAATTCTGTTGATTTTATTAAGTCCGTGGGTGATTGTAATTTTATGACGGTCTAGGATGTTTTCTCTGTGATTATCGTCTCATCACCTTTGACTTTTAACTTTAGTTGCAAGTTTTCAGTTAATTGCTTTGTTCAATGTTGCCTGTTATAATTAATAAAATGTTACTTTGTCTTGTCACCTTAGGTGTTAAATATAAAGTTTGCAATTTTTTCAGTCTACCGTTTTGTTGTAATAATTGTCTTTTATGTCTACTTGAAGATGTAATTTAGTCTCGTGCAAATTTAATTGCGTAAATGCTTTTGTATAATATGCAATTATGTTTATTGAAGTTATTAATACTTTTCTGAAAAGTGTTGTTTTCGGTTGGTGTGAGGATTAATAGTTTGCGTCTTTAATTTATTAATTACTGCATAAATGTTACGTGTGATAATTGTATTTCGTTATATTTAGATATTGCGATGCGTTTTCGAATAAATCTTTTTAGTAGTCGCTTTGCTGTACTTAGCTATTAGTACTAAAATAGCTCTTAACAACGTCGCGTTGGATGAATGACGTTTTATTCACTGCTAAATTTCCGGTGTTATTTTATGTGAGGATTGCGCAATAAGTTTGCACGCTTGTTTTTAATTAATTATTGTTCAATAGTTTAGGTTAATAATAGATTTGCAGAGTGCGTTTCTGTAATTTATAGATATGCTCTGAAGGTTAAATCGTTTCTGTTATTGCTTGTTTGTGAGAATTGCGTTTAGCTTTTTGGTATTAAATGATGGAGTTAATTACGTTCTATTTTTACGTTTGTTAGATTAGACTGTTGCGTTTTCGTATTAATTATTATTTGTATTTTGTTTACGTTTGGTATTTATTTAATATTTGTGCACCAGTTATTTTGGTAATATTTGTTTGTACTCTTCAGCTCTAAATATTCTTTCGTTTTAAACAAGTTTTCTTTTGCTTTAAAAATCCCTTTAAAATCTAATCTCTTTTGCTTTAAAAATAATCTTTTGTATTTGAAAACAATTTCCTTAATTTATAAGTGAATTTTTTCGTTAAATGGCATACAAAAAATTCTGTACATAAAAATAAAAAATTCTCTTATACTAGCAAATATTAATTATAGTTTGTAATAATCAATTTGGTTTAAGGAAATGAACTTACATTAATTTCTTCGAGGGTTTCATAAACTTTGTTTTCCGATTTTTGGACCCTTTGTGCTCTTTTGACATCCGTATGGCTGCGTCAGTTAAGGTTCGGGCCTTGGGAGCTACGTTTTTAAAAAAGCACTTCCAAAACTTAACAAATTGATTTTAATTGATACAAAAATTAATGTGGAATTTTGACAAACTGATTTTAACTTTGAATCAAAATAAATTAATTAATTGAACTAATATTGTGAGTCGCCTAAGCAAACTGCAATGCTAAAGCTGAATACTTTGACTGACTGCCAGGTCCTTAAGCTTCCGGGCTTTTTATATTTTCTACGCCCTCACATGGCTGTGGGAACTTGCAGATTTCATGTCTGCTTTACTCTTAATTCTACACTTTGGTACATTGTTACAATCTTATTTTCTAGGTAATTGCAATATCTTAACTATCTATGACCTGCCACCCGCAGTATCACTATCGTCTGGAATACATTGTATTGCATCCGTTCTCATGAACTGTTAATAACCTGTCTGGTTTATCCTTGTACTAAATTGTTGCAATTGACTTATAATTCCTTTAATAATTTCTAATAAGTTTCTATTAGATTCTATTATTTAATATATAGATAAATTGGGAGATACATAACTTCTCCAGACGTAAATGAAAAATTAAGGTTTTACTTAATTTTTAAATTCATAAAGTTCATTATTTAAAATTCATTGTTTCTAAGTGTACACTTTTTGTTTTTTTATTTCTCTTTGTTTCTTTATATCTAAAACTGTTTTCTTTATTCTTATATCTAAGATACTTTTTGTAAAATACATATATAATTAGAAAAATTATTAGAATGATTAACACAATCGTCCAAACGGTTAAATTGTCATAGTGTAAGTTGGGCACTTTGGGTTCACTTAAATGTTATTTGATAAACTCTTATTATTTCTATTAGATTCTATTATTTAATATATAGATAAATTGGGGGATACATAACTTGCATACAGTTGCAATATTAGGTAATATGGTCTATTCGCATTAACATTAAGATGACGTCAAATGTATTACTAAAGTGTTAGCAACTGTAGACAAATAAATACCTAGAATCGCGCTTGAAAGGTACTGTCAATTAACACAATAAAGGTTGTTGCCAGTTCTGTTCAGAGTTGTCACCAATTCCTCTTGCCAATAGGAATATTAGTAAAACTATCATTAAATACATTAGAATTATACCAATATTGGCAATGCCGCATTTTATCCAATTGTGACGTCATCCTAAAGTTAAAGCGAATGAACTATACCAATAATTACTTGGGCAAATAGGAGCGACTCTAAAAATCTTTAACACCTCTGTAGAACAGCTTACCCATATAGTAACGGTAGCGTTTGCTGCTATAACTATACCACGAGTTACATATCCCCCCTCTTAAAATGTATATAAAGTAAACGTAATTATTATGTTTTAGTAATAACATGTTACATTGTATTAAACGAGGGTTATAAATTAAGCGTTATCAGAGTTCATATCAGAAATAAAAAAGGAAACGACTACTTTACATTCCAGACACTGTCTGATGACACAGGTGCAGAAACAATGAACTGCAATAGAGGAGGCTCATTTATAATTACTTAGAATGAGACAATGTTTAATTATCAAGAAATATCAGACAGAAAGATCTGCGCTTTCCCACAAGATGGTGTGAAACCAGAGACTTCATATAAACTGTGAGAAGCCCCTGATAGCCAGTCAGTCTTTTAACTTCGTAACTTTAACATTGTTGGTGGTTCAAGCTACCCAAACATTAACAAAAATTACCAACCAATTAAGACTATACAAGCAGCGTGACCAATACCGACACAAACTAAATTTGCATTATTTCACACACTGACAAATCATTTGTGAATTAATAATGCAAACTTTAGTAATCCAAATTTCAATAATCAATTTCGACAATTTCCAAACAAACAGTAAATTCGACTTTTACAAGACCTTGTACAAATAACACACCCAAGTTCAATCAGAACACAAATCGAACATGGCTAACATTCGGCGTAAATCCTAACAGAAACACACTCATGACGAATATTAATAACAACCCCACTAATTATTGCAAACCAACCCCTTTGGACACATCATCTGGTAACACCAGACAGAACAGTAACATATCTCAAATGAAACCTGACTATATACAGAAACAAAACTTTACTTCCGAGGAACTATTACATCAAGAAGTAGAAGATTTCAACAATCAAGTTTTACCCGAAGACACAGGTAATTATGTAAATCCAAGTAGAGACGATAAGGCCAATCTCTCAGAAAACTACGAATACGACAGCTCTTACGAAAATTACAGAGGACGATGAAGAAAACGCGTACTCAAATTTTTAGTTGGGCAGAACCATATACGACCAGACGTAATAAATTTAAACAATACTAATCAATTCATTTTACCCTATATAGAATTACCACAAGCTGAAATTAAATTATTAATCTATACAGGATATTCAAAAACTTTAATTAGCCCCAAAACCGTGCAGAAACATTATTTAAATTTTGTGGAAATAAAAACTTTTAAAATCAAAACAGCACACAAAACGGCATACACCAATTAATTGCAAATACACCAACCAAAAGCTTTCAATGTAGAAATAAAACACAAACTTTGTATTTTTGAATTCAACGACAAATACGACGAATTGATAGGCATGGATCTTTTAAGAAGATTAGGAGCGGATATTGATATATATATATATATATATATATATATATATATATATATAATAATCGGCTATTAAAAACAAAACACGGACAAATACCAATTAAATTTCAAAACAGTAACATTCAAACCTATCAAAAATACACAATCGCACCTAGGACAGAAAAACAAGTAAACGTCTTAGTAAATTCGAAAAGCGATATAGGAATCATAAATCACATGTCATTTCAACAAGGAGTAGAAACACGTACCGCGTTAGTACATATAAAGCACAACTACGCCACTATAACAATTTTGAAATCAAACGACTACCCTATACAAATATCTTTAACGACACCAATAGGAGGACTCGGTAAGTAATTCTAATCCCACAGATCACGATAAAATGTTTAAATAAATTTAATTATCAGTCGTTTTAATGATAATTTTAATACCCAATAAAAGAATTATGTTTTGAATACAGAAAGATATTCCATTGTAAAGGAATAACTTTAACTTTCACCAACGCAGTCAAACATAGTATTCAACTAACAGATAAGAAACCGATTTTTACCAAAGCATAAAGACTACCACAAGCAAGTCTAGAAGAAGCAGATAGACAGGTAGGAGATTTATTAAAGCAAGACATTATTCAACACACAAATTCACCATGGGGGAAGCAACCCTGTACTAATTGTACCAAAGAAATTAGATGCCTCAGGTAAGCGCAAATTCCAAATTGTGGTCGATTACACAGAACTCAACGAAAAAACTGTAGGCGATAAGTACTAACTACCAAATATTACAGAAATATTGTACAAACTAGGAAAATGGCAATCCTTTTCGACATTAGACCTCGCCTCAGAATAGCACCAAGTGGAATTGGACGAGAAGGAGATGACCAAACAACTTTTAGTACGCCCAGAGGACACTGTGAATGCAAACGCATGACGTTTGGTTTAAAGATATTCCCCGCCACTTTTCAGAGGGTTATAGATAATATTTTGAAAGAAACACACAACGAGAAATGTCTTGTATATCCTGACGACATAATTGTATATTCAACGTCACTCAACGAACACATAGACAGATTAAGAAAAGTCTTTGAGCATTTAAAAAAAGCGCACTTGAAAGTACAACTAGATAAGAGCGAATTCTTGCAAAGAGAAGTAGCATTCTTAGGACACATAATAACGCCACAAAATGTTATGCCAAACCCAGATAAAACAAAGGCCGTATTAAACTACCCATTACCAAAAGCGAACAAAAAAAATAAAGAATTTTTAAGATTCAGTAGATATTATAAAAATTCATTAAAGGTTATACACAAATATGCTTATTAAAGCAGTAGAGAAAATTAGGTGTATTCTTACGAATCACCCTTTGTTGGAGTACCCTGACAATTCAAAACCCTTTATATTAACAACGGACGTATCCAATGTAGCTTTCGGCGCAGTATTGAGTCAAAACAAAGTAGATACTGATAAATCAATCAGTTACGCATCACGAACATTAAATCAGACAGAACAAAAATATAGCACAGTTGAAAAGGAAGTATTAGCTCTAGTTTGGGCAACAAAATATTTTATACTATATATTTGTGTAAGAAAATTCCATACATACACAGACCATAGACCATTAGTATAGTTATGTAAATTAAAAAAACCCAAATCATAACTACATAGATGGAGGATTAGATTAGAAGAGTATGACTATGAGATATTATACAAGAATAGAATGTATCACAATAATGGGGACACATTGAGCCGAATACAACTCAACGCCATAGTTGCCGGTAGGGTAGACGAAATAGAGATGAGAGAAGACCCAGAAGAAATACAAACTACATATATTCAACTCAAAACGACGAACCTAAAACCGCAATTAAAATTCTAAACGAAGCGATAGATATGAAACCAAATCAATTTATAATTACCGAAGTCTTAACCAACCCAAACCCGGTAAATATGCAAAAACAGACAATAGGAGAATATATCACATTCAAATAACGAAAGATGACAACGAGGATCAAATAATTAAAATTTTAAAAGAATATACCCGAAGGAAAAACGTTTTTACTTTTATTTCACAACAGAACATTTGTACCAAAGATTTTCAGAATTATTTATTCAATTATTTAACTACTCAGGACCAGAGATTATCAGATGCACACGAAAACTAATAACATAAGATGACCCAGATGAAATAAACGACGTAATTCGTAACCAATACGAAGGTAAAACAAATCATCGTAGAATAAACGAAACCCTAAAACAACTCATAAGGAGATATTATTTTAAAAGTATGAAAGAACTAACTACAGATTTCATTAATCAATGCAAACTATGTGACATGTGCAAAATACGACAGATCACCACCAAAAATACCGTTAATGTTAACTAAAACACCCGACAAACTTTTTCAGAAATTATATGCAGAGACTTTAGTAGTAGAAGCTCAAAACTTTTTATCAATTGTAGGCGCATTCACAAAAGTAGGACACGCGATACCCATTACTTCAAAAATAGTATTGATGTAACTCAAGGATTTCTACAGTACTTTACATTTTACGGTACACCCGAATCAAAAACTTTAGATAATGGAAGTGAATTCAGAAACGACACTATACAAAACACCCCACAATTTCATAAAATAAATATCCAATTTATTAGAAAAAATCATCCGAAATTAAACGGATTAATTGAACGATTACATTTAACATTATTAGAACAGATCAGGTTTTTAAGATTTACGTACAAGAAAAAAATCCATCACCAATTTAATGTCATATGCCCTAATTGCTTATAACAATACAATTCATTCTTCGACCAACTCTCCACCCCCTCGAATTAACATTAGGACATTTAAACTCTTGCAACCCTTATGATATACACTATAATAAAGAAGCATATCAACAGTACGCCAAATATCATAAAGAAAAATTAAAAATCACTTATGATAAAGTCAAAAATAAATTAGACAGCGATAAGGAACGTATTACAAAAACCCGCAATAAAAACGCCAACATAAGCGGCTCTAGTAATTTAGGCCCATTTAAAATCAAAAAGATTTCAGACAAAAGTGTAGCAGTAGTAGACAACGGAAAACCGTAATGTATATTCATTTAAAGAATTTAAGAAGACATCATGTAATTTTAGACAGACAGTCATCACCTTTGCCGTCAACCTCCAGGTAGAACGGACAACATTACATTTGATTTTTCCAATGCTCCACCCGAAGGTACTACATTGGCCAGGAAGCGAGTTTTTTTTTACCTGGAAAATTTGGAATTTTGCCGAACCCTCATTGTTCTAAGCAAGGTAGGGATTTTTAACGTGCGTAACAATACTCACACACGGGACCTCCATTTTACCTCTCATCCGAACGAGGGTGTATTTTTGTGAAAAAAGCTCGCCTAACATTTTTCAAGCGGACCGTGTCGGGATTCGAACCCGGGACCTTGGGCGTAGTTGTCACACACATACCACTACGCCACGGAGCCGCCGGTAGAACGGACAACAACGGAATAATAGTAGAAGATATAAAAAACAACACCGGTACACCACCAGTAAAATTGGAAAGTATGCAAAACACAGTAGACTATTTGACTTTTGCACAGAAACTTGATTCAACGGAATTAAAACAAGAATTTTATATAATTAGAGACAATTATGACAGGCTGAAAGAATTAACAAACACACCCAGATTTGGAAACGAATTTTCAATAGAAATGCTTAATTACAAGAGTATAATGGAAAACGTCATAAAGAACACGGACACCAAATTCAATCAACTAATACCAACAAATTAAACCACACGACAGAAAGGAGGACTTATTAATGGATTAGGTAATATTATAAAAGCTATCAGAGTTAAATTAGACAACCAAGTTGCTGAACGATACGACAATGCAATACAAGGATTGATTGACAACCAGAATGGTATAAAAACTGTTGTTAGAAGTCATATTTCTTTAATTCAGTCAACTATAGTAAAACTCAACGATACTCTCCGAAAATTAGTAAAGAACCAGGACGGTATAACAAATAAAATACTAACCTTTGAAAGTAGCATGCAAACCACAATATTAGGAATGAGAGATTTAATAAGTTTTAACACGATATTCAATCAAATGATAGCAATCCTCACTGTAATTCAAAATTTTTTAGCTACATTAGAAAATGCTGTAACATTTGGTAAATTAAATACTTTACGTGCTAGTATTATCAAACCACTTGACTTATTGAACGAATTATTAAGAATCAAATCATTTATAACAAATAGTAAATTACCTTTTGAAGTAACAGAATTTAACAAACGTGTATTTGAAAAAATAGCTATAGTAAAAGATTATGCAATGAATCATGAAATTATATTTTTAATAGAAATTCCAATTATAGAAATTTACCCTTACAATTATTATCATTTATTTGATTTTCCTATGAAAGTTCATAGTCAAAATGAAGTTATTATCCATAAGACCAAGTTTCTTTCCATAAATGATAAGTGCAAAGAAGTGGCACCTGACCAATACTTATGTCAATCTTTAATGTCAACAGTTATTCAAACAGATAGCCTTTGCGAAGTACAATTATTACGATTCTTTAATCATTATGAGAATTGTGTGCCAAAACCAGCACAAATTACCAATATGAAAATTCAGATAGTTACGAACAAGTGGATTGCTGTATTTCCGCAAGAAGTGATAGCAACCGCCACTTTCAACAAAGACGAAAATAGTTTAGGCCTAGTTGAAAGCAAAGTGATCACCATCCACGAAGATTGTTATTTAAAAAGTGAAATTATTCGAGTATATCAAACCCAGCAGTGACGAAGAAATTTGCAAACTTACCCGAACTACAATTTAAAATCCAAAACAAAGACAACGAAATTATCAAAAAATCGATGCAACTAGAACATCTAGATCTCGACGATCTTAACCACGCAGTAAAGTTAATGGACAATTATAAAGAACATTTGAAAGATTTAAAAGTGCCAAAGTTACATTATGACAATATTTGTGCTTCGACAATTTTATTGATTATTTTATTATTATTATTAGCTGTATACTTATTGTACAAAATGTATGTTATATATAAGATTAACGTATCAAAAATGAAAGACAAAGAAACCACAAATGAACCTTTAGGGACAATGAGTTTTAAGAATTAAGTATCAATCCTTAATGTTCACCTAAGTCAGTCGGGAGGAATTACATATCCCCCATATTGAAATGTATATAAAATAAACGTAATTATTATGTCTGAGTAATAACATGTTACATTGTATTAAATTAAGATTCTAAATTAAGTGTTATCGAATTTTATATCAGAAATAAGAAAGAAAACGATTACTTAGTATTCCAGACGCAGCCTGATGCCACAGGTGCAGAAACAATGAATTGCAATCGAGCAGACTCATTTGCAATTACTTAGAATAAGACAATGTATGATTATCAAGAAATAGCTGACAGCAAAATCTGCACTTTTCCACAAGATGGTGTGAGACCAGAAGCTTCATATAAACTGTGAGAAGCCCCTGATCGCCAGTCAGTCTTCGAACTTCATAATTTTAACATCGATAGTGATTCAAGCTACTCATTCGTAATTATTGATTATTGATTTATTATCTTAAAATATTTTTGTTTTTCAACTTCAATTAATGAACATAAACGTTTAAGTTGTAGTACAAAAATTAAACAATTTCTGTAATTATCAAATTAAAATAAATTTGATAGAAGTGTTTTTGGACATAAATTTTTGAAAAAGAAGCTCCCAACGACTCAAAATCTATCTCACGGAGTAGAAAACTTTAATAACGTGTGTTTACTACTCGATCTATTCAGGACTACTAATACATTTTATTGCATTATGTTGACTTACCGTGGACTTCTTCTTGGTTGTATCTCAAACTAAGACACTATACAGGTCACAGCTTCCCTCTAAAAATACGGAGTCGTATACATGTGCGATTACTCCTGTTTTGCCAGTTGATTTGTTTTCATACACCTACTTATTAAAAAGCCCCGGTGCTCTAACGGTTTAATTATTTCAACTCACGTAGCAAATATAAAAATCACGTGGCAGTGTAGTCTGATCGTATAGTTGTGTAACCTTGAATGAGGGTACAGCTAGTATTTTATTTTTGATGCTAGTATTGTTTGATGTACTAAACAACAATCTGTGAAATGCCAAAGCGATATGCTTGGTTAATTTTAAATATCGAAGGACAAATGTCACGGCGGTTAAAAACGCTGAACCACCCATTTTATTAAGAATAAAGGGGAATTGGTCTGCCAAAATCAAATATTTGTAGTTAAGATAGATGTAATATTATGTACAAATCCTTCTAACAGCATGTTACACTTTTTCATCAATGCAAAAATAGCTACGCCTAAAATAACATGTTGGTAACACGCGCTTCTTTTCCACAGATTAAACACTGTGATAATCCTTCTCGCTGGGGGTCGCTATAAGAGTGATATGACAATAGGTACAGTAAACTGTAAACTTGAAGTTACTGACTTACTTTCCTTTCTAACTTTTCTTTACATGGCTAGCGCAACGGAAAGTATGGAATTTGCAAAATGAAATCAAACACAGCAATATCTAAAAAGCATCTATAAAGTCAAAAATATTTTCTCTCATACAAAAGAATATAGAACATTTACAGCGTAGTTTCCTTCAAACATAAAATTATTCCTATCAAGTACTTATTTACTACATTATCAAAATGTTCCTCACAAATTTTTGCTTAAAATTTAGACCTCAAATATTTTCTTTTGTTGATAGTTTACCTGGTTTTTATTTCCATGCTTGTAAGGTTTGTTTGGCCAAAAAATCTTTGACAGATGACCTATTTAAAAGTTTTGAACTCCCACCATTAACTTTCTGGTAAATACACCCACAAAAAAAGAATGTATGATTAAGACTTATTCTACGTTAAATTCAAATGACAGAAATATCAAAATCTCAGTTACAAACAATGGAATCTAAAATTTTGTATGTTAAAGGAGCGCTTATCCAAATCTTCCCTGGCGTTCAAATCCCAGTTTACAAAATCATCTATATTCTCTTAAATCTCCATTTAGAACATCAGTTACCAAAGGTACATTTTCGATTTAATTATTTAATTAAATTTTAATGAAGCTTCTTGTATGGAAGACTTTTCATCTTTATTTATATTAAAAAAGCAAATAACTGCATTTAGCAACTTCCATATTTCAAACTATTTCATATGTAAACTCTGCATGTTATTTTAAAGTCATAATTAACGTTACTTGGTTTGTGCCAAGCTATGATTGAATTATTACAATGTAGATCGCGTAGATCGACAGCAACCGAATTACTAAATGAATTGAATGAATTTAATATCAATTGCTTCTGCTTATAAATAGATTTATTTTGACCATGTCTCTTTTTATAAATTTGACGGGATTCCGCTCAAAAGGTTACATACCTACCCGACGCAAGGTTCTGGGAATTCCTCATTAACGTCGAATTGGGTGATATATTTACAATAGTGACGCGCGCCGCCTGTCCTTGTACAGCACATTGAGTTTATTGGTTTGCGGTCTCCTTCAGTAATACGTAAGGCTATTAAACCGCGTTCTTTTCGATTATATGAATTTTTAATAATACCGTCTTTCTTAAAATAAACGTTTGTTTATTTAACTAGTTCATACGACATTCCTTAGTGTTTGATGACGAATTCTTTGTTAATCTTGTATAGTCGAAAAAACTCTCCATTTAAAATTGAATTTCTGTTATACACACACGGTAGTCAAATTATATGATTAATGAAAGCCCTAATTGCTTTCTCAGCAAGTTTTGCACATGCAAAAAATTTGCATTTATAACGATTAAAAAATATTTGCTTTCAAGGTAAATCAAAACGTGTTTTCATTACACAATATCATTTTATAAGGGCTAAAGCGTTGTCAAGATTGATATGGTTGTTATAAAACGAATGTTTTATGCACGTAAAGTGTATTTCTACGATAATTAATAATTGAAAAGAAATTGTTTTATATTTATTTTAGAGTGATTATTTACAAGCACGGAATTATGTTTCGGTTTGCATATGATTGGCTATGTATTTACAATACGATAATATTATACAGGGTGGAACAACGAATCTCCGGAATTTTTGTTTCTAGTTTCTTTTATATTTGGTTGGTCTTATTTTTAGAATTTGGGTTTCAATGACCTCTCGCTTATTAAGTCAATATATATATATATATATATATATATATATATATTGTTGACGCCATCAAGGTAATTTTAGTTAAAATAGAAATGCTAACATTTGTTATATAGTTCATTTATCTAGTTGATAACTCGCAGATGTTGAAAGTTAAGTTACATATTTAATTGTTAGTTCGTAGTTTGCTTTGAAAGGTGTTGTTTCCAATATATAAGTAAAACTTGTGTCGCCGTTCCAATATCAGCAACCACCTGTCGAACTCGTCCGCCGCCACCAATAGCTATATTGATTAAGGGTGCCCTTTTTGAATTTAGTAGAAGAGTGGTTTCCTGTTGATCTTCTGCAGTCGATGCTGAATTGGTTAGTACTTTTGTCTTGCACTTGCTTTATTTATGTGTTTGGAACTTTCGCTAAAATTGTTCATTAAAATTGGTTTGTACTATTGCTATCAAGCTCACCATTGGTCCTAATCGAGTCGGTTGTTCAGTTTTTTTTTGTGATAAAATAATTATTCTATGATAAAATATATGATACAATTCTGTTGAATTTCAACATCTGCGAGTCTTGTTGCGTTGTTGTGAAAACGCCTTCAAATTTGCGATAAGTAAACTATTGAGATTAGACGTAATATTTAAACTAATTTGTTTATCTTTTGATATTAATTAATAAAAGATTATTTACTATGAGTCATTTAGAACTTAGTTCTTTGGTAACTAAAAGGAAAAATATTTTGCTAGAATTTAAGCACTTTATGACGTAGGAAACAGATGTATTTTGTTATTAGAAAGAAAACAATCATACGCAACTGAATTAGATAGGTTTATTTCGTGTTCCAATAGAATGGAAGATGATTTAGATGCTTTTGAACGCATAAATGATAAAATAGGAATTTTAAATTTTAAGGTAGAAGAAAGGGAGCGCATTGACGTTAATCAACCTTCAGTAGCCTATGATGAACTTTACTTTAGTATAAAAACGCAAGCTCGTAAATTAAACGTTCAAATGCGATCGACAATTGAAGGGCAAACCTCCGCCGCCACTTCGTCTAATTTAGTAAATATTGAATCTCAATTACCGAAAATAAAAATTGAACCGTTTAATGGGGTAAAAATAAGCGATTGGCCGAACTTCTACTCTCTCTTTACGTCACTGGAAAGGTGGAAAAATTAACGTACTTAAGAAGCTTATTAAAACAACACGCATTATCACTTATCGAATCCTTATCGATATCAGATCAGAATTACGATATTGCAATGCAAACTTTAATAAAACGCTTTCAAAATAAACGTTTACTAGCTTCGAATTATTTAGGTAAAATATTTTCATTTCGTACACTGTACGAAGACTCCTCGAGATCATTAAATTCGTTTGTTGAAGTATTTAGTACGAATTTAAACGCTTTAAAAACTCTTCAAATTCCCGATTTATTTGACTTTACTATTTTATACGCTGGTTTACGATCACTGTCGCCTACCTCACGCAAAGAATTTGAATTCAAACGTTCTGATATTGATATTCCTAAATGTAACGACTTGATCAAATTTGTAGAAGATAGGATTAAAGTTGTTGAATTAACGCATTCAAACGCCAGGTCCGCGCCTCCGCCATCATGTAAGCCTGTTTTTGCAATTACAAAATCAAATAAGGGACATTTTAGCAATCCACGCAATTCATTGTTGTCTATCGCTTCCAATAAATCTGACATCACAAGAGGACATTCTGGATGCCCTTATGCAATTCATCACATAAAATTTACGCATGTGAATAGTTTAAGGAGTTTCCCATTTCTCAACGTTATGATGTTGTAAAGAAATTTGCATTATGTTTTAATTGTTTAGGTTTTCATAGATTGTCTGTATGTAGATCTCAGTCAAAATGTGTACATTGTGGAAATCCCAGGCATCATAGTTTATTGCATATGATTAATGATAATAAAAATCGTTCCTCATTAAATACCATACGAGATTGCCAAAATAGTGTTTCACTGAAAGATGAGAATAATATAGTAGTGGCTGAATCAAATTCTGCACTGCAGACATTGTCCTGCTCTGTTACCGAAAATGTTTCGATGAACAATTGTTCAATATTGTTAAGTACCGCTATTATTGGGATGTATGATGCAAGTGGTTATGTAATTCCTATTCGTGATATAATTGATAGTGGTTCCCAAGTTAGTCTGATTACCAATGTTTGTGTACAAAAACTAGGTTTGGTACGATACAGAAATCATATCGCGTTGAAGGGGGTGTCTAATATCGCTATTGAGAAAAATAGAGGTTTTGTTAATTATTCGATTACACCATTAAATAATTCAAATATCAAACTTTATACTAATGCTTTAATAGTTGATCAAATTTGTAGCGACCAACCTAATGTACCCTTAGTTTCAGATGTAAGGAATCGCTTTTCTGATATCAGTTTAGCTGATCCTTATTTCGATAAAAGGGCTCCTATTGATTGTTTATTGCGCTCATTTATATACCGAAATTATGGCAGACTTTCATTCTATTATTAAGGGACAACCAAGTGCTATTTCTACAATTTTTGGACGGGTTCTTTGTGGCAAAGTGCCTCCACCCCTCCTTCCCCTCTCACAGTCACTTAGTAACAAATCTAATCATACTTCGCTTTTTTTATGTTGTGAATCATTAGACACTAGTTGTTTGTTGTGATGTTCAACAAATGTACCGCCAAATATTAATAAACAAAGATCAACGTAAATTTCAACACATTTACTACCGCACTGAACCCGACGGTGACATTCAAGAATACGAATTAAATACGGTCACTTTCGGCGTGTCAACCGCACCCTATTTAGCGCAAAGGGTGCTTCATCAATTGGTTGAAGATGAAGGTCAACAATTTCCTTTAGCTTCAAAAGCAATAATGCAACAAACTTATGTGGATGATATCTGTGAAAGTGTAGATACCGTTCAAGAAGCAATACAATTACAAACGCAGTTAATAGTCATTTTTAAACTAGGAGGTTTTAGTTTACGAAATGGATTAGCAATCATCAATCTGTTCTTGAGGGTGTACCCATTGATTATCGCAATCACGCTTTAATTTTAAATACAGAAGATAATTCTATTAAGATCCTCGGTGTTCAATATGAACCACGCGAAGATTGTTTTTCGTATCGTATAAATTCGAATTCAAGTGTTATGACTAAAAGAAGTATGCTATCTGAAATTGCAAAATTTTATGCTCCGTTAGGGTGGCTTACGTCAGTTATTTTTTACGCAAAATAACTAATTCAAAAGGTATGGTTATTAGGATTAAACTGGGATGAGCCGCTTCCAACTAAAATTCAAGAAGAATGGAAACAATTCGTTATTGATTTACCCTTGTTAACTGAAATTAGAATTTCTCGTAATATCGATTTTAAGTTAGCACTTTCTCGTCAAGTGATCGGATTTTGTGATGGTTCGTCAAAGGGATATGGAGCGGTCATATATATCCGCTGCGAATTTCAAAATTATATTAATATTTATTTGCTTAAAGCAAAAAGTCGTGTAGCCCCGCTTAAAACTTTAAGTATTCCTCGCTTGGAATTATCTGCTGTAGTGCTTTTGAGTCGTCTATTAAATTCCGTCGAATGTTTTATAAAACAAATCGAACCATGCTCCGTTCATTTATTTACGGATTCGTCAGTTGTACACGCTTGGTTACGTACACCGCCTCATACCTTAAAAACTTTTGTGTCTAATAGAATTGTTGAAATTTTAGAAACTTCTCTGCCTACTTATTGGCATCATGTTTCAACACAAGACAATTCTAGTGATTGTGGAAGTAGGGGTTTACAACCCAAATTCTTATCGCAATTTACCCTCTGGTGGAAGGGCCCTCGTTTTTTGTACACGCCCTTTAGTACCTGGAACTTAAATTCTTGCAGTCCCCTACAGGATAATTTAGTACCAGAATTAAAGTTTGAAACTCTTATTGCCACCACCGCTAAAATATTGCCTCTATTAGAATTAATAAATAAATGTTCAACTTTTAGTAAATTGCAAAGAAGTATTATTTTTGTATTGAGATTTTGTTTTAATTCTCGATGTAAAAAATTACAACCTCCACGTCGTACTGGTCCGCTTTCTCCGATTCATTTACAAAATGCTAGGTATCTATGCATAAAAGAAGTACATGCATTCTATTATTCTAATGAAATACATCAAGTAAAAACGAATCAGTTGTGTTCTCCTTCGTTACAAAAGTTAACTCCGTTTCTAGATAATCAAAACTTGCTCAGGGTGGGCGGTTATCTTGTGAATACGACTCTCCCCTATGACGCCATGCATCCCATATTAATTCCCAGAGATTCCCATCTGGCGGTCTTAATATGCGATTATACACATAAAATAACGTTGCACGGAGGTCCGCGTCTAATGCAATCTCTCATTCAATGTCAATATTGGATTCCCGGAATTCGTCAATTAATACGTCATCGTATTTATAAATGCATGCGCTGTTATAGATTAAAGGCTCAAACCTGGAAACCGCAAATGGCAAATTTGCCAAAAGTTAGAGTTCAGCAATCGCGTCCGTTCTGGTATACCGGGATTGATTTTGCTAGACCTAGGACAATCAAAGAAAGTCACAGAAGAAATGCTCCGCAATCAAAAGGTTATTTGGCCATATTCGTTTGTCTAGCTACCAAGACGGTACATCTAGAATTCGTATCGGGTCTATCCACCCCCGCATTCCTTGCTGCCTTAGATAGATTTGTTGCTCGCAGAGGTTTGTGCCACAAAATATTTTGTGATTGTGGCACTAATTTTAAGGGCGCGTCCAATTATTTCGCCGATGTTTATAAAATGTTAAAGGACTCTAATACCGCTATCGCTGATCACGTTTCTACTATCAGAATTAAATGGAACTTTAACCCACCATCTGCTCCGCATTTTGGGAGGTTATGGGAATCGGGTGTCAAATCCGCTAAGTATCATTTGAACAGAGTCTTAGATCCTAGGATCCTTACTTTTGAAGAAATGACTACTATTATTACCCGCGTAGAGGCAATAATGAACAGTCGTCCGCTAGGTTCTATTTTATCAGATCCAAATGAAGGTACGGATTACCTCTCTTCGAGTCATTTTTTAATTGGATTCCCTTTGTTAGCACCCCCAGAAATGAATTTTGAAAGGGTTAAATTAAGCGGTGTGGATCGCTACCATTTACTTCAACAAGCTACCCAGTCATTATGGCGCCAATGGTTAAGCGAGTATTTACACACGCTAATGCCGCGACAAAAATGGTATGCAAATCAACCAAATATAAAGGTTGGTGATATTGTTCTATTAAAGGTTAGTGACACGCCCCCGTGGTCCTGGCCACTTGGAAAAATTCTTGAGATTTATCCTAGCAAGGATGGCAGAGTTAGAGTTGCCAAAATTAAAACTAGTACAGGAGTTTATGTCAGAACTCTATGTAAAATGGCAACCCTACCGCTGTTAGATTCTGAATAACAATTTTTTATTTTTTTATTACTAAAAGTTAATTTACCTATTTTGTTTGGAGTCATTATATTATAGTTAAGTTATTTAATATGGGATAGACTTATATTACAATAATGACCTTTTTTTGTGTTTTTTTGCTTTTTATTTTTTATCAAAACATTGTTTTGGGTGGGCAGTATGTTGACGCCATCAAGGTAATTTTAGTTAAAATAGAAATTCTAACATTTGTTATATAGTTCATTTATCTAGTTGATAACTCGCAGATGTTGAAAGTTAAGTTACATATTTAATTGCTGTTCGTAGTTTGCTTTGAAAGGTGTTGTTTCCAATATATAAGTAAAACTTGTGTCGCCGTTCCAATATCAGCAGCCACCTGTCGAACTCGTCCGCCTCCACCAATAGCTATATTGATTAAGGGTGCTCTTTTTGAATTTAGTAGAAGAGTGGTTTCCTGTTGATCTTTTGCAGTCGATGCTGAATTGGTAAGTACTTTTGTCTTGCACTTGCTTTATTTATGTATTTGGAACTTCCGCAAAAATTGTTCATTAAAATTAGTTAGTACTACCGCTATCAAGCTCACCATATATCATCATCATTAGGTCTTCAGTCCTAGAAGTGGTTAGACGCGTACCATCATTGTTTCCTATTCTAAACCATCCTACAGATTTCCCTGAAATTTGCACAGTCTGCATCTATCACTATCTGATCTAGGTCTACATCTACCTCTTTTTTCCTATCTCTGCTTGTAATATATCCCATACTATTCCCCAAAATGCTTTAGAACGTATTCCGCCCTTCTATTTCTCTTTTTCCCCAGATATCCTTGTTCCCTACTATTTCTATAACCTATTTGTTATTATCTTTGTTTGTCCATGCTATCGTCCTCATACATCTGAAGCACAGTATTTCAAAAGGCTGCTACCGTTTTTCTGTCTGCGTTTCAGACTACCCGTATTTCATAGGCATACTGTGCTGTGCTCCACACATATGCTTTCAACAATTTTCTTCTTGTTCCATGTTTGTTGTCTTTCCTCCAACACTCAACCATTTACCGATTTAATATATTTTCCAATATATCTTTTCGCACAGTCAACATTAGTTGCAGATATTTCGCAACCAACAACTAGTTGTTTATACTAATCATCAGATTTATCTGCGCTTATTTCTTCGTCATTAGGTTTTCCGTCTCAAAACTGGTTGGACACGTACCTGCACTTATTTATATTCTGAGCTAGCCTACATAGTTCCCTGAAATTCTCACACAGCATGTGTATACAGCTCGTTCCCCTTCTATCTTTTTTTAATATTATGCCCTATTTCACCGAGATTCAGTGAAGGGGGTTAAGCAACCTGTGGCTACCAAGATCCCCCAACACATAGACGTTTGCCGAATTAATGGTTTTCGTGGTTGGACACGTACCTGCACTTATTTATATTCTGAGCTAGCCTACATAGTTCCCTGAAATTCTCACACAGCATGTGTATACAGCTCGTTCCCCTTTTATTGTTTTCTAATTTTATGCCCTATTTCACCGAGATTCAGTGAAGGGGGTTAAGCAACCTGTGGCTACCAAGATCCCCCAACACTTAGACGTTTGCCGAAATAATGGTTTTCCAGTAAATCCTTTCACACTTAACATTATTCGAGAATATTGCCCAACCAATTCTTGTAGTTACTTATAGTAATCATCATGTTTAAGCACAGTTATTTTTTTCGTCATTAGTTTATCCATCTTGGGATTGGTTGGATGCGCACCTCCATTGATTTCTATTCTGGGCTAGCCTACATATCTCCCTGAAGCCCCTACAGCCTACATCTTTTACTATCTGTGTGTAGTAGTCTAACCTAGGTCTGCCTCTTCTTCTCTTTTTTCCGATCTCTGCTTCTAATATATTTCGTACTATTCCCTCATGCCGTAGTATGTGGTCTATCATCCTATCTCTCCTATTTTTTACAGTTTTCCACATATTTTTTTCTTCCCCTACCATTTTTAGTACCTCTTCGTTCTTAACTTTGTCTGTCCATGATATTTTCATCATACGTCTGTAGCACCACATTTCAAAGGCTTCTACCTTTTTCTTGTCCGCTTCTCCTACTGTCCAGGCTTCACATCCGTACAGTGCTGTGCTCCACACATATGTTTTAAGCAATCTTTTACTTGTTTCTATGTTTGTGGTCTTTGAGCACAGTAGTTGCTTTTTCTTGTTAAATGTAGCACGACCTTGTGCTAATCTTTGTTTTATATCTTTTGTGCTTTTCCCATCTTGCGTTATTTGGCGTCCTAGGTAGCAGAAATCCTTAACCTCTTGTAAGTTCGTGTTACATACTTGTATTCTTGTTTTTGATTTATTTTCCCCAACTTTGCATACTAGAACTTTAGTTTTAGCTTTGTTAATTTTCATACCGTATCTCTCTGTTAGAACCGTTTCCATTTCATTAAGTGCAGATTCTAACTCTTCTTTGCTAGACGCTAATACTGCTATATCATCTGCAAATCTAAGCATACCAATTTTTTGTCCTTGCATAGTAATTCCAAATGTCTTCTTGCATTTGACAGTATTCATTGCCTCTTCTATGTACAAGTTAAAAATCAATGGGGATAGGGCACATCCCTGTCTCACCCCTTTCCTAATGTTTACTTCTCTACGTTCCTGCTCTAATTCTATTACTGCTGTTTGCTCTTTGTATAAGCTATGTACTATTCGTCTATCCCTATAACTCATTCCAATCTTTTTGAGTATTTCAAACATTTTTTTCCATTTTACATTGTCGAAAGCTTTTTCCAAATCTACAAACCCTATATACACGCTTTCCCCTTTTTCTATTGTTTTCTCCATTATCACTCTCAGAGCTAAAATAGCCTCCCGTGTTCCCCTGTTCCGCCTAAACCCAAATTGGTCTTCTCCTAGTATTTCTTCCGCCCGTTTTTCCATTCGTCTTTGCACAATTCTAGTTAATATTTTTGACACGTGTGCTGTCAAACTTATTGTTCGAAAATTTTCACATCTATCCCCGCCTTTCTTTTTTGGTATAGTTACTATGATGCTACGTTTGAAATCTTTGGGTATCTCGCCTGTCTCATACATATAGCTTACAAGTTGGAAGAGACGTTCTGTTACTGCTTGTCCAGCGGCTTTTAGAGTTTCTGCTTGCACCTTATCTGTACCCGGCGCCTTACCATTTTTCAGACACTTTAATGCTAATTCAAACTCATCTCGAAGTATAGGATATCCCAAGTCCTCATTTTGAATGTCTGATTCCTGTTCTAATGCAGTTAGTTCCTCTCCTGCATATAAATTCCCTATATATTTTTGCCATCTACACACTTTCTCTACGTTTTCTATAATGTCTTTTCCTCTTGCGTCCCTTACATTTTTGCTATACGGTTTTATATCCCTAAAATTGATTCTAATTAGTTTGTACGCTTTGTCTGTCTTTCCTATTTCCATCTTAGTTTGTATCTCTTTACATTTTTCATCAATCCATTGTTCTTTAGCTTTCTTGCATTTGCAAATAATTTCCCATTTTATGGCTTTGTATCTCTGTTTTCCTGTTTTACTTATTTATTTTTGTACTTTCTTCTTTCTTCTATTAAATTTAGGATATCCTTTGTTATCCATGGTTTCTTATTTTCTTTTTGTGTATAGCCCAGAATATCTCTGGCCGCCATGTCTAGGCTAGATTTAATGTTATTCCATTCTGTTTCTACTTCCTTAGTATCAGATATTTTCCCGATATCTTTGAACAATTCATTTGACTTTTTTTCGAATCTTTCTTGAATATCTTTATCTTTTAGTTTCTCTAAGTCCAAGTGCCTTTTTCCGCTCCTTTTTTTCATATTCTTAAATTTAAGTGCGGCCTTCATAATTACGATGTTGTGGTCAGTATCTATATATGCTTCTGGGTAGGTTCTACAGTCTTTTACTTGGTTCCTAAACCGTTGTCTAACAAGAATGCAATCTATTTGATATCTTCCTATATCTCCTGGCATCTTCCATGTATATCGTCTTCTAGCATGATGTTGAAATAATGTGTTTGTGATAATTAAATTGTTCTTGTCACAAAATTCTACCAGCCTATTTCCCCTGTCGTTTCTCGTGACTAAACCAAATAAACCCACTACCGCTCCTTCCCTACCCTCACCTACCACGGCATTAAAATCCCCTGTAATTATTAATTTTCGTGTCCTTTTACGTATCTTAATATGTCTTCAATATCTTGGTAGATGGCTTCTACCTCTTCGTCACTGTAGCTAGAGGTGGGCATGTATACTTGTATTATTACTGTGTTTACCGGTTTAGATTCTAATCTAACCATGAGTACTCTTTCGTTCTTTTGTAAGTAATTTTCTACGCAGTATCCTATCTTTTTCCGCATAACTATCCCCACACCCAAATTTCCTTCCTCTGCTCCTGTATGAATTACCCTGAAGTTTCCACTCCAAAATTCCCCCGCCTCTGGCCACCGAACTTCGCTAATCCCTACTATGTCTAGTGATAACCTATTCATTTCGATTTTTAGGTTCTCTAGCTTACCTACTTGCTTCATACTTCTAACATTCCACGCTCCGACTCGCAGAATGTTTCCGACTCTCTTTCCGATCGCATCCTCCGAAGTAGTCCCCTCCCGTAGATCCGAATGGGGGACTATTTTAACTCCGGAATCTTTTACCCCAGAGAATGCCATCATTTTATTATTATTTAGGTACGCTGTGTACTTGGGAGGTAATGTGGTGGTTTCCCGTTGCCTTCCACATCGCGGTAGTGTGTCTTAGACTGCCATACCGACCCCTATGGTCTCTGCCAATCTAAGTACCGAAAGAGCCGCTGCCCTCTTTCGGGGACCTGTCTTAGTCTGGTTCCTCACTAACGACCCTACTACTTTGGTTAGACCTGTAGTTTGGCTCTTTAGCTCATTAGAACACGCAAGCCATTTCACCTGTTCTATTAATTTAGAACTTCGTCAAGGTGCAGGTCCACAGGTCCATTCGAAATGGTCACCATATATATATATATATATATATATATATATATATATATGAAGTCATAGTAAATAAGACCTCAGTATTTGTAATTCTAAATTGATTTGTGAGTTAAAAGCTATTCTTTACAGCTTAAATTTTTTAATTAATCCGTAGTCACAATATTAATAATAACAGACCCAATCAATTATTCAATTAAAAAACGATTTTATATTTTCAACATTGAACATCTACATTAATAAAAGCTTTTTGAAATGAAAAATAAGTTTTCTAAACGAAACGTGGTATCACAGATATTCTGTTCGATGTTCACCAAAAAATCATTAGAGATCAACTTTTGTATATCTAAAATAAAAGTAACACGTGAAATTTTAAGCCAAAAACCACATGACAATTTCTTTAAGACATTGTTTCATAAAGCCAATGGAATGTCGAAAATATGCTGGTCTTACTCATGAAACAGTTATTGTAAAATATAGAGTCCTTTTCTATGAAATACTGTATCACATTTTTATGGAAATGGACGTAAGATTTTAGGATTGTTAAAAGCTGCTATGTGTTTGTCTGGCGGATACCACAAAATTTGAACAATACAATTTACGTTTTACTTCTGATGCCTTAGAATACGTATAACAATTTTACGCAATGATATTTGTAAAAACCTAGAGATTTAAACATGAACTATGATTATGTACGCTGATGAAAGTTATAGAAACATACCGCTGCTAGTTCTACTCAAAAAACTAGACGAAAATAAAGACATTTTTATGGAAGCGTATAAACCTTTTTGATTAAACGAAACTATTCCTTCGACAAGTGCGTCTGTGAAAAAAGTTTTTATTACTTAAAGTGTATTAAGACTTAGCCCCGATTGCACCAGTTCCGCTTAAATGCCTGGCTTTTCTAAGCTTCGCTTAACATTAAGTTCCGCTTATAGTTACTTGGCGTTGCACCACGTACAGCTTACTAAAGCGATCAATTTATGTTGGTATTTACAATATCACTAAGACGTTTGAACTAAAAATGGGTGTCAGTTGTTTAAGTGATGCTTGAGGGGTTAGTGTATGTTGTTTTTTCAGTGTGATTTTAAGTATTTAGCTAATTCAGTATTGTGATAAACCAATAATTAATAAATTTGCATTCATAATGGAAACAAAACGACAAAGAGCAGCAAATTTTACCAACGAGGAGAAAGTTTTATTACTTAATATTATCAAAAGCTATAAGCACATTTTGGAAAATAAAAAAGACCAACACAGTGACTTGGAGGGAAAAGGAAAATGCTTGGCCTAAAATTCATAAGGAATTTAATTCTGTTTGCCCCAATTTTACAAATCCATCTATTGATAATTTAAATAAGTTTTATGAAAATAAAAAAAAAATAGAAAAAAGGGCAGCAGATGAACGACTCAGCTTATATAAAACTGGAGGTGGACCCTGTACGAGCACAGATTTATCAACAGATTCCACTTTTGATTTAACAATGTCCATAATTAATGAAAAAAGCGCTTATGGAATAGTTAATCGATTTGATGGGGATCGTGCATTACATTCTGATAGTTCTATGATCAATGTTCCAGATAATATAAGATTGTCAGATAATGAAGATATTGTTTTTGAAGTTGTAGCTAGCGAGGTAATTTCTTGAATCTTGTATAGTTTTAATATAAATTACATAACTTGAATTTTTGTAGAACGAAGAAGAAAATTGGCAGCATCACAAACCAAGTAATTTGCAAACACCAATACACAAAAAACTAAAAAATATTGCTACCATAGAATTGCCTGATACGGACAAAATTCCAACCAAAAAGGATAAACTTCCAGTTCAGGCTAATGATCCTTGGGTTACCCGTCGTAGACCAGCCAACAGTTCAACTGCTTCAGTTGCAAGGAAATTTGAGGACCTAACCGAGACGAAACAAGAAATTGCTAATATTCAACTAGCAATAATAAAGAACGACCTTAAGAATCAGTTGGACAAATATAGTCGGGAAGAAGAAGAATATATGCTTAGAGAGCATAAAATGCAGGAATTGCATGAATTACAAAAAAAATGTGTACAATTGGATTATGAAATTAAAAAAGCACAGTTGAAAAAGTTGCAAAATTTGTAATTTGCTTTTAATTTAACTTTTATATAAGTATGCTTAATTTCATTATAATACTAATGGTTGTATAAATTATTTTTTTATTACATTACAGTTTTTATATATTCACTGGACTTTTAAAATACATTATTCTTATAATATCAATAATATAAATTAATTACAAAGTGAGATTATTGAATTATAATTGAGCAAAATATTGTTGCACAAACTGCCTTCTCAATAATGCCCCAGCTCCAGCAGGTTGATCATTTTCAACGTATACATTAGGTATTTGACCAGCCTGGATTAAACGTTCCATAACATGATTGTCTATTTCTTCAGGCAGTGGTGGCGTCATTAAATCATTCATTTGTATTGCTGCATTGTGCAAGACACATGTTGCGACAATTACCGTTAGTGTGTTTTGTAATGCCAATCTCGAACCATATGCCAGGATGAGAAATCGTCTTTTTAGAACCCCAAAACATCTTTCGATTGCATTTCGTGTTCTAATATGGGCCTCATTATATAATTGTTCTGCAGCAGTTTGGGGATTAAGAAAAGGGGTAAAAAGGTATCTCTTGCAGGGGTAACCACTATCATCTAAAACGAAATTTAATCTTTAGTTACAAATGTTTCATGTGCATAATATTAAACTAATAACTACCTAATAACAGACAATTCTGAAACAGGTTATTGTCAAAATGGGCTCGTACTATACTATGATTAAACACAGTTGCATCGTGTGTAGACCCTGGCCATCTAACAACAACATTTAAAATATTTAACGATGAATTACAAATTACTTGAATATTAATAGAAAAAATATGATTTACGGTTTCTGAAAATCTCACCGTCATTACCACCTGGAAACTAAAAGGAATTAATCAGGTCACGATTATATTTAAAGTACATACCTGGAGACTGGATTCTGATATGTGTACAATCAATATCGCCAATTACTCTAGGAAAACCTGCAATATTAAAAAATTGTTGCTGGCTAATTTGAATTTCCCTATCACTTTGTGGCATTCAAATATACCGTGGGTACAGTTCAGCAAGTGCTTCAGAGACTCGGTGCACTATTCGACAAGCTGTCGATATATGCATATTCATGAAATCGGCTATTGACTGTAGGTGGCCACCAGTAGAATAAAACCGTAAACATGTCAACAGCTGGTTTATGGGTGAAACACAATTGTTACTAAAAACAAACTTTTTTTATTACATACTTCAAATTATATTTTCTGTACTTACTTATCATATGGGTATTCTAAACGATGTTCAATCAGTCTTAAAACATATAGTGTGCAGTTTCTTGACAGTCTGAAACGTCGCCTAAAAGCTACCTCATCAAAACTATCAAAATAACTATTTCTTTGGTATATCTGTCTTGGTATACCGTGCTGAATAAATTGAAAAATATACCAATTCTCTTCATCATCATCAAATTCAATTCCAAAATTCATTTCATATCTTATATAGATACCTATTCTGTCTAGAAGATTCCTTTAACATGAAGCTTGGTGCTTGTTGACCAACTATACCTTGAAGTTGGCAAACAAACACGTAAGCGGTACTTGTTGTGACGCTTAAGTTAAACTAAACTCCAAATCTGTCATTTTAAGCGGCCTTGAAAGTATGGTGCAACGCACTTAAATAATTAAGCGTTGTTTAACTTTTAAGCGGAACTGGTGCAACTGGCCATTATTCAACAAATTCCGTATCTCAAAAAAGACTTTCTACTTTAGCCAATATCTCCATCCAAAAGGAACTTCTACTAGAACTGATAAAGAAACAGGCATTTTATAACGATATCATAGACAATTTTGCAATGAAAAAAGACAGAAGAATCGACTTTAAAACGCTCAAAGGACGTTGTATAGCATTAGAATTGTATACAGAAGAGTCGAATAAGTCAGAGACGGCTTTCTAAAGTTGAACTTGTATTTATACAACATTGAGGAGATGAGGGTTAGTAGCGAAGGACCCTTCCCACCGATATTGGCGTATTATCAATCCACGCTACAGCGATACCACGAATGACTTAATTAGAATAACCGGTTTTATAACCCATAAAACTTGTGCGAGCTCGGACGCTTGCACATATAACAAAGCTTTTATACAAAGCGGTTGTTTTCGAACATGTTTTGTAGAATACTCTATTGTAAATAACTGGCGTATTTTAAGGGAAGAGAAACTATTAAAGTAGTTTGAAGAACTAATTTTTAAGATTAGGATTAGTACTTAACTAATCCAGGAAGCACCTGATATAGTGGAGATAGATGTATAATACTTCCTAAAATCAATTTCTATAATTAATATTAACACAAATTATTTAGAATAGATGACTAAATACGAAAATTTAGTTAATGCGTCTGTTAAATACAAATTTCAGGTCTTCTTATAAAATACAGTATAACTTAATACAGTTTTAGATTTCTACCCGTTAAGTTCAAACTCGCATATTGGTGTTGATTTAATTATATGGAAATTATTGCAAGTAACAAAACTGAATTCGAGAACGTTGTATAGAATTAAAGTCAAAGAGAGAGGAGAGCCTTTCAAAAGTTCATCTTGTATTTATACAGATTGAGAACGACGGGTGAAATAACGAAAAACTACTCACAGCAATACAATGTTAAATATTCTACAAAAACCAAGTAAAAAATATATTCCAGACTACAACTGCAAAATATTTCTAGAATGCAAGCCATAAAGAAAGCAAAAAGCCTCAATAACACGATAATCAGTTCCACTGACTTTCGTTGTTCGCATAGGAAAGCAAAGTATATTTTAAAACATCCAAGCAAGTATACAATCTTGCATACAGCCAAAGGAAGCATAACGTATTGCCAGTATCTGATTTATAGAAATGAATAGAGATTTGTATTATGATCGATCCACAATACCGGAATACCAAGAATGCGTTAATTAGGGGACGGTTTATCGCTTGTCAACTCGAGCAGCTGACCACGTGCAGATATAACGAAGTAGAATATCTTAGTACTATTAGAAACATTTATTTTACGTATTTTAACGAATAACTATTGGAAATAAAAAGCGGCTGTTAGAATGTATTACAGAGAATTGATAAGGAGAGCTTCTAGAATTATAAGAGTGATTTTAAAGACCAGCAAGCATTTTAACAAATTTATCGACTGTTGTAGAATATATTCCACGTACTGGGGAAATTTTTATACAGGACGGTTTAATAAGTATTTATTTAACTTGTTTAGCTTGTATTATTTGAGAAAATAAACAAAAAGAATTTAGATTAGAGTTTTCAATTAAGCTAACTAGATCGAAACACGGCTAAGTCGTGGTTTCCGAAGAAAAGAAAAAGGTCTAGAAAGCACCTACCCTACATTTGATTTTCGAATGCTCCACCCGAAGGTACTACATTGGCCAGGAAACGAGTTTTTTTTACATAGAAATTTTCAATTTTGCCGAACCCTTGCTGTTGCAAGCAAGACAGGGTTCTTTAACGTGCGTGACAACACAACACTGGACCTCGGTTTTCTTTCTCATCCGAACGAGGGCGTATTTATGTAAAAAATGCTTTACTAACATTTTTCAAGCGGACCGTGTCGGGATTTGAAGCCGGAATCTTGGGCATAGTAGTCACATGCATACCAACTACACCACGGAGCCGCCTGAAAGCTCCTACCACAGGAATTGGATCGAAAAGTTTTATAAAGTCTTTATGGGGATTAACAGTAAGAAGTCAGAAGAAGGATAGAGAAAGAAAAGTGGATCGAAAGGAACAGAGAAGTAAAACTAAAATTAAAAATTATAAGAAAGCATTACCAAAACTGCAAGAAGAGGACAAAATAAAGAAAAGCACGACTTTGTGTTTAAAAGTTACGTAAATATTCTTTGCACTTTAAATATTGCAGCTCTTCACCTATTTTTTAACTCGCGAGCCGCCAGTGTTAAGTGATTGAAGTAAATACGCTTAATGTCTTTACCGTTGGGACAGTAAGGTGAGTCCTTATGTGAATAAATAAACGGTAAGTAGATAAGTATGTGATCAAATTTAGTAGGTAATATATTTTAATTGTCGTGTTAAAAAATAAATTAGTGCAGGAACTTTGTTTTAACAATTATCATCAGTGACCTCCGTAACGGTATTGTTCTTTAAGTTTTCACTGTATATAAATGTGGAAAATCATGGTTATATTGGACCGAATAAAAAACAGTAAATGGAATTGCGTTACGCCACTTTTCTAGCATTGGGTTGCACCCTATCTACAAGAAAGGTTTGACGCGTTGACATCGATAGAGAACACGATTATGCATTTTCAATGAAATGTGTCCGAAAGTGTTTTTATATTTATGTTCTACGTTTACGAGTTTCAAGTTTTTTTGTATAGAGGTTTCATCTACCCCTAAAATCGTTTTGACGTACCGTGGTGGATGAATGATATAGTTACGAATTATCAGAGAATTCCTCTTAGAAATTTTGAAAACCTTAAGTCTAACTGTTTACGTGTTATGTAAACCCCCAAGAAAGGATTTGACTCACCGCTACTCATAAACGATATCGATACGGGCCATTTGAGGTTTTTGTGTAAAAGTTTTGACAATTTTTTGTCTAACCGTTTACTTTGATAAATAGGATTGTATCCACTTCTAAGATAGGTTTGACGCAGCGCGATTGGTGAATGATTTAGATGTGTATTTATTGCAAATTCCACTTGAAAACTTTGTAAAATTTTCTCTGTAGTCGTTTACGAGCTATTAAAATCAACACTAGCATTGTCATTGCGTACTCTAGCTAATAGACGATATCTTTATAGTCTTAGAGGTTAGCATGCAAAAATTAAAACCCTCTGTCTATAGTCAATGACGTATTATTTGTTAACGTGGGAATCGCATCCGCCTTCAAGATTATTTTTGATGTACCGTTAATGGTGAAGGAAAATGCCAACGATTCTTAGAGAATGGGATGTGAAAAGTTTGATAATTGCCCATGTAACCGTTTACTAGTCATAATTTTTGTATTATAACGATTGCAACTACCTCCCAAGATTGGCTTTGACGCACGGTTGCAACTAAACGAAATCACTATAGACTATGAGGTATTAGGCACGTTTATGAAATATTATTATTTAACTGCAGATATCGTATCCACCGCTAGAGTGAAAATAAGAAATACGTCGGTAATTTCGAAGGTGTATTAGGAAACAATTTGCAAAAGTTGAAATACTCGTTATAAATATTGAATTATATGTTTAGGTTTTACAAAGGTGTTTCGAATATATATATATATATATATATGTATAATATATATATATATATATATAGAGACACACACACACACACACACATATATATATATATATATACATATAAACAACTGATTTGATTAAAATCTTGGGATGCACTCGTTCTACTAGATAAAACTACAGCATCAAGTTGTAATTTTTATTCAACGTTTCGGCATTGAATTTATGCCTTCTTCATAACCTGAAAAATTTAATGAAGATTATTACAATTAAAATCAAACAGTTAAGCTGTGTACTTACATAAATTACTATGACTTAAACCTGATTTAAACTTAACTAACAACACTTATTTATGGCATACAGCTTGGTTAAACTTTTAAAAATTAATTACGGCAACACAATTAAAATGTAACACAGTCAATTGGATAAAATAAATAAATAAATAAATAAATTAACATATAACAACATGCAGTTAAACCTAATCATACGGCGCAACAAGCATAACTAAACTAATCCTATTTAATAATTGATCATGCTGTCACATGGTCATAATCTAAAACCTGTAAGTCATAATCTAAAACCTATATCTTAATAATTTGATGGACAAATGGAACACACTAGTAAATAAAGCACGCTAAACAAAATACATAATTAAACATTTCTACACTATTTACGAAAATGGCCGTTATTAAACTTGTAGAGCGCAGAGTAGACCGTATTCAAGTTGTTCATATCCAGTTTGTTATTTAGTGGATTCGGTTGTTGCTGAATATAGAAAGATCCCAAGAAAAGTCTCTTATAATAATTGGATTCTATATCTAATATAGTAGTATTCTCAAAATTCGCTGTATGTTTAGTTTTGTGCAAATGTAACGCAAGAGCACAATTAGATTTTCCAATCCTGGCATCACTTTTGTGTTGTATGATGCGGTTCTTTAGCCACTGTTTTGTCTGACCAACGTACGTTTTTTTTGCAACTACATTGTATTTTGTAAATAACGTTGCTACACAGAGACTTATCTGTGCTATCTTTTATTTTTGTAAACAAACTACCTATCGATTTTTTATAGGCGCACGCGATAAACAAGTCCGGTTGCTTCAAAATCTTGGCAAGTTGGGGTGTTAGATTTTGAATGTAAGGTAGTTTCCTGAATTTCTTCCCCTCTGATCGATCTAGTGCTAAAATTGGTAGGTGTTTTGTATACAATAATCGTTTTATAAGAGGTTTGGGATATGCATTATTCATCAAAGTAAATTCCAATAGTTTTAAATTTTTACGAAGCAAGTCTGGCTCACATATTCTGGTAATACGGTGTTTTAAACCAATAATGGTGTTAATTTTATGAGCGAGCGTATGGTTGGAGTGATAATTAATATACCTCCCAGAGTCAGTGGGTTTCTTGTAGATATCAAAAGCAACGTATTGGTAGGCGATCTAATCACCAATGTGTCTAGAAATGGGATACTTTGGTCAACTTCTTTTCATATGTAAAACCAAATTAGAATTATAGCTGTTGAAAATATGCACTGTATACTCTATCAAATGTTCAGGCACGGAACATAAGATGTCATCCACATATTTGACAATGAAGGAATGTCAAAGGAAGTAAATTCATGACCGACTCTAGTAAAGAATCCATGACGACTTGAGCAATGATAGGAGACAGTGGAGAGCCCATAGGTGTGCCAAAGGTCTGAAGGTAATATGTGGAGTTAAAGATAAAGTATGTGTTGTTAAAAACTAGTTCAATAGTTGATAAAACGATTTCAAATCCAGATTACAATGTGGTTGAATTTGGTTCCATTTCTCCGTGATAATACTCACTACTAACTCAATGGGAATATTAGTAAACAAAGAGCGGACATCTAAAGAAATCAGGATATGATCTGGAGGTAATTGAAACTGTCTGTAACCGTCTACAAATGAAAAAGTATCCTTAAGGTTCCACCTCTCTAACGGAAAGGAATTTTTTAAAATTTTCGACAAAAAGGCAGCAACATTATAAGTAGGAGAATTAATACAGGAAATAATCGGTCTAAGAGGTATACCAGTTTTGTGAATTTTGGGCAAACCATAATATTTGCCTGGACTGCAGTTATTTTTTATTAGGTCTTGTTTATCATTAGGTGTGATCATAGATTGGTTGAACAGAAGTTTAATGTGATCGTTAACCTTCTTTTGTATAGTGAACGTCGGATCCCTATTGAGTTTTTTATATATCATTTTATCATCAAGCAATTCGTTGGATTTAGTTAAATAATCTTGTTTATCTAAGATGACAGTGACAGAACCTTTGTCAGCTTTTGTTACAATAATGCTAGGATTGTCCCTAAGGAACTTTTTTACAACTGTATACATGCGATTATTTTTGTTAAGTGTACTCCTGTATTCTGGATTAGTGCAAAAATTGGTGATTAAATTGGTGACTCTACATCGTATCAATGACTTTTCTTCTGCCGGTTTTTCGATTACGTCAATCACTGATTCAATATCTGCTAATAGTTTGCCAATATTTATGTCGGTAGTCGTCATTTCCAGATTAAACTGTGGACCTAAAGATAAAAAACCTTTAACGTCTTCTGGAATAAGGGTACTGCTATGATTCACTCCCCATTTACTATTATCTTTAAATAATTGTTTGTTGTTCAATTTGGTTATTTTCGTTCGAGAAATAATACTAATTGTTAATAGATATGGGATTCTACAATAACATACGTTTGGAATTTGGTGAAGATGCTTGCAAGCAATTAAAACAGTGGGCCAACATTAATAAGAAACTTGCTAACTTTAATAACCGGTGTAACTTTTTAGACAAAATGCAGAAGAGAGGATGTGGTACCTAGCCACATATTGAACAATTTAGCAGGTGCGCAACAATTACTTTTATGTAGAGATAGCCATACTAATAGAAAGATTAATAACTTTAATAATAGATTAAGGAAACGAATTTTATCTTTGGAAATACAAATCACTCATACAGAGATTGATTTTGGTCGTACAAACTTTCGAACATCAAGAACTCTCTTCGACAGTCGCTGCCGTCTCAAACTTTTAATAATTTTATAGCAATCAATTAATTACGTATAACAAACACTTTATGTTAGTTAAAAAGGAATATCAAAAATTACAATCTTTGCAAAATAACCAATTGAACAACAAACAATTATTTAAAGATAATAGTAAATGGGTAGTGAATCATAGCAGTACCCTTATTCCAGAAGACGTTAAAGGTTTTTTATCTTTAGGTCCACAGTTTAATCTGGAAATGACGACTACCGACATAAATATTGGCAAACTATTAGCAGATATTGAATCAGTGATTGACGTAATCGAAAAACCGGCAGAAGAAAAGTCATTGATACGATGTAGAGTCACCAATTTAATCACCTCTTAGACCGATTATTTCCTGTATTAATTCTCCTACTTATAATGTTGCTGCCTTTTTGTCGAAAATTTTAAAAAATTCCTTTCCGTTAGAGAGGTGGAACCTTAAGGATACTTTTTCATTTGTAGACGGTTACAGACAGTTTCAATTACCTCCAGATCATATCCTGATTTCTTTAGGTGTCCGCTCTTTGTTTACTAATATTCCCATTGAGTTAGTAGTGAGTATTATCACGGAGAAATGGAACCAAATTCAACCACATTGTAATCTGGATTTGAAATCGTTTTTATCAACTATTGAACTAGTTTTTAACAACACATACTTTATCTTTAACTCCACATATTACCTTCAGACCTTTGGCACACCTATGGGCTCTCCACTGTCTCCTATCATTGCTCAAGTCGTCATGGATTCTTTACTAGAGTCGGTCATGAATTTACTTCCTTTGACATTCCCTTCATTGTCAAATATGTGGATGACATCTTATGTTCCGTGCCTGAACATTTGATAGAGTATACAGTGCATATTTTCAACAGCTATAATTCTAATTTGGTTTTACATATGAAAAGAAGTTGACCAAAGTATCCCATTTCTAGACACATTGGTGATTAGATCGCCTACCAATACGTTGTTTTTGATATCTACAAGAAACCCACTGACTCTGGGAGGTATATTAATTATCACTCCAACCATACGCTCGCTCATAAAATTAACACCATTATTGGTTTAAAACACCGTATTACCAGAATATGTGAGCCAGACTTGCTTCGTAAAAATTTAAAACAATTGGAATTTACTTTGGTGAATAATGCATATCCCAAACCTCTTATAAAACGATTATTGTATACAAAACACCTACCAATTTCAGCACTAGATCGATCAGAGGGGAAGAAATTCAGGAAACTACCTTACATTCAAAATCTAACACCCCAACTTGCCAAGATTTTGAAGCAACCGGACTTGTTTATCGCGTGCGCCTATAAAAAATCGATAGGTAGTTTGTTTACAAAAATAAAAGATAGCACAGATAAGTCTCTGTGTAGCAACGTTATTTACAAAATACAATGTAGTTGCAAAAAAACGTACGTTGGTCAGACAAAACAGTGGCTAAAGAACCGCATCATACAACACAAAAGTGATGCCAGGAGTGGAAAATCTAATTGTGCTCTCGCGTCACATTTGCACAAAACTAAACATACAGCGAATTTTGAGAATACTACTATATTAGATATAGAATCCAATCATTATAAGAGACTTTTCTTGAAATCTGTCTATATTCAGCAACAACCGAATCCACTAAATAACAAACTGGATATGAACAACTTGAATACGGTCTACTCTGCGCTCTACAAGTTTAATAACGGCCATTTTCGTAAATAGTGTAGAAATGTTTAATTATGTATTTTGTTTAGCGTGCTTCATTTACTAGTGTGTTCCATTTGTCCATTAAATTGTTAAGATATAGGTTTTAGATTATGACTTACAGGTTTTAGATTATGACCATGTGACAGCATGATCAATTATTAAATAGGATTAGTTTAGTTATGCTTGTTGCGCCGTATGATTAGGTTTAACTGCATGTTGTTATATGTTAATTTATTTATTTATTTATTTATTTTATCCAATTGACTGTGTTACATTTTAATTGTGTTGCCGTAATTAATTTTTAAAAGTTTAACCAAGCTGTATGCCATGAATAAGTGTTGTTTGTTAAGTTTAAATCAGGTTTAAGTCACAGTAAATTATGTAAGTACACAGCTTAACTGTTTGATTTTAATTGTAATAATCTTCATTAAATTTTTCAGTCTATGAAGAAGGCATAAAGTCAATGCCGAAACGTTGAATAAAAATTACAATTTGACGCTGTAGTTTTATCTAGTAGAACGAGTGCATCCCAAGATTTTAATCAAATCAGTTGTTTACTTACTTTCGTTCGAGAAATAATACTAATTATATATATATATATATATATATATATATATATATATATATATATATATAAACATATAAGCTCCACTTATAGTCAATGGAGTAGTCTAGTATAATAGTGTTTTCGACAAAATGTTACAGTACAAATGGAATATTTTAGTCCAAAAATTAAAACAAAATAATATTTTGCATATATTTAATTATAAATCAACGTTTCGGCAAGGCTTGTTGCCTTTATCAAGATTCTACAAAAGGAAAAGCAATCCATACAGTCATCGAAAAATTTTCTTTTAAAAATTACTTACTTAATTGTTAATGCATAAATATTAAAATTATAAAAACGACACTACGCATCAGGGTTGTTGTTAATCAAAACCAGTTAACATAAAAATATTAGAGCACCCAAAATGAGTTTATTTAAATTTAATTAATAAAATTACTTGTTCATAGAGTAAACGACCAACTACGAATGAATTAATATGAAACCAGACTGATAAGGGCGAGAGTGTGTTCCACATTTTGTACGATTATTAGGTATATAAGGTGCGCTCAGGTCTTCACATCATTGTTGAAAATTAAAACTTGACTTTGCAATTCTACACAGATTGGAATATATGGGATGCAAATTTTGGGTGTCCTGCCTAAAATTTAACGAATTAACTTCATTTCTTATATAATACGCCTCCAAAAAAAGTCTAAGCTTATGATTAGTTTCAGAATCTAAAATTCGAGCTTTATCAGCTGTTCTTCCCGAATTTTACATCTGACTTATGTTGAATGAGTCTATTTTCAAACACTGACTAGAATTACCCACTTATGTCTTATTGCAGGAAAACGTCATTTTATAAATAGTGTTGCTACTTAACATTTTTTTCGTCTTATCTCTCAGCTTAGTGAACAAGTTTCCTACAGATTTTTTATAACTAAACGCTATTTTAATGTCTGGCTGTCTCAAAATTTTTGTCAAAAGATGCGTTAAGGTTTGAATTTAAGATAACTTCCTAAACGAAACGTTATTAGGTCGTTTAAAATTATTCTGACGAAGAGTAGTGTAGAGCAACTTTCTTAGGATAACCATTATTACACAAAGTAGTTTCAAGTAGCATTAGGTTATTTTTCTTAAATTGTGGTTCCGATATCAATTGTATCCGGTGTTTCAACGCCAAAGCTGTATTAATCTCGTCACTAAACGAGTGATTGAAAAAATAATTGACATACTTGTCAGAACTCGTAGGTTTTTTATAACAATCAAAGATCAGTTTATTGGTGAAGTCTCTAATGGCTAAAGTGTCTAAAAATTGAATTTTTCTTTCAGTTTCTTTTTTATGGGTAAACTGTAGATTTAGTTTCTCTTTGTGATCCTTGGCGTATTGTTGATAGATTTCCTTGTTATAATCTATATCATAGGGGTTGCGTGAATCTGACTGTCCTAGGGTTAGTTCTAAGGGTGTAAAATTTGTCGATGAATGAATTGTGTTATTATACGCGATTAATGCGTATGACATTAAGTTAGTTATGTGTTCTTTCTTGTAATTGATTATTAATAATCTGATTTGTTCTAATAGGGTTGAGTGTAGTCTCTCAATTAGTCCGTTGGATTCAGGGTGATTCTCAGTTATAAAATGAATTTTTATTTTGTGTAATTCCAAGGTGTTTTGTATTGTTTCGTTTTTGAATTCGCTTCCGTTATCTAACGTGATTATTTCGGGCGTTCCGTAAAATGTAAAATAGTGTAGAAATCCTTGAGTTACGTCTATACTATTTTTAGAAGTGATTGGTATTGCTTGGCCATTTTTGTAAATGCGTCCACGATTGTTAAGTAACTTTGTGCTTCTACTAATTGAGTATCTGCATGTAATTTCTGAAAAGGTTTGTTTGGTGTTTTAGTCAACATTAAAGGTATCTTCGGGGGTTTTCTATGATATTTTGCTCTGTCACATAGTTCACATTGATTGATATAGTCTGTCGTTAATTCTTTCATGTCTTTTAAATAGTAACGTCTCATGATTTGCTTTAGAGTCTCATTTATTTCTCGATGGTTGGTTTTTCCTTCGTGTTGGTTTCTGATCACGTCATTTATCTCGTCAGGGTCGTCTAATATTATTAATTTTCTTGTGCATCTTATAAGTTCAGGGCCAGAATTGTTGAATAGTTTAACACATATTTCTGAAAATCGTTTATACAAGTTTTCCGTGTTAAAGTAAAAGTAAAATCTTTTTTTCTCGGGGGTGTATTCTTTTAGAATTTTAATTATTTGGGATTCGTTGTCATCTTTGGTTATCTGAACTTGGTAAATCTTTTTATTATCTACTTTCGTATATTTTACAGGGTTGGGATTGATTAAAACTTCTGTAATTATAAATTGATTGGGTTTCATGTCTATGACTTCGTTTAAGATTTTAATTGCGGTTTTTGGCTAGTCATTTTGTGTCGAATGTATGGTTTCCAGTTCATCTGGGTCTTCTCTGATTTCTGTTTCGTCTACGTTTCCTATTACTGATTCTGTCTCTAGTGCGTTAAGTTGGATTCTACTTAAAGCGTCTGCGTTATTGTTGTAAATTCCCCTCTTGTATATAATCTCGTAGTCATATTCTTCTAATCGGATTCTCGATCTTTATAATTTTGAGTTGGGTTCTTTGAGTTTACATAGCCATACTAATGGTCTATGATCGGTGTATATATAAAATTTTTGTCCGTATAGGTATGGTCTAAAATACGTTGTTGCCCAAATTATGGCTAACAATTCTTTCTCTATTGTACTGTATCTTTGCTCTGTTTCGTTGAGGGTTCTGGATGCGTAACTGATGGGTTTATTGTTGCCTACTGTTCCTTGGCTTAATACTGCGCCTAAGACTACATTTAATGCGTCGGTTAATACGAATGGTTTCGAAAAGTCGGGGTATTCTAATACGGAGTGATTTGTTAATATACTCTTGATTTTGTTTACAGCTTTAATAAATTCTGGAGTATGTACAATTTTGTTTCCCTTTTTTAAACAATTGGATAGGGGCTTGGTTATTTGAGCATAACCTTTAATAAATTTACGATAATAACCGCTAAGGCCTAAAAATCCTTTTATCTGTATCATTTGTTTTGGGTATGGGGTAATTTAATACAGCGTTTGTTTTGTCGGGGTTCGGCATCACTCCTTGGGGTGTTATTATGTGTCCTAAAAATGCTACTTCCTTCTGTAGAAATTCGCTCTTATGTAACTGTACCTTAAATTGTACTGTTCTTAATCTTTCGAACACTTCTCGTAATCTTTCAATATGCTCCACGAATGATGTTAAATACACTATTATATCATCTAAGTACACAAGACATTTTTCGTTGTGTATCCCTCGTAGTATGTTATCCATTACCCGTTGTAAAGTTGCTGGTGCATTCTTTAGTCCAAATGGCATCCGTTTATATTCATAGTGTCCTCTAGGTGTGCTAAAGGCTGTTTTTTGTGTATCTCCTTCTTCCATTTTCACTTGATGGTATCCTGATGCTAAATCTAGCGTCGAAAAATATTGGCACTTGCCTAACTTATCTAAAATTTCTGTTATATTTAGTAACGGGTATTTATCGTTTACCGTTTTTTCGTTTAATTTGCGGTAATCTATTACCATTCTGTATTTTCGTTTTCCTGATGCGTCCAGTTTCTTTGGTACTATTAGTACAGGGCTGCTCTATGGTGAATTGGAGTGTTGTATGATATCTTGATCTAATAGATCGGCTACTTGTCTGTCAGCTTCTTCCTAACTTGCCTGGGGTAATCTGCATGCTTTGGTGAATATCGGTTTGTTGTCTGTTAGCTCAATGTTGTGCTTAACTGTATTTGTAAAGGTTAGGGGTATTCCTTCGCAATGGAATTTGTCGCGGTTTTCGAAACATAATTTTTGTATTGCTTTCGGTTCCTCTGGATTTATGTCCCGGTTAAATCGGATATTACTTAAATTTTGTCTTAACATTTCGTCGTTTTCTACGGGGTTGTAATTTGCGTTTAAGTTCTCGTCTATTTTCATTTCGTTAAAATTTAATTCTTCTACGTTAATTGGGTTTGTTAAAGATAGTTCTACGGGGTAGTCGTTTGAGTTTAATATTGTTGTTGTGGCATAATTATCTCTAATTTGTATTAATGCGGTTGGGGTTTCTACTCCTTGTTGAAAGGTTATGTGATTTATTATTCCTAATTTATTATTTGAATTTACGGAGATTTTTATCTTTTTTTCCGTTCGGGGTTCTATTGTATATTTTTCGTCAATTTGGGTGTTTTGGAATTTAATGGGGATTCGTCCATATTTGATTCTTAGTAAACGGTTTTTAATATCTATGTTGGCTCCTAATTTTCTTAGAAGGTCTATTCCTAATAGTCCGTCATATTTGTCATTAAATTCAAATATGCAGAATTTATGTTTCATCTTTACGTTAAAGGTTTTTGGTAAAGGTATGTTTGCTACGAATTGGTGCAGGGTTGTTTGATGGGCGGTTTTAATTTTGAAGGGTTTTCTTTCTACATAGGTTAAGTAATGTTTCTTTACTGTTCGCGGACTTATTAACGTTTTTGAAGATCCGGTATCGATTAGTAATTTAAATTCAGCGTGGGGTATTTCGATATAGGGTAGTACCAGGTGATTCATATTATTTAGGTTTATTACGTTTGGTCATTTATAAATTGGTCCATTTAAACATTTAAGCACGCGTATTCTTCGTCGTTCTCTTCGTAAGTTTCGTATGATTCTTCACGTTCATAATTGTTTGATTGGTTTTGTTTGTTATTGGTACACGGTCGATTGCAATTATTCTGGTCATCTTCACACTCTTCTACTTCTTGATAAAATAGCTCTTCTGAGGTGAAAGTGCGTTTTTGATTGGGGTTTGGTCTAATGTGTGTTATTTTGGTGTTGGGTCTGGTGTTACCAGATGAGGTATCCATTGGTGTGAGTTTATAATAGTTATTGGGATTATTATTGTTTATCACTGGTGAGTTTCTAATAGGATTCGCGTTGAATGCTGGTCTTTGCTGATTTACATTTTGGTTGAATCTCGGTTGAAATGCGGGTTTTGAAAAGTTCGAGTTAAATGTTGGTTGAAATACGGGTTTTGAAAAGTTTGGGTAAAACGTTGGTTTTGGGAATTGCTTATATTGATTGGTAAGGTTTGAGTTATTAAAATGTGGATTATTGGTTCGCATTTGGTTGGTTTGTGCATTGAACGGGTTGAATTTTTGTTGTGGATTTATGTGTTTCGCGGGTTGCATAGTTTTTATTGGCGTTATAGCTTTTATTTGCGTTGGGGTTATATAGTCGGTTTCTGTAAAACATTACATTCTCTTCTTCGATTATCCTGTTCATTGCTTCTTCTAAGTCTTGGGGATGTTGAAATCTAATTTTATCTGAAAGTGGTTCGGGTAGTGCATTTAGATAGGTGTCTAATGCTATCTGGTCGTACATTTTTGTTTTTAAAAGTCTTACATTTGGGTCGGTTTCTCCACTTTTGAGTTTTGTCAAGATTAAGCTTCTTACATCTTGGCATTTCATACCAAATTGATAGCGGGATTGGTTGTGTTTCATCCTAAGGTTTATCAAATCTCTCACTAGACATTTCAGGTTCCGTTGGCCGCCGAAATATGCTATCAATATGCGTTTGTACTCGTCCCACTGATCTACGTCATCTCGACTAGCAATTAATGTTAGTGCCCTTCCGGTCAGCTTACTTATTAAAAGGCGGATAAGCAAGGTGTTCCTTTCGTTATCACCGGGCTTATAGAACGTTTTTAGGAATATTTCACAGGCTGAAATATAGTTACTTAATAAACATTGATTACCGTTAAAATGGGGAATCATGTCCATGTACAGCTTCATTTCAATAGTCATCTTGGCTTGGGAATGTTCTGGTAATTTAATTTTTTTTTTTTTTTTGAAAAAATTTGGATTTATTTGGTAGTTTGTGGTGGTATTTTCTGCTTGGATTTATTACTTTTCCGTTTAGATTGCGTTGGGTTACTTGCTGTTTTTAATTTGGATCGTTTCGGATTATTTGAAAATTGATTTGCTTAACTTGTATTTACTTGCACGGTTGTGTAGTTATTTATTAAGTTTTACGCTTGGTATTGGTTTGGTTACGTTGATTTTTAATTTGCCAATGTTAGTTTTAAATTCTGAAGTTTCAATAGGATTGAGTGGTTTTTGTGGTAATTTATCTTGCTTGAATGCTTTGCGTCAGTTAAAACTGCTCTATTCTTAATTATGTCGATTTTAGTTAGGTGTATAATAATTATCTCTTCTCGTGGGTTTATGCGATTGTAAGGTGTCTGCAATGCTTACAATGTTGCAATCTGCTGCAGGATGTTGCCAGTTACTTAGTTGCGTTTAGTGTCTCTGTTACAGGTTATTTTTAATTATACTGTAGGTGTTATTCAGTAGTAATTATTTATATCTTTCCTGAATAATTTAAATTGATACTTTATGAAACGTTTCCGGTCGTAATTTATGCTGTTTTAATTTACAATGCTGAAAAGTTTTCGCGATGTTTTAGATAGCTTTTGTTCAGTAATTTATAATTAGATTTATGCGTGGTTTTATTCACTTTTAAGGATGAAATATCTGCGTTCATTTTGCGCTTTATTAATTCTCGTATTGAAAATGTGGTTTTAATAATTGATTTGTACGTTGTCTATTTATAGAATACCATGAGTTTACGTCTGGATAGCTGCGTTATTAATAGATTTGAGTTTTAAATTTCGTGAATTTATTTTTCGAAGTATTGTGTTAGTTAAATGCCGGGTTGTTAAATTAGAAATTTGATTTTGTTTCAAAAAAATTTCTTGCGCCAGTTAAAGTTGTTGAATTGAAAATTCTAAAAATTTTCTTGCGTTAATTAAAACGTAATATAGTTTCTTGTGCTCTTAAAATATGCGATTTTATAATTGTCTCAAGTTTTTGTCTCAAAAATAAATTTTTCTCAGTTCTTATCTCTCTTTCATATACAAAGTATAAAATAATAATGAAATTTTAAAAAAGGCTTGAAGATAATCTCTAGCAATTGCTAAGCAGGTTATTTTCAAAAAATTGTATAAAATACTTGCAATAATAGTCAATATACATATATAAATCATAAACTAGCAAATATCAAATACGTTTGTCAATTGGTTTAAAGGAAAATGAACTTACACTAGTTGCTTTGTTGATTTCATTGATTTCTTTCTTTGTTTCGGTTTTTCTTTTGGATTTGATCTATTCTTGGATCGCCTCCAATTTTTCTTTTGTTGAATTTGAACTATTCTTGTTTCGCCTTCAACTTCTTTTTGCTAAGATTGAACGATGATTGTTTCGCCTCCAACTTCTGTTTTGTTCTGCCAAATTCGGAATTGAAATTCCAGACCACCAGTTCCTCGATTTTGGATTCGCTAGTGCCCTTTTGACATCCGTTACAACTGCGCCAGTTAAGGTTCGTGGCTTGGGAGCGATTTTTAAAAGACTTCCAATCTTCTTAACACATTTATTTGATTCTTATACAGAAATTAATGTTGTATTTAGACAATCTTGAAATAATTACTCTAAGTCCGAAACTATTAATTAATTGTACAAAGTGAGTTATCTAACGAACTGCAATGCTAAAGCTGAACGATGGATTAACTAACTGTGAGTGGAGCTCCCAGGCCTTTTATAACATCCCTACCCCTTCACAAGTCTGTGGGAAATTGCAGACCTAATGTCTGCTTTCATTTGACTCTTATTTATAATACATTGTTGTAATCTTAAATCTATTCATAACTACTTTGTTGCGAGCTTACTTCTGCGTAATCTCGGTACGTGACTGTCTGTGACCACCTGTGACCTGACATCTGCAGTGTCACTTACCTGTGCTACAAAGACGCGCTTCCGTTCCCATAAACGTTGATAAACTGGAATAACTTGTCCTTCATGAGATTGTTGCAAATCACTTAGCGCATTTTCTAATATTTCTAATACCTTCTTAATTATTAGCTTATATATATATATATATATATAATAATAATAATAAATGGGGGATTACATAACTCGCGTAAAGGCATATTTCCCTATGATTACGTTAACTTTTGGGATAGGCTCAATGAAACCGATTTACCCTGTAAAACAGCATTCTTTAATCGTTTGCGCAATGAAGAAGTCTCAGATGAAGACTACAATCATGCTAAACACGTTTGGCAAACATTTAATATAAAAACACTAGAGGACTATTCAGATCTATATTTAAAAACAGATGTACTGCTCTTGACTGACATATTTGAAAACTTTAGAAAAGCTTGCATGTTCACGAATAAGTTAGATCCACTTCACTACTTTACGGTTCCTGGTTTAGCTCTAGACGCAATGTTAAAAACGACGAACGTTAAACTGGAGTTGCTCACTTATATTGAAATAATAGTGTTTTTAGAACGGGGAATTCGTGGTGGCGTTTCTCAATGTTCAAATAGATATGCCAAAACAAATAACAAATATATGAATGCAGATTATGATCCGAATTTCGATTCTAAATATTTAATGTATTTTGATGTCAATAATTTATATGGGGCTGCAATGTCTGAATATCTTCCATATGGAGAATTTGAATTTTTAGATGGCACCAGTCCAGATAAAGTACGTTTAGACATACTTAATATTCCCGATGATTCTGATGTAAAATAGATTTTTGAATGCGATTTACACTACCCAGTATATTTACATGAAATTCACAGTAACCTACCTTTGGCGCCTGAACATATGATACCACCAGTACCTTCTAATACATCAAACCTAAAGAAATTTCTTACAACTTTATATCCAAAACTCAACTATATTATTCACTACAAGAATTTAAAAGTGTATTTAAGCTACGGTTTAAAACTGAAAAAGATTCATAAGGTTCTTCGGTTTAAACAAGCTCCTTGGTTAAAAGAATACATTGATTTGAATACGAAATTAAGACAACAGTCAAAAAACAGTTTCGATATATGCTTTTATAGAAATATGATAAAATGGGTTTATGGAAAAATGATGGAAAACGTACGGAAAAGGAAAGATGTGAAATTAGTGACCAAATGGGGAGGACGGTTTGGAGATCGTAGTTACATAGCAAAACCTAATTTTCACAGTTGCACTGTGTTAGACAAAGATCTTGTCTTAATAGAAATGAATAAATTAGAGGTTTATTTAAACAAACCCATTTATGCAGGTTTCTCTATTCTAGATATTTCGAACACCTATTTATATGAATTTCACTATAGTTATATAAAATCGCAATTTGCTAACAAAGCAAGGCTTCTGTACACAGATACGTATAGTTTGATATACGAGTTTAGCGTTGAAGATATTTACTCTTATTTCTAACAAAATATTCATAGATTTGATACGTCCGTTTACGACCCCCATAACAAATATCATATCCCAGCATCAAATAAAAAAGTTTCTGGTATTATGAAAGATGAAAACAATGGTGATATCATGCTAGAGTTTGTAGGGCTTAGATCTAAAATGTACACTAACACAGTTCAGGATAGGGTAATCAAAAAGTCAAAGGGATCTTCCTTAGCAAGTATTAAGCAAATTTCTTTTGATGATTATAAGAATGCTTTGTTTTATAAACAGACTGTACAGAAACAGCAATGTTTAATTAGTTCAGTCAAACATGATGTGTTTACTATAAAGCAAAACAAAATTGTTCTTAATCCAAGTGATGATAAAAGAATTCTTAGTACCCCAACCACTGATACTAAACCTTGGGGGTATAACTATACACTCAGAAATGACTTGTGAAGCTTCAACCACTGACTCAAATAAAGAATGCAATTTATTTTATTCCGATTAAAATACAATATCTTTTTTAGTTATAAAAACTTCAGTGTTATGTTTATACCTGCACAAGTACACCGTTTTCTTTTTTGGATGTGTCTAATATAGGATACCTTTCAATCTGTCCGAGTTGAACTATATTAGTATAAATGTATTGTAGAGAAAAATAGTAGTAACCGTTCTGTTAATAAAAATCCAGTTTGTTAGTAACATACCAGTTAGTTTATTTGAGAAATGTATAACAAAACTTTTATTTAAATTGCTTGTAAATATTGTGGTTCTACTGACACAATTTGACAATGTTTATGATTGTTTACTAAATCACTTAATAATTCCAATATGTAAAAAATATTGAAGCAGAAATTATTATTATAACCCATTAACCAATCATACATTTGATATTGTAAAAAACATGAAAAATAATAAATAGACTGTGATATCTAAATGATTTATTGTTTTTTTTTCTTTTTCATAATTTGTAAAGGTACAGTAATAAAGTAATTATAATATTCTTATGCTGTTTAAAAGCGGATTGTATTTGACTATCTTATCATGAAGTATAAGGCAATGACAAGATGTATTTGGCAAAAAGTTTCTGCTAGTTTCAAAATCTAATCTAATATCGACAGTACCAGATTTTAACGCTTCGTTTTGTCTAGAACAATCTATGACTACTAATGGTGCAATACTTCGTAAATCTTCAGGATTAAAAAGTGGCTCATTTTCCTCATCGTAGTATGATTACTGAAACTGAGCATACATCTCATATAACAACGCAGTCTGTTTATTCTCGAACTTCAAATTTAAGTTATCGTACGGGAAAATTTCTGAATTTAAATAAAGTTTGATGTTGGTTAAATAGCAATGATCAAAACGATTGTAATTGCTCATGTATCTATTTTTTCGGTTGGTTTGGAAACCAACAATCACAAATCCTGGTTTTTCTAATTGTGTGGTTGTTTTAATATTCCGTGTATGACGTTGTGTTTCTTGTAGAAGTTGATATTTATGCAACTCCTATTTTTTAAACGGAATATGCAAATCCTAATTTTGTGCAGCGCATTCTATTAAATTAATTCGTTGAGTATCATCAACGGCTACCTGCGGCATTTTCCATAAAACTTTGTTTAAAACAACTTTTATTTCTTCATCAGATGTAGGATTAATTATAGTATTAGTATCAAAACTAAAACGTAGTAAAACTAACTCATGGCGGAGGTTTAAAATAATTTTTTTTAAAATCTTGGCATATTCCGAGCATCATTGAAAAGTTTAGTGTAACGTTAAAAATCCCATTGGCATCAACTATTTGCGAATCATCCATAGGAAGCCACCTGGCGTTTCGTAAATGTTTACTTTGATTGCTATTATAAGAAACATATTCCTTCATTATAGACGTTAATCCAGGATTCCGAACACGATCTACAATGACACCACCAATTTCATACCTAATTTCATCAAAAAACAGCAAAACCCCAATATTTACAAACTTTGCTGTCTAAGACGGCGTTCCATCTGTTTTAATTAATTTGCCTTCTATGTACAGCATACTCTTCGATGGTAATGTGTATACTCCTTGTTGTTGTATAGGGACTCGAATTTCATAATTAATATGTTTAAAGATGTGTTAGCATAAGGCTAATGAGTATGTTTTTCAATATTAACAATTGCATTGTCGAAGTAAACTTTTTCACGCACGTTCAGTATTTCACTATTCATTCTACTTTTTAATTAAATAAATGCAGTCCTAACGATTGTAGAAACTGCCGGTTTTGTGTTGTTAGCGGTTTTGAAACAATCAATCGTGTGTCGATTGCTTTGAAATTTCCAGCATTTATAGCAATTCTTGATATGTTGCGTGCATTATACTTAATACCCATGGCTATTGCAGATTTTTTTTAAATGCAACCTTACAGTTAACAGTTCTCTTCTAAAATTAACTAAATTTCCATCTTGATCTAACACTTTAACTGTTATTACATTTATTATACGTGACCTGATTGGTAGATATATAATCGTAGGTGGGCACTCGACAATTTTAAAACCTGCAGGTACTTGAGGAAAAAATTCATGTATTACATGGGCTGGTTTACTATTAAAATAGGATCCACTTGCAATATTACAATCAATTAAAAATGCATTCACTTTACAAATGTTGATCGCGTAGTCTGCTTGATGCGTGGCATATGCTAGCAATTTTTGTGGATTGAAACCGAGTAGAGAACCAATTGAATCCTTTTTGGTAAAATCCACATCTTCACTACATTTAATACTGCATTTAAGTGTATTATTGTCAGCTGTAACTTCTATATAAACTGGGGTCTTTCTAGTGCTTCGTGATCGTTCTATACGACTACGCCATCTTTTATCGCCTAAAGCTTTTTGAAGCTATTTATTAATTTCTCTAATCTCATAGACACCTTCATGTATTTCTATGAATTCTCCGTTAGATCCATAATAAAATTTATTATTTATTCCTTTTTCAATGTTTGGAATTGTGTTATAAGTCTCAAAATTTGTTAATCCTAATACGTACTCCGAATCATTATCTAAGTTTATAGACGGATTAAAGTTGCTTGATAAAACTGAAGTGATAATGCTAATTTTTTAGTTTTATTTAAACAAGATGATTTAAACTTAAAACACATATATGACGATCACGTCAATACTGACATGAAGTATGATAAATTGATTTTTAACTCCGATAGCTTAGGACAACCTAGTGCAAGCATATCAATTACAAGGTTTTGCATCAATAGGTTTCCATCCATTTCTTCTTTTCTAGACCCTTCACACATACATCTTCACCGGGTCGAATAATTTGCTTCAAATAAAGCGCTATATATGATGACACCATTCCAGCCGTTGAAAATTCATCCCAAAAAAGACCATGAATATTCCTTGTCACCCAGTCGTTATGTTTTATATGATCTTGGCTCAAACAACTAGACTGTGTTGGCAGTTTAAAATTTGATGCCAAACATCACCTAACAACAAGTCCAAAACCGCAATTTCTTTGCACACAAACTCGTTTTTCTTGTATTTAAATCCCTGAATATCAATTATATACATGTTTGTATATGCAGGTATGTAAATATGCAGTAAACTTCGACTACTTAAATTAATATTAGAAGCAATCTCTTTATATAGAAGATTACCACCATCTGCGTACTTTGCTAACCTACTTTTCAACCTATCACAAGAGTGAACACATTTTAAATTTAAACCGGCTCATGTGTATTTGCAGAGTGGTCGCACTTTGAATTCAAACCGGAATTAGCATACTTTGCATCTAACCTACTTTATATAATTCAAATCAGCTCCACATTTTTTCTGCACGCATCTACATTTTTTCAATGTAGCATACGTGTGGACACGTTTTGAAGTCAAACCGGCCTATGTGTATTTGCAACCTCTAAAAAAAAGTAATAACATAAATCAGAATCCACTTTAATTAAATACAGCTTTCTTTATGCAATTGACTTAAATGTGATATTATGAATCTGACCTACTTTATAACTTTTCGCTATAGAACCGAATTCAAAACAGCTCCAAATTTTTGCATGAACCTACATTATTTCAATGTAGCATACGTGTGGACACGTTTGTGTATTTGCAGCATTTAAACAAAAGTAAAAAGCATAAATCAGAATCCACTTTAATTAAACACAATTGACTTGAATGTGATATTTTGCATCTGACCTACTTTATAACGTCTCGCTAGAGAACTTAATTTAAAACAGCTCCTCATTTTTGCATGCACCTACATTTTTTCAACGTAGCATATGCGTACCGGCTTATGTGTATTTGCAGCCTCTAAACAAAAGTAAAAAACATAAATCAAAATCCACTTTAATTAAACACAATTGACTTGAATGCGATATTTTGCATCTCACCTACTTCATAACTTCTCGCTAGAAAACCGAATTCAAAACAGCTTCATTTTCTCTGCACGCGCTTTCAAAGTAGCATACGCGTGTTCTGAAGTCACACACGTATGTTCCATTGAAAGTAATATAAAGCCGGTCTGACTTCAAAACGTGTCCGCACGTATTTTACATTGAAAGTATATAAGGCCGGTCTGGCTTCAAAACGGTGCACGTGTATGTTACATAGAAAAACATATGCGTACATCGTTTTGAAGTCAGACCGGCCTTACTTACCTACTAACGTAGAGAAAGTAGCTAGATGGCAGGAATATATAGTGAATTTATATACAGAAGAGGAACTAACAGCATTAAAACAGGAATCAGACATTGGAAATGATGACCTGGGATATCCAATACTTAGAGATAAGTTTGAATTAGCATTAAAGAGTCTGAAAAATGGTAAAGCGCCGGGTACAGATAAGGTGCAAGCAGAAACTCTAAAAGCCGCTGGACAAGCAGTAATAGAACGTTTTGTTCGACTTGTAAGCTATATGTATGAGACAGGCGAGATACCCAAAGATTTCAAACGTAACGTCATAGTAACTATACCAAAAAAAAATGCGCGGATGAATGTGAAATTTTTCGAACAATAGATTTGACAGCACACGTTTCAAAAATATTAACTAGAATTGTAAAAAAGACCAATTGAAAAAAAAACGAGCTGAAGAAATACTGGAAAAAGATCAATTAGGGTTTAGGCGCAACAGGGGAACACGGGAGGCTATTTTAGCTCTGAGGCTGATAATAAAGAAAACAATAGAGAAGGGGAAAAGCGTATATATAGGGTTTGTAGAGCTGAAAAAAGCATTCGACAATTTAAAATGGAAAAAAATGTTCGAAATACTCAAAAAAAATTGGAATGAGTTTTAAGGACAGACGGATAGTACATAGCTTATACAAAGAGTAATTGGCGGTAAAAGAATTAGAGCAAGAAAGTAGAGAAGTAAATATTAGGAAGGGGGTGAGACAGGGATGTGCCTTATCCCCATTAATTTTTAACTTGTACATGGAAGAGGCAATGAATACCGTCAAATGCAGGAAAACATTTGGAATTAATATACAGGGACAAAAGATTGATATGCTTAGATTTGCAGATGATATAGCGGTATTGGCATCTAGCAAAGAAGAGTTAGAAGCTGCTCTTAATGAAGCTAACGGAGAGATGTGGTATAAAAATTAAGAAAAATAAAACTAAAGTTCTAGTATGTAAAAGAGAGGAAAATAAATCGAATACAAGAGTACAAATAGGTAACGAAAACTTACAAGATGTTAAGGATTTCTGCTACCTAGGAAGCCAAATAACGCAAGATGGGAAAAGTTATAAAGCAAAGATTAGCACCAGGTCGTGCTACATTTAACAAGAAAAAGCTACTACGGTGCTCAAAGACCACAAACATAGAAACAAGGAGAAGATTGCTTAAAACATATGTGTGGAGCACAGCACTGTATGGCTGTGAAGCCTGGACAATAAGAGAAGCAGACAAGAAAAAGGCATAAGCCTTTGAAATGTGGTTCTACAGACGTATGGTGAAGATATCGTGGACACACAAAGTTAAGAACAAAGAGGTACTAGAAATGGTAGGGAAAGAAAGAAGTATGTCGAAAACAGTAAAAAATGGGAGAGATAGGATGATAGGCTACATACTAAGACATGAGGGAATACTGCGGAATATATTAGAAGCAGAGATAGAAAAAAAAGAGAAGTAGAGGTAGACCTAGGTTAGACTGCTGCATACAGATAGTGAAAGATGTAGGCCGTGTGAATTTCAGGGAAATGTGTAGGCTAGCTCAGAATAGAAATTAACGGAGGTACGCTTCCAACCAGTCGCAAGATGGAAAAACTAATGACAAAAATAATAACTGTACTTAAACATGGTGATTACTATAAACAACTACAGATATTGGTTTTGCAATACTCTCAACTAATGTTAATTGTGCGAAAGGATTTACTGGAAAACTATTAATACGGCAAATGTCTAAGTGTTGGGGGATCTTTGGCAGCCACAGGCTGTCTATCTCCCTTCACATGCCGCTGAATCTCGGTAAAATAGGGCATATAATTAGAAAACAATAGAAGGGAATCGAGCTGTATATAGGCTATTAGGCGGCTCCGTGGCGTAGTGGTATGTGTGTGACTACTACGCCCAAGGTCCCGGGTTCGAATCCCGACACGGTCCGCTTGAAAAATGTTAGGCGAGCATTTTTCACAAAAATACACCCTCGTTCGGATGAGAGGTAAAATGGAGGTCCCGTGTGTGAGTGTTGTCACGCACGTTAAAGATCCCTACCTTGCTTGGAACAGCAAGGGTTCGGCAAAATTCAAAATTTTCCAGGTAACAAAAAACTCGCTTCCTGGCCAATGTAGTACCTTCGGGTGGAGCATTGGAAAATCACATGTAATGTATATAGGCTATCAGGCGGCTCCGTGGCGTAGTGGTATGTGTGCGACTACTACGCCCTAGGTCCCGGGTTCGAATCCCGACACGGTCCGCTTGAAAAATGTTAGGCGAGCATTTTTCGCAAAAATACACCCACGTTCGGATGAGAGGTAAAAATGGAGGTCCCGTGTGTGAGTGTTGTCACGCACGTTAAAGATCCCTACCTTGCTTGGAACAGCAAGGATTCGGCAAAATTCAAAATTTTCCAGGTAAAAAAAAAACTCGCTTCCTGGCCAATGTAGTACCTTCGGGTGGAGCATTGGAAAATCAAATGTAATGTATATAGGCTATAGTGAGAATTGCAGGGAACTGGGTATGCTAGCTCAGAACATAAATAAGCTGAGGTACAAGTCCAACCAGTTTCAAGACGTAAAACCCAGTGACGAAAAAATAAGTGTACTTAAATCTAATGATTATTATAAACAACTACAGATGTTGGTTGTAAAATATTTTCAACTAATGTTGATTGTGCGAAAGGATAAATTAGAATAACTATTAATTCGACAAAGGTTCAAGTGCTGCGGGAACTTGGCAGACAAAAGCTGCTTACCCCCCTTCACACACCACTGAATATCAGGGAAATAAGGTATAAACTGTAAAGCAATAGAAGGTAATCGAACTGCATCAAACCAGAAAGAACAGCAGCTATGTTTAAAGACAATGAACATAGATACAAGACGAAAACTATTCAAAGCATATTGTGGAGCACAGCACAGTACATCTATGAAATAGGGGCAGTAGGAAAAGCAGACAGAAAGACATAGAAGCTATCTGGAATGTTGTGCTTCAGATGTATAAGGATGGTAGTATGGACAGACAAAGTTAATAACAAATTGGTCGTATAAATAGTAGACGACTAAAGATGTCTGTGGATAAAAAAATAGGAGAAATAGAGGGACAGGATACGTTCTAAGACATTTCTGGGGAATAGTACGGGATATATTACAAGCAGAGATAGGAAAAGGTAGGTAGAAGTAGACCGAGATCAGACTTTCCCACACAGATAGTGATAGATGCAGACTGAGTAAATTTCAACGAAATATGTAGGTTGGTTTAGACTAGGAAACAATGAGGCTACGCGTCCAACCAGTTCTAGGACTGAAGACCTAATGATGATTTGATGATGATGAGCAACACTATTTATAAAATAACGTGTTCCTGTAATAAGACATATGTGAGTAATTCTAGTTAGTGGTTGAAAAATAGACTTATTCAACATAAGTCAGATGTAAAATTGGGGAAGAACAGCTGTGCCCTCTCACAACATATAAACATGGCTCATCCTACCCCAAATTATGATAAACTCGAATTTTAGATTCTGAAACTAATCATAAACTTAGGCTTTTTTTGGAGGCGTATTATATAAGAAATGAAATTAACGTTAAATTTTCGGCAGGATACCCAAAATTTGCACTTTATATATTCCAATCTGTACAGAATTGCAAAGTCAAATTTTAGTTTTCAACAATGATGTAAAGGCCAGAGCGCATCTTATTTACCTAATAATCGTACAAAATGTGGAACACGCTCTCACACTTATCAGACTGGTTTTATATTAATTCATTCGTAGTTGGTCGTTTACTCTATAAACAAGTAATTTTATTAATTAAATTTAAATAATCCTTTTTGGGGTGCTCTAATATTTTTATTTTAACTAGTTCTAACTAACAACAACCCTGATACGTAGTGTTGTTTTTATAATTTTAATATTTATGCATTAACAATTAAGTACGTAATTTTTAAAAGAAAATTTTTTGATGACTGTATGGATTGCTTTTCCTTTTGTAGAATCTTGATAAAGGTAACAACCCTTGCCGAAACGTCGATTTATGATTAAATATATGCAAAATATAATTTTGTTTTAATTTTTTGTACAATTTTGTACAATTGTACTGTAACATTTTATCGAAAACACTATTATATATATATATATATATATATATATATATATATATATATATATATATATATATATATATATATATATATAACTATATAACTTAACACAATTATTTGTAAATGTTTACCAGCGTGTGTCTAGACCCAATTCCCAATTGCTGTATTATAATTATTGTATCTCACCAAGTGGTTAAATTATAGCTGATGTAACTGTAAATAAAAAGTCACTTACAGATGGTGTACTTATAAATAGCTCTATTCCAATTTATTCTTAGGGATGACACTCCATAATTACTTAATGTAATACTTTCTGGCTCTCCCTTAATTTTTAGTATGTAAAATGTTTAAAAACTGTATTATTGTATTTTACATTCTCTAAATAATTCTATCCTGTAAAATTTTATTTGTCGTAAATGTGGATATTGCGAAAAAGTTGTTCTCCAACCATTGTAAAGAACTTTCATAGTATGAGAATGCGCACTTATTATTGTGTAGTTAATACATGAAAGAATACCTATAACCTATATTAAGTAAATATCGATAGAAGTTCCAATTGTGCGAAGAAAAATACAAAACTTCCTGTATCTTAGGCACTGAATAATATAAATGAGCCAGAAATTTATTATCAGTTAATAAAAATTCCCTACGTTTAATTAAACCGTTTCAGATTCAACTGACGTGACTAAAAGAACCGTGAACTATATCTAGTTTTTTAAGAGCAAAACAAAGGTGCTCATGTAATAATTCTTCAGATGGTGCATTGTGCGAATGACACTCAGCTCTCTGTTTAAATTAGGGTTTAATTGAAATAGACGTTCAGCATTTCCAATGAAGGCTTTTATTTCTGCTGTAACATCAATTATAGAATAATGAGCACATCGCTGCATTCAGGCTAATGAGCCTGTCAGTTATTGTTCGTTTATTTATGGATTGTGAACCCACATCAACGTTGCGCTTTTTTGCTGCTTAACGCTTTATCTGCTGAAATATTTATTTGAAATGGGAATAACTTTGACCGTGATTTCAATCAATTTCCATCACTGGAAATAACATTTCTTAAATCATTTCTCTGACTGGTACGAAAATCACAATAAATTCGCGACGACCTATAAATTATTCAGATTGTGGTTTGATTGATGTATAAAATTGCGACAGTATTTGAGTTGAAGCATCGCAATGTTGTACCTTAAATTAATTCTAAAATAATTTTATGTATGTTCAAAAAATTACTATTTACAACCAACAACTGTCATTCTTTCATAATTTACTGAATGCAGACGAAGGTAAAAGAATTTTTGCATTACAAACTATAACTTAGAGATTTATATGTACATTTAACCAACTTGTATAAACGCGCCTCTACTGTGGATAAATTTTTATCTCCACCTCCAATTGCATGGAAATTTTAAAAAATTACTTGACCCTAGTACTAAGTAAATTCTAAAGTTTACAGTTATTTTCGTACTTCAAATGCAATACAGCTACCTAATTTGTTACCTATATCAAAGTACACTTGCTGGAAATAGAACAATTTCGAGGAACACTGGAAAATTCCAACTAGAAAACGAACTACTCTAAACCTAGCATTTCCATTGGTTGAGGTCCTATAGAGTACTTTTATGTACCAAACCTTAACACTGCATTTTCATTGGTTAACGTCCAAAAAACTTTTTCTACACAGCGAACATATAGGGAAGAAAGAATACAAATAAAATTGCATGTTGTCGTCGGGGTGGGCGGCGTCTGAAAGTATATAGACTTAGCACTGTTATTTTTAATGTTCACAAGCAAAAGAAAATAAAGAAAGTTTATAAGTACACAAATATACAAGTAAAAAGTCAAAATGAACAGTTGATGCACTTTGAAGCTCTTCGGAAGTCTTCGGCAATCTTCGGCAATCTTCGAAAGGCTTCGTGATTGCTCGTGGAACCAAGTAGGAACTTAAATACTAAGTAAACAGGTTTATACAAAGTTCAGAGATGTCCAAAGGTCTTCGGACTTCTTTGGTAATCTTCGGAAGGCTTCGTGGTTGCTCGTGGAACCAAGTAGGAACTTAAGTACTAGGTAAATAGATAAATGCAGAGTTTGGAGAGGTATAAAGACCTTTGGTAGTCTTCGGACTTCTTCGGAAGCCTTCGGGATTCCTTGGTGAAGCCAAATGAGAGCTTGAATAACTAAAACAAGGAAGTATTTATTGTTTGAAGAGGTTCAGACGTCTTTGGAGGTTTTCGGAACTTTTTGGGAGGCTTCGTGGGTCACTTGTGAGACAACGCGAGTTAAAGTTCGGGCCTTTGGAGCTGGTTTTTTAAAAACACTTTGACTTTAACAAATTTTTATTAGTTAAAATTTGGATAACTTGTACATAATACTAAAATAATTATTGTATTAGTGAGTAGCTTGAACAACGAAGTATGGAGTTCGAAGACTGACTCGGTTGAGTAGCTCAAACAACGAAGTATGGAGTTTGAAGACTGACTGGGTTGAGTAGCTCAAACAACGAAGTATGGAGTTTGAAGACTGACTGCCGGGCATTGAGCTCCCGGGCCTTTTATAATAACCTGCCCCTCACACGGCTGTGAGAACTTGCAGATCTCATGTCTGCGTTTCTCTTTAATTGTACACTTTATTACAATGTAACAACTTAATTCTAAGTAATTGCGGTCTGTTGACCGCCTGTGACCTGCCACCTGCAGTATCACTGCCCCCAAGGATGCAAAGTTGCATGTCCGTTCACATGAACTGTCGATAACCTCTCTGGGTTATCCTTGTGTTACAATGTTGCATTGAACTTATACTTTAATTTAACAATTTCTAATAATTCCTATTAGATTCAATATATCAATATATATAGGTAATTGGGGGATACATAACTCCTCCCACCGTAAATGAAAAATTAAGGTTTTTCTTAATTTTTAAATACATAAAATACATAATTCAATTTTATTTAAAATTCATTATTTCTAAAGGTATACTTGTCGTTTCTTTATTTTTCTTTGTTTCCTTAAATCTAGAACTGTTTCCTTCATTCTTATATCTAAGGTACATTTTGTATAATACATACATGATTACAAAAATTATTAAAATGATCAATACAATTGTCCAAACACTTATATTATTATAATGTAACTTTGGCGTTTTGAGTTCTTTTAATTGTTCTTTATAACTTTCCACTAATTTCACGGCGTGGTTGAGATCGTCTAAGTCTAGATGCTCTAGCTTCATAGGTTTCTTGATTATTTCTTCGTCTTCTTGTTGTATTTTGAATTGTAGTTCCGGTAGGTTTGCAAGTTTCTTTGTTGCTATGGGATCTTGATAAACTCTGATTACTTCATCTTTCAATTTCACATAACAATCTTCTTTGAGGGTAATTAGTTTGCTTCCGATTAATGCTTGGTTATTTTCATCTTGGTTGCAGTGGATGGTTGCTATTACTTCTGTTGGGAAAATGGCGATCCATTTGTTATCTGTAACTTTTTGAATTTTCATATTAGTTATTTGCACTTGTTTGGTTTCACAGTTTTCGTAGTGATTTGAGAATTTTAATAGTTGTACTTCACAAGGACTGTCTTCTTGAATGGTTGTTGTCGTCATCGATTGACATAAATATTGGTTTGGTGTTACTTCAGTACATTTTTCGTTTGTATAACCATATCTCAGTTCATTTAGGGATAGGAATTTGGTTTTGGGTGTGATTACTTGGTATGTGCTAGTAACCTTTGTTGGAAAAGCAAATAAATGATACTAATGATAATTGTTACTTTCTACTATCTAAATTTCTAAAAAATATTATTTCGTTATTCTTAATGTTGCTAAAATTTGTTGCGTTAAAGTAAGGTTGGATATTATTTGAGTAAATATTGTATTTTGTATACTGCCTAGCTTATTGGTAGTATACCGGGGTTGTTCTTTATTTGTTATATTATTACTTGGTTGTCCGTTCTACCTGGGTGGAGGTTGACGGTAAGGGTGATGACTGTCCATCTGAAATTACAGGGTGTCTTAGGTTTTTCAAATGAATGTATTTAGTTATTTTACCGTTGTCTACTACTGCTATGTTTTTATCTGATATTTTCTTAATTTTAAATGGTCCTAAATTTCTGGGTGCTGTTTTATGTCGCTTGCTTTGAAAGTTTTTCTCATATACGGTTTGTCCTATTGAAAATTTATTTGAGTCGGTATTTTTATTTCGGGTTGTGGTGATACGTTCCTTATCGTTTTCTAATTTATCTTTTACCTTGTCATAAGTTATTTTTAGTTTTTGTTTATGATCTTTCGCATATTGCTGATATACTTCTTTATTGTAGTGTATGTCATAGGGATTTCGTGAATCTGAATGTCCTAAGGTTAATTCTAAGGGTGTAAAATTTGTTGATGAGTGAATAGTGTTATTATAGGCGATTAGTGCGTATGACATTAAATTGGTTATATGTTCCTTTTTATAATTTATTCTTAATAATCGAATTTGTTCTAACAGGGTTAAATGTAATCGTTCAATTAGTCCGTTTGATTCAGGGTGGTTTTCCGTTATGAAATGAATTTTTATTTTGTGGAGTTCTAAAGTGTTTTGAATTGTCTCGTTTTTAAATTCGCTACCATTGTCTAAAGTTATTGATTCGGGTGTTCCGTAAAATGTGAAATATTGTAAAAATCCTTGGGTCACGTCAATGCTATTTTGGATGTGATTGGTATTGCTTGGCCTATTTTTGTGAATGCGTCTATAATTGTTAGATAGTTTTGCGCTTCTACTACTAGAGTATCGGCATGTAGTTTTGAAATGGTTTGTCGGGTGTTTTGGTTAACATTAAGGGTATCTTTGGGGGTTTCCTATCGTATTTCGCTTTGTCACATAGTTCGCATTGGTTAATGAAATCTGTGGTCAAGTCCTTCATGTCTTTAAAATAATAACGTCTTATGAGTTGTTTTATTGTTTCGTTAATTCCACGATGGTTGGTTTTTCCTTCGTGTTGATTTCTAATTACATCGTTTATTTCGTCAGGGTCGTCTAGTGTTATTAGTTTTCTAGTACATCTGATGAGTTCAGGTCCAGAGTTATTGAATAATTTAATGTATAATTCTGAAAATCTTTGGTATAAATGTTCGGTATTGAAATAGAAATAAAATCGTTTTTCTCGGGGTGTATTCTTTTAAAATTTTATTATTTGTTCCTCGTTGTCATCTTTAGTTATTTGAATTTGATATATCTTTTGTTATCTACTTTTGTATATTTTACTGGATTGGGGTTATTTAAAACTTCGGTTATTATAAATTGGTTGGGTTTCATATCGATTGCTTCGTTTAAAATTTTAATCGCGTTTTTTGGTTCTTCGTTTTGTGTCGAATGTATTGTGTCGCTCTCGTCTGGATCTTCCCGTATTTCTTCTTCGTCTACGTTTCCTATAATGGATTCCGTTTCTAATGCATTGAGTTGGATTCGGCTTAAAGCGTCTGCGTTGTTGTTATAAATTCCCTTTTTATATATAATTTCGTAATCGTACTCTTCGAGTCTGATTCTCCATCTTTGTAATTTTGAATTCGGTTCTTTCAGTTTGCATAACCATACTAGTGGTCTATGATCGGTGTATATGTAAAATTTTCTTCCGTACAAATAAGGTCTAAAATATTTTGTTGCCCAAATTATGGCTAATAACTCTTTTTCTATAGTGCTATATTTTTGTTCGGTTTCATTTAGGGTTCTGGATGCGTAGCTGATGGGTTTATCGCTACCTACTTTTCCTTGGCTCAATACTGCGCCTAGTGCTACATTTGATGCGTCTGTCGTCAGTATAAATGGTTTTGTAAAGTCTGGGTATTCTAATACAGGGTGATTTGTTAATATGTTTTTAATTTTGTCTACGGCTTTAATGAATTCCGGGGTGTGTTCAATTTTGTTTCCTTTTTTTAAACAATTTGTCAGGGGTTTGGTTATCTGAGCGTAACCTTTAATGAATTTGCGGTAGTAACCACTAAGTCCTAGAAATCCTTTGATTTTTTTGTTTGTTTTTGGTAATGGGTAATTTAGAACTGCATTTGTTTTGTCTGGATTTGGCATTACTCCTTGGGGTGTTATTACATGTCCTAAAAATGATACTTCTTTTTGTAAAAATTCACTTTTGTCTAATTGTACTTTGAAATGTGCTTGTCTAAGTCTTTCGAATACTTCTGTCAATCTTTCTATGTGTTCTACTAATGATGTGGAATAAACTATGATGTCGTCAAGGTATACAAGGCATTTTTCATTATGTATTCCTCGTAGTATATTGTCCATGACTCTCTGGAAAGTAGCGGGTGCGTTCTTTAGTCCAAATGGCATTCGTTTGTATTCGTAATGTCCTCTAGGTGTGCTGAAGGCTGTTTTGATATGTCTTTTCTTCCATCTCTACCTGATGGTATCCTGATGCTAGGTCTAATGTTGTAAAATATTGGCATTTGCCTAATTTGTCTAAAATTTCGGTAATATTTGGTAGTGGATATTTGTCATCTACCGTTTTTTCATTTAACTTTCTATAATCTATTACCATTCTGTACTTTCTCTTTCCGGTTGCGTCTAATTTCTTAGGTACTATTAACACGGGGCTGCTCCGTGGTGAGTTGGAGTGCTGGATTATGTCTTGGTCTAATAGGTCTGCTACTTGTCTGTCAGCTTCTTCTTGGCTTGCATGAGGTAGTCTATATGCTTTTGTAAAGATTGGTTTATTGTCTGTTAACTCGATATTATGTTTTACTGTGTTGGTGAATGTTAATGGTATTCCTTCGCAATGGAATATGTCGCGGTATTCGAAACATAAGTTCTTAATTGCTCTTTCTTCTTCTTGATTGATATCGGTGTTAAAGCGGATGTTAGTTAAATTTTCTCTTAACATTTCGTCATGTTCTATTGGGTTGTAATTATTTTCTAAATTTTCGTCTATTTCCATTTCGTTAAAATTTAGTTCTTCTACGTTAATTGGGTCTGTCAGTGATAATTCTACGGGATAGTCGTTTGAGTTTAATATTGTTGTGGTTGCAAAATTGTCTTTTATTTGTACTAAGGCGGTTGGGGTTTCTACTCCTTGCTGAAATGTCATATGATTTATTATTCCTAAATTTTTGTTAGATTTTACTGGGATTTTTTAATTTCTTTCCGTTCGGGGTTCTATAGTGTATTTTTGTTCAATTTGTGTGTTTTGAAATTTAATTGGGATTTTTCCGTATTTTGTCCTTAATAAGCGATTTTTAATGTCAATGTTGGCTCTAATTTTCTTAGAAGGTCCATTCCGATTAATCCGTCATATTTGTCGTTAAATTCGAATACACAAAATTTATGTTTCATTTTAACATTAAATGTTCTCGGTAAGGGTATATTGGCTACGAATTGGTGTAGTGTTGTTTGATGAGCTGTTTTAATTTTAAATGGTTCTCTTTCTACATAATCTAAATAGTGTTTTTGTACGGTTCTGGGGCTAATTAATGTTTTTGATGATCCGGTGTCAATTAATAGTTTGAATTTGGCGTGGGGTATTTCTATGTATGGTAATACTAAGTGATTTATGTTATTTAAGTTTATTAAGTTTGGTTGTCTATGAATTGGTCCATTTGAAAATTTGAGTTCGAGTTTTCGTCGTCGTACTCCTCGTAAGTTTCGTATTGTTCGTCACGTTCGTAAGTTTCTGCATGGTTTGTTTCATTGTTCGTAGGTGTCTCAATGTAATTATTTTGGTCAGTGTCAAATTTTTCTATTTCTTGATGAAATAATTCTTCCGATGTAAAATTACGTTTCTGATGAGGGTTTGGTCGGATATGTGTTATTTTTGTGTTTTGTCTGGTGTTACCAGATGAGGTGTCCATTGGTGTTGGTTTGTAATAATTGTTAGGGTTGTTATGAGTATTAGTCATTGGTGTATTTCTATTGGGGTTTGCGTTGAATACTGGTCTTTGTTGGTTTAAGTTTTGATTAAATCTTGGTTGGAATGCGGGTTTCGTAAAAGTTGGATTGAATGTTGGTCTTGAAAAATGTTTATATTGATTATTAAAATTGGTATTGTTAAAACTTGGGTTGTTACTTCGCGGTTGATTTGTTTGTGGGTTAAAGGGTGTGAATTTTTGTTGAGGGATTGTTTGTCTTGTTGCTTGCATAGTTTTTGTTGGTGAATAACTTTTATTTGCGTTGGGGTTGTATAGTCTGTTGCGGTAATACATTACATTTTCTTCTTCTATTACTAGGCTCATAGCTTCCTCTAAATTTTGGGGTCGTTGGAATCTGATTTTATCCGATAGTCGTTTTGGTAAAGCGTTTATATATGTGTCTAGTGCCATTTCGTCATACATTTTTGTTTTTAAATGTCTAACGTTTTGATCGGGTTCTTCGATTTTTAATTTTGTTAAAATTAAACTTCTCACGTCTTGGCATTTCATTCCGAATTGGTAGGGGGATTGATTGTGTTCCATTCTAAGGTTTATTAGGCCTCGTACCAGGCATTTTATATTGCGTTGGTCTCCAAAATATGCAATTAGTAGCTGTTTAAACTGGTCCCATTCCGATAAGTCGTCCCTACTGGCGATTAAGGTTAGTGCCCTTCCGGCTAGTTTACTTATTACTAAGCGTATAAGCAATGAATTTCTTGCGTCATCTCCGGGTTTGTAAAAGGTTTTTAGGAACATTTCACATGCTCCAATGAAATTCGAGAGATGGGCCTGCGTGCCATCGAACGTCTGTATTGTCTCTAAATAGAGACGTAAGTCTGTGTTACTCATGTTGGTTAAGGGTTGTTTTCGATTTTTTGGAAATTTAAAAAAAAATTTTTTTTTTTGAATTAAGTTTTATTTCGCTATTTGTAATGTTACTTTTGCTTCGGATTTATTAATTTTCCGTTTGGGTTGTAAAATTTCAAATTTTGTAAAAATTGGGGTTGATTTTCTATTTGTAACGTTAATTATGCTTTGGATGTATTAGTTTTTCTTTTGGATGAAATAATTTCGAATTTTGTAAAAATTGGGGTTGGTTTTGCTTTTTGTGACGTTAATTTTGGTTTTGGTTTGTTAATTTTTTCTTTGGGTTGGGTAATTTTGAATTCTGTAAAGATTGAGGTTTATTTTACTACTTTCGGCGTTATTTTTAGTTTGGAATGGTTAATTTTCAGTTTGGATTGGGTGGATAAAATTTGGTAAAGGTTGAGGTTTATTTCGTTATTTTTCGGCGTTATTTTTTAGTTAGGATTTGTTAATTTTCGGTTTTGATTTATTAATTTTAAGTTCAGACTGGTCTGGTTATTATTTTTTTTAATCGTAGTTGCTGTTATTTATTTTTAATTACACAATGCGGTGATGTATTTACGAGATTTGTATTCAATAATGTTGAATTTATTACCGTAGTCTTGGATTAATTGTTTTTATGCAGCTTTTAGTTCGTCTTGAGTTCCTGTTTCTTAAGGAATCTTAAATGGATGGATTTATTCTCGTTTAGCTTTGTTTTGGTTAAATTCTGTTAATTAATACTCTTCCGTGGGTTTTACTAAGTTGCGTAGTTATGACCTGAGGTTACTTACTTTTGTACTTTACTGTTGAAATTGAATACTAAAGGATGTAATCTTCGTTACTTTGTCACGTACGTTGTGTTAATTGCACTTACAGGTGTTAATAGAAATTATAGGAATTACTTTCCGTACTTTGTATAAACTATTACGTCTGTTTTATTTTTAAATACCTCGGTGTTCACGACTTGTAATTGAATCCCCCGTACTGTAATTATGAGCGTTTTATGCCGTTTTTGTACTGCAAATTATTTATAGAGTGTTGTGTGTAATTTTCATGCGCTTCTATAATTCCGTGATAGATTAATACTTATGATGCGAATTGCTTTAGTACTGAAAGTTCCTGAAAGCTATTTCTTTAGTACTGTGCAAGGATTCTGAAAGCGATTTTCTCTGAGTTTTAATTGTATAATAAAGGATGCTTTCTTCGCGTATTTATCTTAAGTGGTTTTAGGTTACTGTAGCAGAGTGTTTTGCTGTGATTTTATAAGGTCAATGGTTTTATTATCGTTCTGTACTGCTTAAAGGATTAGTTTTGAAATTAAGTTTGCGTTAGTTTACCGGTTTATAGCGTGCGTTGAATCGCGGTGGTTGATGTTTCTTGTTTTTGGTGTTTAGTGAATGTGCGCCCGTTATTTTTTGGATTATTTTTGAGTTCGTTCTATTAATTATGGTAAGGATTTCTTTTTAAATTCAATTCTTATTTATTTTAAAAGAAAATTTCTTTTAAACTTCAAGTTTCATTGCTTTTTAAAGAAAAAAATTTTTCTTTAACATTCGTCTCATAAAATGTTTTACAGTCTCGTTTTGAAAATAATTCACTTTGAACTATTTTCAAAAAAAATATTCATAATAATAAAATACATAAAACAATAGTAATCAATAGTTATAATACTAGCATATATCAATTATAGTTTTTGGTTTGAAATAAAATTATGGAAATGAACTTACATTAATTTCATCTGTTTCTTTGGTGGGTTCGATCGATTCTGTATCTTGTCCACCTTGGTTTGTTTGTTGGCCTTAGACGATTTTTGTTCCTTGTCCAACTTTGTTTGTTGCTGGATTCAGACTATGCTTGTTCTTCCTCCAACTTGGTTTGGGTTCTGCCAAAATTTCGAATAAAAATTCTTGGTCACCAATCTTCCGATTTTTGGATTTTCAGTGCCCTTTTGACATCCGTTACGACTGCGCCAGTTAAAGTTCGGGCCTTTAGAGCTGGTTTTTTAAAAACACTTTGACTTTAACAAATTTTTATTAGTTAAAATTTGGATAACTTGTACATAATACTAAAATAATTATTGTACTAGTGAGTAGCTTGAACAACGAAGTATGGAGTTCGAAGACTGACTCGGTTGAGTAGCTCAAACAACGAAGTATGGAGTTTGAAGACTGACTGGGTTGAGTAGCTCAAACAACGAAGTATGGAGTTTAAAGACTGATTGCCGGGCATTGAGCTCCCGGGCCTTTTATAATAACCTGCCCCTCACACGGCTGTGAGAACTTGCAGATCTCATGTCTGCGTTTCTCTTTAATTGTACACTTTATTACAATGTAACAACTTAATTCTAAGTAATTGCGGTCTGTTGACCGCCTGTGACCTGCCACCTGCAGTATCACTGCCCTCACGGATGCAAAGTTGCATGTCCGTTCACATGAACTGTCGATAACCTCTCTGGGTTATCCTTGTGTTACAATGTTGCATTAAACTTATACTTTAATTTAACAATTTCTAATAATTCCTATTAGATTCAATATATCAATATATATAGGTAATTGGGGGATACATAACTCGCGGAGTTATAAAGAATAATGATATACATACAAAAGCTATACATTGACTATATACACAATATTCAGTGGTTCGGAAGTCTTCGGTAGGCTTTGGAAGTCTTCGGAAATCTTCGGGTTTTACTCGTGAGGCTAAGTAAGAGCTTGAATCACAAAAATAAGAAAGTATTTATGGCTTGAAGAGGTCCAGACGTCTTCGGAGGTCTTCGGGACTCTTCGGAAGGCTTCGTGGTTTACTTGTGGGACTACGCGGAGTTATAATGAATGATGATATACATACAAAAACCATACACTGACTATATACACAATATCGAGAGGTTCGGAAGTCCTTGGTAGGCTTCGGAAATCCTCGGGTTTTACGCGTGAGGCTGAGTCAGGGCTTGAATAGCAAAAATAAGAAAGTAGTTATGGTTTGAAGAAGTCCAGACGTCTTCGGCGGTCTTCGGGACTGCTCGGAAGTCCTGGTGCTCTAGGCCTCGTCGAGCATGTTACCACTGAATTCCATGGTGGGTGCTATCTCGGAGGTACAGCGCGCCGATGCATTTTGCGTCACCACAATAGATGATCTCTTGAGACGTTATTTCTGTGGGTGCGGCTGGGATGAATTCTTGCCGCAGCCCTTGGGGGTGCTGAAGCTGCTCTGGGTACGGCGGCAGGGGTGACAACAGCTTCGGCAGCGGTAGAATGTCTCGGAAGGCACGCCGCAGAGCGTTCTGCAATTGTTTTCAGTGAACCTGGTGGTTCAAATGGGGTTTCCTGCCCGTCCGAAATGGATTATTATAGACGAATTAAATGCGGCGTGCCCCAGGCAGCGTAACTGGTCAGGTATAGAGCAGGCTATGGATAGCACTGCTATACGAGCCCCAGATACGGCGTCTGGCAGCGTAGCGCCTTAGAATTTTAAGCAGGCTATGGAGAGCACTGCGGTACGTGCCCCAGGTGTGGCGGCGGGCAGCGTGACTAGTCGGATTCTTAAGCAGGCTATGAGGAGCACTGTAGTTGAGTCCTCAGGCTGTGGTGAGCACTTGGAGCTCCTCAGCCTAGGGTATCAACTAGCAGTGCTGACATAGCTTGTTACCTTCTCCAGCACTAGCTGCGCTGCCCTCTAACGTGCTTACGCCGACGCCTCGATGAGTGCTGCGCTATATCACGACGCCGACGTCCCTACATTCAAACCTTTACTAGCATTGCTTACTTCATAGCCTGCTAACGTCAACTCCTCTATTGCGGTCGAAATTTTCATAACTACATTCGCATTTAACAGCATATTTAATAATTAAATTCTTTCCAAATCAGATTGTACGAACTCTGATATTGATAGTGCGCCGTGCTATCAGATACCGGTTCCAGGACGAGCTTTATTTATTTCAACACGTACTTTTGATTTGAATCGAGTATTTCTAATTACGCCGTTGGAACATTTGTATTTCTACTTTATTTTAGGGGTTTTTGCGAATTAATTGAAGGAAATAATTTTAGTTGTGATTTGTAATAATTTTACTTATTTCCTTATTGGAATTACGACGATTCGTAGGTATCAAAGAATGTTTCAAATAAATAGTTTTGCACTATTATAGATATAAAGTGAAACCTCAACCGTTATTTGGTGACCACTTGCTGTACTTACTTCGTTTGTTGTTTTGTATCGGACATTGAACTCGAAGTAGATCGGTAAGAAATCGTGAAGAGATTAATTAAAATAATAGGATTGATATTTCAGGATTCCAATAACTAGGTTTTGAGTTACCAGTCGAGTTACTAGAGCAAGTTACCAGTACAAATTACCAGTTACAAATTTGCAGGTCTTAGTATCCAGTTTCAAGTTTCAGTCGGTAGTGTTCAGTTTTAGTCCCAGTAAAAGTTCCAGTCGTAATCGCGGTCGCAAACCTTATTTGGGTTTATGCTAAGGTCAGTAGCTCCCCAACGAGTGCAGCTGTGGATGAGTCGTTACTCATTTAATCTTACTACCGCAACCGTTTGGTTCATATTGCATGCTGGTGATTGATATTTATTAATAACACTTAAGAGAAGGCTGTTGTATATTTACACGATTATTACGGAGTGGGTTCAGATTTAGTAATCTGTAATTCACATTGTCACAATTTTATCGGGTATATAAAGTTTAGCCAACGAGGATATTGTTACAGGTATAATTATTACCGATACCGTCAGTGTTCAAGAATTATTTTACGAGGATCCTAATACATCACCCTTAATAACTTAATAATCAATTGTTCTGCCGCCTTGGTGCAGATTTGTTTACCCTATTGGCTGGATTGAGATAAGTAATTGAAGTTAATTAACGATCAGAATTATACATCCTGGTTAATTGATATTTTGCTTATTGAAAATTAGACCATAACAAGTGGGTCGGTTATTGAAGCCATTTTCTTCGTCTATTGTTGTTCTCTTAAGTTTTGTAGTAAAGCATCAGTCTATTCGTAAAAAGAAATAGCTGTATTACTCAAATGTGAAGCGTGAGGAGACGTTTTAGCTGAATTGTGTGTTACAGGTAAGCGTGAAAGACTTCCTATTTCAGTCTCGTTGAAGCACAGCTATTTAGATTTAAGTGGTGCTCATTTGGCAGACGGTTTGTTTAGTGTATGGTCAATCCCAACCAGTCATCGGTACTGGGATAGTCCAAGGCATATTGACGCTGTCGGATCCGACTACTCCGGAAAGGGATTATTTAACCCTCCTTATTTGGTTATTATTGTGCGATATTTTTCGAGTACGTCATTGCGTTGTGTTGATTTGGAGCGTCACACCTCCACGAGGGCATTCTTCATCACGACGCCAACGCCTCAATGAGTGATGCGCTGCATCTCGTCGTCGCCGCCTTCCGCACCCGCATTTAGCCAGCAGTGCTTAACTCATGGCTTGCTAACGTTTACGTCTCCACGAGTGGTGTCCTGCATCACTACGCCGACGCCTCAACGAATGGGCCGCTGCATCACGCGCCATCGCCTCCTACATTTACACATTAACTAGCAGTGCTCATGTCATAGCCTGCTTATGCCGCAACAAATGGTACGTTGTACCACGACGCTGAGACCTCCTACAGTCGACGCCTACAGCAAGCCACGACGCCTTCCAGAAAACAACCGCTCCACGAAGTTTAGCGAAGAATTGCTTTTACCTGTATATATGTAAATCCTGTATTTATTATAAATAATAGTTAATAATGATATACAAAACTCAAACACTCAGCTAAAAATTTAGGCACCGCCTACAACCACCGGCACCAAGCCATAGTAAGTGGCGTCCAACGTGATTCCAAACAAAACGCCCAAGATGAAAAGTCAAACTACCACCAACGTCCAACCGGGTACCAACCAGTCGCCTCCAGCCCAGGAGGACACACAACCACAAACAGATCTGGTACTGGAATAATCCAGTGACGATCAACAAACAACAAGCTATTAAAATGGTCACAATCAAAACGCTAGTAGAAGATCTCTACAATGTTACCACTGCGACCACCTAAGAACCTGTATTTTTCTGGCACCCTTCTGGAAGATTCGGCAAAGTTTCTTCAACAAATGGAAGCAGTGGACAGAGATGTACCCATAACAACTGCCCAACTGCAAGGCCAAGCAGTTATCTGAATGGAAACATTTGTGACTTTTCAGCCCAGCCACAACGAGATTAAGAAGTTCTTCCGGAAGAAAAACAACAGTCCAGCCATCAGAGCAAAAACAGCCGCAGACTATTACAGACAAAAACATACGACATCTCAACAAGTAGCTGCCTTCCTCAGAACTAAAGTAGAGCAAGCGCGCCGCCTAAAGATAGATATCGACCACGCATAAAGCTGTTCAGGGACCTCTTTCTGCCAACCTAGAGAAATCCAATCCAATTTTACGTGTCGACAACTGTATAGGAAATGGTCATCCTCCTCTTCAGGACAGAAGAAAACGAAAAAGAAGCAATAAATGAAACAACCGACCCCACGCCAGCAGCCAGACTTTTACCCGCAACGGAGCAACTGCCAAGGTGCGACATTTGTTCACAACAACACTGGCACCGCGACTGCCCGACCAGGGCGTCGGGAAACGACGAACCACCCGAGCAACGTCAGACCACAGTCGGGCCGAGCGAGAGGATCTGGCGCAACTAAATGCAATCCATGATGATCCTCTACCAAGGATTCCCGTTACCATACATAAAACAACTTTCAATGCGGTACTAGATACAAGAGCATTGTCATGTATGATCAGAGAAGATCCTTAACCCACAGGCTCACGGATAGAACCCTATCATACCTCCGCCCATCTAGCCGAAACAGGGACAGAAATGGCAATCAAAGGCAAGTTTCGCACTCCACACCTTCGGACACGTAAAGGACTATGAAACCTTCTTGGTAGTAACCAATCTAACAGAGGACATCAGCCTGGAGCAATCCTGGCTTGAACGCCAAAAAGTGGTGATGAATTACAAACAAGACTACATATACCGAAAGACACTCCACTGGAACCAAATGTGATGCCTGTCACCGCCAATAGGCCACCCACGCCAACTGCAACTCACCAGTTTGCAGACGAATTGTTTCCCAAAACCCTTGGCAAGATTACCAACCAGTGATCAATAGGTCAACACAACCAGCTACCATAGCCAGCACAGCAAAAGCCGTTATTACCACTGTACACCAAACCATGCAGACCACAAACTAATTACGCAGCCCTCGTCAAATTGTCCAAATATGTGCAAGCTGCATGGCGAGAAAGACATACCAGTGGATGGATGTCCCAAGAGGTACACATTTGTCTTCATCTACCCCGTACGGTACAACTCCACCGCCAAACAGTCGGCAACCACGGAAAATCCCAGCGCCGCGGCATAAAGCCCGCTACAAGCCCAGATGTGCCGACGACAAAGACCCCTCTCTACTTTTGCGGCACCCACGAGTCGGTTCGAAACAAAATGGACAACACTTCGGCCAATTCAAGAAAGAGCCGAACCCAAGAGCTACTGGATTAAACTTGAATGGGGTGATACTAAGATCCAAGCCAAAGAAGTACGTCCAGCAACCCACTAGAATCCTCACCATCACGCATCAACCTAGCTGCACAACACTCTTCAGCGGGGGAGAATGTTACCTATATCAAAGTACACGTGTTAGAAATAGAAAAATCTCAAAAAACACTGGAAAATTCCAACTAGAAAACGAACTACTTTAAACCCAGCGATTCCACTAGTTAGGGCCTTATAGACTTCTACTACATACCAAAACTAAACCCTGAATTTTCATTACTTAACGTCCAAAAGACTTTCTCTACATAGCGACCATAAGGAGGAACAGGTATAAATAAGATTAGGAGTTCAGCAATAAGATTCACTTGGAGCTTTATATAACCCATAGAATCGACTAGGAATGCTGACCAATAGCTTGTCACCTCCTTCAGCACTAGCGGCGCTGCTCTATAGTCCGCTTACGCAGACGCTCCTATATCCAAACATTTGCTAGCAGTGCATACTCCATAGCCTGCTAACACAAACGCCTCTACGAGGGTACGCATCACGACGCCAACGCCTCATCGAGTGGTGGGGTGCATCACGTCGTCACTGTTTTCCACACCCGCGAGCAGTGCTTAACTCATAACCTACTAAAGTCGACGTCTTAACGAGTGGTGCGCTGCATCACAACGCCGCCGTCTTTTATATTCACATCTTAACTAGCAGTGCTCATGTTATAGCCTACTTTAGCCGCAACGAATGGTACGCTGCACCATGTCGTCGATGCCTCCTACACTCGACGCTTGCAGCAAGCCACGACACCTTCCAAAAAACAGCCGCCCCACGAGCATTAGCGAAGGGTTGATTTAATCTGTATATATGTAAATTCTGTATATATTATTAATAATAGTCAGTGAAGATATCCAAAACTCAAATACTCAGCCTAAAAATTCAAGCTTCTTCTACAATCACCGGCACCAAGCCGTAACAAATTGTCATATTTGTACTGGTATCAACAGAGTCGGTGCTGACGGGCGTACGGAGCTTGCACTCACGAAGGTGTCGACTACAGATGGTAGCCCAGCCTACCTTTAACAAAGCAGATTCGTTTTCTCTTTGAACTTTGATTGACAGTATTCGGTATCTTACTTCAAAGAAAGCGACCAAGTCATGAAACATAAATTGTGGCAGTGACAAGCCAAAGTACGCCGCTCATAACTGAAAAGTATTTGCAATTTTAAGTGCTTAATTTTATAATTTCTGTTGCTGTTGAAAGTGCAAACTGCAATACAATTTTCGAAATTGTTTTACCTGTAAACAGAGGTGTCCTAGTATGACCCCCTCCCCCCAATAGGGGCTTGTCAGTTGGAAGATGCTTCCCTTGGTTAGAAATTTTAAGGGGAACGTATAAAAGAAATAATGAACAAATAACCAGAAGAATTATTGTAGATTGTAAGACCACTATGATAACTAGAGGAAGTTAGAAGTTGGTTATGATTATAGTAGAACTCAGAAGATTAAATAGGTGTAATCTACATTGTTATTCCAGTTAGCATAATGGAATTGTTATGGACATACTGATTTTGCAACCACCATGCCCTATATGCGTTTAACAAACAAAATACGTATACTAAATATCCAATAATGTCTCTTGCGTTTTAATCGAAAAATAACTTCGAATGGTAACTAGTTACATAGTACACACTTGAAGGAATCTGATAGTATGCCAAAAAAGTGACTGTATTTTAAATAAAGTTAAGTACTGATAGAATAGAATACAAATAGAGTAAATCGTCCACCAAATTTTTAGTCATTAAATTGCGATTAAATTAGTTTTTGCTTAATATGTGGACTGCAATTTCTAAATCTCAATGAGAAATTTCTGTCCATTAAATTAACTATTAGACATAATTTCCGGTTGTAGATTAACGAAAGGAAGCGGCATAAGCACTTAAAATGAAGCCGTTAATGAATGGTTGAAATAGGAACTGAAAATAATCAGTGATTACCACACAAGCCCAACCCTAGTTTCAGAGTGATATTACCCTAAACTCGACTGCTTAAAATAGCTACAAGTTGACACTTTTATAAATTATAATCTCCTTCAATCCTTATTGCTTTATTACAACACATTGACAACGATTTCACTGATGCAGTAATGAAATAAAAGCATGACTGCTTTATTCTAAGATACAGTGCACAGTTAGTGCAATTCTGTGGTGTATGTATATGTTACAGTTAAAATGCGTGGTTCAGATATTTTGTAAAATTACTAGTAATTTCATGTAATAACGGATAAAGTTGGTTAAAGTGCAAAAGGTCCTCTATTTATGTTTACCTGGTTATTCTATAAATTACCTAACGATTGACAATCAACAGTGTAAAATAGACAATTAAACTGATGGGTGCAGCATAATAATTTTCCTACTAGAAGTGGAAAGACGGAATGAAATTTTTTATTGCAAGTAGTGATGTAAGGTCGGTCTGAATTTAAAACGAGGTACGCGTATGTTTTTTCCATGTAACATACACGTGCACCGTTTTGAATCCAGACCGGCCTTATATACTTTCAATGTAAAATACGTGTGGGTACGTTTTGAAGTCAGACCGGCTTTATATTACTTTCAATGGAACATACGTGAGTGACTTCAAAACACACGTATGTTACGTTGAAAAATGTAAGTGAAGAGAAAATGTAGAGCTGTTTTGAATTCGGTTTTCTAGCGAGAAGTTATAAAGTATGACAGATGCAAAATATCGCATTCAAGTCAATTGCGTTTAATTCAAGTGGATTCTGATTTATGTTTTTTACTTATGTTTAGAGGCTGCACATACACATGGGCCGGTTTCAATTCAAAATGTGTGTTCACTCTTGTGATAGGTTGAAAAGTAGGTTGGCAAAGTACGCAGATCGTGGTAATCTGCTATATAAGAAGATTGCTCCTAATATTAATTTAATTAGTCGAAGTTTACTGCATATATTTACATACCTACATATACAAACATGTATATAATTGATATTCAGGGATTTAAATACAAGAAAAACGAGTTTGTGTGCAAAGAAATTGCGGTTTTGAACTTGTTGTTAGGTGATGTTTGGCATCAAATTTTTAAACTGCCAACACAGTCTAGTTGTTTGAGCCAAGATCATATAAAACATAACGACGGGGTGACAAAAAATATTCATGGTATTTCTTGGGATGAATCTTCAACGGCTGGAATGGTGTCATCATATATAGCGCTTTATTTGAAGCAAATTATCCGACCCGGTGGAAAAGTATTTGTGAAGGGTCTAGAAAAGAAGAAATTGATTGAAACCTATCTAATGCAAAACGTTGTAACTGATGTGCTTGCACTAGGTTGTCCTAAGCTATCGGAGTTAAAAATCAACAATTGTTTAATATATAACATCCATTGTTGTAGACACAGCAATAATAATCTGCGATGTGCAAACAAAATACTTTGTTATTAAAAGAATGGTTTGATAATAATAAAAAACAATAGAAAGATTGTGTCTGTATTATTTATTTTAATATAATTTTACAATGTTAGCCTTATTAACTATTATTATTACAACAACTTCTAGCAAACATTATTTTTATCGATCCAGCTATTGTGTACGTTAGAGAAGCTTAACCATTTTACAAAGACTTTATTTCCTGGATGTTTAACCTTTTGCAACTCCATTTCATAAAATGCACCTTTGATTTCTTTCTCGTCTTGATCTTCTAATATATATGATGTCGGATTGGTTACGTTTACCTTTTTAATCTTAAAAATTTCATTTGACCAGTTTGGCGTGTAACCTATCGTAAATGCTTCCCTGTGTTTACTAATCCTCATACTGCCTTTAATTGAATATTTTGGTATTTTGGTTACAAGTTTGATGTGGGTAAATGATGATTTAAGAATAGTTTTTTCATTTGATTTATCCACTTTTACAGGTTTGACTCCGATAGTACTGTGAACTGTATTGTTGTATTGTTTCACAATACCGCTTAAATTTTTTATCCAATTGTAAGAACCGTTCAGGTTAAAGAAGCGCCACATTTTTCCCTTTAAAGTTCTAATTACACGTTCCACAATGCATGCTTTCTTTGTAGAAAAAACACTATAATGATTTATGCCATATGTCTGCATTAAGGATTGAAAGTGTTTGTTATAATATTCTTTACCAAAATCAGACTGCAAATTTCTTGCTAGATTTTTTAAATTTATTTAAAATTGTTTTTATTGCAGCAATAACATTAATATCCGTGTTACTTTTAAGTGGTACAGCCCATACGTATTTGGAGAAACAATCAATAACTACTAAAATGTATTTAAATCCTTTGTTTGTTTGCGAATATGGTAGCATTTCAATCAAATCGGTCTAAAGAAGGTCATTTAAACCTTTTACTATCACTTTGCGTCTATTGAAATTTAGTCTTGCTAGTTTATGAAGTTCATTTACTAGATCCTCTTTCACTTTTGATTAAGCAACTATTATAATACTTTTTTTTTCTAATTAGGATTTATTAAATACAATTAATAAATACTTCTATGTTTGAATGTCGAAGGCTCCATTTGCTTTGAAAAGAACTTTTAATATAAAATTAAGAATCATTGTGGTATTGTTTATGATAGCACCGCTGTCACGAAAGCTAATTACATCCATACGTTTAAGCAAAAATCCTTGTAACTGTGCAATTACATAACTTTTTTTGTTTAATGTCTTGCGGGTATCCTTTAATATTCTCAATGACTGCTTCCTTATAAGGAAATTCATAATTATGTTTAATGTTGAAAATAAGGAATGTCTTGCAACTGTGGAGGAATGTACTGGAGTAAAACGTTGCTACTACCGTGTAATGTAGCATATGTAACTTGTACTCAATCAAGGTTTTAAAACCTTTATTTTTGTTTTTATATTCCTGTTCACTTATATCTATTTTACGGTTATTTAAGTGCCTTCCAAATTTGTCAATTGTCATATCATCTAACCACTTTCGCCTCGCGCAATTTTTCAATGATCGAATTTATTTCGTTGCCGTGACCTGTGTGTCCAGCAGTCTGAGATGAAACTAAAAGCCGTAATCTATCAACAAGTTCATTGGGATCATTCCAATATAAATAATCTATGGCGTTATTTGATACTTTCATTGTCATACCGTCTCCAAGACGCTTTCTATAGGGTAATGTTCTAAGTCTACGGGGTGTTTGGGGAAGTATGTTTATTGTAGATATTTTTTTTTGTATTTATATGAATTATTACCCTGAATTTGTTCTGTTTCAGAATAATATCTTCTATTAGCATTTGTTCTTTTCACAATATCAAGGTACGACTTTAGATCTTGCGATCTGTACCCGACAGGATATTTTTTAAACAGTAGTACGTATAATCCAGGAGTACCTTTATATTTCAAATCATTTATTAGAACATTTTCATCATCCAACGCGAAATTCGAATTGCCTATCATAAGACCATTTGAATCAGGGTTAAACCTAATACCATATTTATGATCAAATTCGTTCTTAACATCTTTAAACATATTGTAAATATATTCTCGAGGTAGCGGATGTAGCTGTTCAAGATAATGTGTCATACCAGGTGAATCGGCAAAGCTTTGTATATATTCCTGAGCTTCTTGAGCATTTCGATTAACTTCTGCTTCGTATTCATTATCAACATCATCATCTTTCTCTATGGCATCATTTTTTATATTTTTGTATATGCTGAGCAATAACCGGCTAATCAATATAGTCAACGTTCCTTTCTAGCAATTTAGGTTTAATTTTTTTTACACTGCTATGAAGCAGTTCTTCTTCTTCTACTTTAAATTTTTCTTTTTTACCACACTTTCTCCATCCAATTTATTAGTAATAGTTTCTAATCGCGATGTTATGGGTAAGATTGATTCCACTTGGACGACTTCACTATCTTTTAACTGGCGCAATTTGTTTTTTACAATGTTTTTTTCTTATTTAAAATTCTTTTAAGATTTATCGCCTCCTTGCTCATGGCGTAAAAAGTTTATTGTAATAAAAAATAATTTTTGGATACTAACTGTACTTGCGTCTCTCAAGGTTTAAATATGTATGAAGTGATTAAAACCTATTCGGTACCTTCTTTGACCTGGATCACTATCTTTGTCTACAACTAAGAAACTGTATTTGTCTTGCCAACAAGCAGCACATATTTTACGGAATTTATCATACTTCATGTCAGTATTGACGTGATTGTCATATATATGTTTTAAGTTTAAATCGTCTTGTATAAATAAAACTAAAAGATTAGCATTATCACGTAGTAAGTGCTTAGGTATACGAGTATAACTATGACAAAGGTAAAAACTGTCTACTTGCTTATGACGCCTCATACTAAAGTATTCCAGAATGATACCTTGTTTATCGCAAGCTACATCATCAAAAACAAATATAGAATTATTTCGAGCATCAGATGGTGATATAATATTATCAGAACTGGAAAATGTATAATATTTGATCCCTTTTATTGGTCGCAGTAGACCTTCAAGGTATTGATACTTTGGTTGATAAAGTGATTTAGAATAAACATATACGTTTTCAAACTTTAAACCATTAGGATGTTGTATCAACCCAATCATAACGTTGGATTTACTGCAATTTGATGGACCTACAACTAGACATCGAATAGATGAAAGCAGAAGAACGCAATGTTGTTTTTTTAGCTAAGGATTGCAAGTCAATGTCATTATTGTTTATGGTTAAGGATGTTGTTTGTTTCACAACACGCATGTTTGCAAGTACTAAATTCGATTGTAAAAAAGTGGAATTATATATATATAAGAAACGGAGAGTATATAAAGAATCATTAATTCACAATATTTTATTTATTTACTGCACAGCTTGAGAGGACAGTTGTCCGCTAATGATTACCTATAATAATTCTAAAACTACTGGGAACGGACTGTTAAATACTGTAATTAACAATTTACCATTTGAAGCGCATATTCCGGGTTACAAATTTTGCGGTCCGGGTACAAAACTAATCAAACGGTTAGGTCGGAGAGACAAGGGAATAAACAAGTTAGACGAGGCTTGTAAGGAGCAAGATATTGCATACTCCAAATAAAGGGATCTATCTAAACACCATCAAGCAGATTCGAAGTTAGCTCAGTTAGCTACAGAAAAACTAAATTCTGTTGACTCGTCTTTAGGTGAAAAAGCAGCAGCATTTGGAGTAGCTACCACAATGAAAGCTAAAGTAAAACTTGGTATGGGTGCCTGTGCATCACTGAGAACTGAAAAATATCAATAAAATAAGAAAACTGATAAAGAAACGTAAAATAAGAAGTACGCTAGGTATTAAAAGTATTATCAAACAAGCACGTACGGCTTTAAAAAGGGCTGAAGGATCTAATGTTATGGATGCAATCAACATAGCAATTAAGGCCGCCAATACATCAAAACAAAACAAGCATATTAAATCAGCTCGTAATATATCAATTCCTAAAACAGGAGGTTTTCTACCACTAATACCAATTTTTGCAGGCCTAAGCGCCCTTGGTACTCTTACTGGAGGTGCAGTTGCTGTTGCAAAAGCAGTTTCAGATACTAAAATGTCCTCCATTGCCGTCGGAAACGGCATGTACATCAAACCCTATAAAAAAGGTTTTGGTCTTTTTTTAGCCCCTGCAAAACCTCAAAGAAACGTAACCTGATTTTACCTAATCGAGCACTACGCAATGTAGAGTTAATAAAGTTTGTTAAGCAATTAGAAGTACCATATTTCCGTGGAGTGTTCATGAGAAACAATCTTCCCAAGAAAGTTAATTTAAAAGAATGTGGTATAATTAATTTAGATGGAATAGAAGGTTTAGGCACGCATTGGAACTCTCATAAAAAGTACGGTAGTAGCGCTATTTACTATGACAGCTACGGAAACTTGCGACCGCCAACAGAGTTGATAAGTTATTTGAATAGCGGGGGTAAATATAAAATTCTTTATAACTTTAACCAAGAACAATCGTACGGTACTGTGTTTTGCGGTAATTTATGCTTACAATTTCTAAGCAGTACATAGAACTACGAATGAAGTTGTCATGTCGTACACTTTTACTCTAACGGGAAACACTTCAGTTTTAACAAGCAACTTTAATCCGCCTATAAACTTGGATAATGATTCGGAGTACGTATTAGGATTAACAAATTTTGAGCCTTATAACACAATTCCAAACATAAAAAAAGGAATAAATAATAAATTTTATTTTGGATCTAACGGAGAATTTATAGAAATACCTGAAGGTGCATATGAGATTAGAGAAATTAAAAAATATCTTCAAAAAGCTTTAGGTGATAAAAGATGGAGTGGTCGTATGGAACAATCACGAAGCGCTAGAAAGACGCCAGTGTATATAGGAATAACTGACAATAAAACACTTAAATGTAGTAAAGATGTGGATTTTACCAAAAAGATTTCACTTGGTTCTCTACTCGGTTTCAATCTACGAAAATTGCTAGCATATGCCACGTATCAAGCAGACTACGCGATCAACATTTGTAAAGTGAATGCATTTTTAATTGATTGTAATATTGCAAGTGGATCCTATTTTAATAGTAAACCAGCCCATGTAATACATGAATTTTTTCCTCAAGTACCTGCAGATTTTAAAATTGTCGAGTGCCCACCTACGATTATATATCTACCAATCAGGTCACGTATAATAAATGAAATAATAGTTAAAGTGTTAGATCAAGATGGAAATTTAGTTAATTTCAGAGGAGAACTGCTAGCTGTAAGGTTGCATTTAAAAAAAATCTGCAATAGCCAAGGGTATTAAGTAAAATGCACTCAACAAGTCAAGAATTGTTATAAATGCTGGAAATTTCAAAGCAATCAACACTCGAGTGATTGTTTCAAGATCGCTAACAACACAAAGCTGGCAGTTTCTACAATCGCTAGGACTGCATTTATTTAATTAAAAAGTAGAATGAATAGTGAAATACTGAACGTGCGTGAAAAAGTTTACTTTGACAATGCAATTGTTAATATTGAAAAACATACTCATCAGCCTTATGCTAACACATCTTTAAACAATAATGATGAAATTCGAATCCCTATACAACAACAAGATGTATAAACCTTACCATCGAAGAGTATGCTGTACATAGAAGGCAAATTAATTAAAACAGATGGAACACCGTCTCAGACAGCAAAGTTTGTAAATAATGGGGTTTTGCTGCTTTTTGATGAAATTAGATATGACATTGGTGGTCTCATTGTAGATCGTTTTCGGAATTCTGGATTAACGTCTATAATGAAGGGATATGTTTCATATAATAGCAATCAAAGTAAACATTTACAAAACGCTGGGTGGTTTCCTATGGATGATTCGCAAATAGTTGCTGCCAATGGGAATTTTAATGTTGCAATAAACCTTTCAATGGTTCTCGGATTATGCAAAGATTTTAAAATTATTATTTTAAACCTCCGCCATAAGTTAGTTTTACTACGTTCTAGTTTTGATACTAATGCTATAATTAATCCTACACCCGATGAAGAAATAAAAGTTGTTTTATACAAAGTTTTATGGAAAATGCCGCATGTAGCCGTTGATGATATTCGACGAATTAATTTAATAGAATGCATTGCACAAAATCAGGATTTGCATATTCAGTTTAGAGGATGGGAGTTGCATGAATATCAACCTCTACAAAAACGCAACGTCATACATGGAACATTAAAACAACAACACAATTACAAAACCAAGATATGTGATTGTTGGTTTCCAAACCAACCGAAAAAATAGATACATGAGCAACAACAATCGTTTTGATCATTGTTATTTAACCAACATAAAACTCTATTTAAATTCAGAAATTTTCCCGTACGATAACTTAAATTTGAAGTTCGAGAATAAACAGACTGCGTTGTTATATGAGATATATGCCCAGTGTCAGCAAACATACTACGAAAAGGAAAATGAGCCACTTTCTAATCCTGAAGATTTACGAAGTATTGCACCATTAGTAGTCATAGATTGTTCTAGACAAAACAAAGCGTTAAAATCTGGTACTGTCGATATTAGATTAGAATTTGAAACTAGCAGAAACGTTTTGCCAAATACATCTTATCATTGCCTTCATGATAAAATAGTCAAATACAATCCACTCTCAAACAGCATAAGAATATTATAATTACTTAGTTATTACTGTACCTTTACTAATTATGAAAAAAAGATAAAACAATAAATCATTTAGCAATCACAGTCTATTTATTATTATTTTACATGTTTTTTTACAATATCAAATGTTTGATTGTTAATGGGTTATAATGATAATTTTTGCTTAAAAATTTTTTATATGTTGGAATTATTAAGTGATTTAGTAAACAGTCATAAACATTGTCAAATTTAAATAAAAGTTTTGTTATACATTTTTCAAATAAACTAACTGGTATGTTATTAACAAACTGGATTTTTTTAACAGAACGGTTACTACTACTATTTTTTCTCTACAATACATTTATACTAATATAGTTCAACTCGGACAGATTGAAAGGTATCCTATTTTTAGACACATCCAAAAAGAAAAACGTTGTACGTGTGCAGGTATAAACATAACATTAAAGTTTTTATAAGTAAAAAAAATATTATATGTTAATCGGGATAACATAAATTGCATTCTTTATTTGAGCCAGTGGTTGAAGCTTTACAAGTCATTTCTGAGTGTATAGCTATACCCCAAGATTTAGTATCACTGGTTGAGGTACTAAAAATTCTTTTATCATTACTTAGATTAAGAACAATTTTGTTTTGTTTAATAGTAAACACATCATGACTGATCTAATTAAACATTGTTGTTTCTGTACAGTCTGTTTATAAAACAAAGCATTCTTATAATAATCAAAAGAAATTTGCTTAATACTTGCTAAGGAAGATCCCTTCGACTTTTTTATTACCCTATCCTGTAAGTGTACGTTTTAGATCTAAGCCCTACAATCTCTAGCATGATATCACCATTGTTTTTATCTTCATAATACCAGGAACCTTTTTATTTGATAATGGGATATGATATTTGTTATGGGGGTCGTAATCGGAAGTATCAAATCTATGAATATTTTGTTTGATATAAGAGTAAATATCTTCAACGCTAAACTCGTATATCAAACTATTCGTATCTGTGTACAGCAGCTTTGCTTTGTTAGCAAATTGCGATTTTATATAACTATAGTGAAATTCATATAAATAGGTGTTCGAAATATCTAGAATAGAAAAACCTGCATAAATGGGTTTGTTTAAATAATCCTCTAATTTATTCATTTCTATTAAAACAAGATCTTTGTCTAACACAGTGCAACTGTGAAAATTAGGTTTCGCTATGTAACTACGAGCTCCAAACCGTCCTTCCCATTCGGTCACTAATTTCACATCTTTCCATTTCCGTACGTTTTCCATCATTTTTCCATAAACCGAATTTATCATATTTTTATAAAAGCATATATCGAAACTGTTTTTGACTGTTGTCTTAATTTCGTATTCAAGTCAATGTATTCTTTTAACCAAGGAGCTTGTTTAAACCGAAGAACCTTATGAATCTTTTTCAGTTCTATACCGTAGCTTAAATACATTTTTAAATTCTTGTAGTGAATAATATAGTTGAGTTTTGGATATAAAGTTGTAAGTAATTTCTTTAAGTTTGATTTATTAGAAGGTAATGGTGGTATCATATGTTCAGGCGCCAAAGGTAAGTCACTGTGAATTTCATGTAAAGATACTGGGTAGTGTAAATCGCATTCAAAAATATATCCTACATCAGAATCATCGGGAATATTAAGTATGTCTAACCGTACTATATCTGGACTGGTGTCATCTAAAAATTCAAATTCTCCATATGGAAGATATTCAGACATTGCAGCCCCATATAAATTATTAACATCAAAATACATTAAATATGTAGAATCGAAATTCGGATCATAATCTGCATTCAAATATTTGTTATTTGCTTTGGCATATCTATTCGAACATTGAGAAACGCCACCACGTATTTCTCGTTCTAAAAACATTATTTTTTCAATATCAGTAAGCAACTCGAGTTTAACGTTTGTTGTTTCTAACATTGCATCTAGAGCTAAAACAGGAGCCGTAAAGTAGTGAAGTGGATCTAACTTATACGTGAACATGCAAGTTTTTCTAAAGTTTTCAAATATGTCAGTCAAGAGCAGTACATCTCTTTTTAAATATAGATTTGAATAGTCCCCTAGTGTTTTTATATTAAATGTTTGCCAAACGTGTTTAGCATGATTGTAGTCTTCATCTGAGACTTCTTCATTGCGCAAACGATTAAAGAATGCTGTTTTATAGGGTAAATTGGTTTCATTGAGCTATCCCAAGAGTTAATGTAATCATAGGGAAATATGCCTTTACGCGTACGTAACCGAAACTCATTATCAGTATCACAATTTTCCCTGGTGATGGATTTTTTATTATCATCTCAGTAGGAAGCTAATTTTTCGATGCTAGATGCCATAAACCTGAATGAATCGATGAATCTAAAACTAACTTTAGTACCTTTTACATATTTTGTAAAAGATATGTATTTTTCCTTATTTATTGGTAGAATGCTTAACGAACCTAAAAACACTAACGCAATTTTTTTAGTAATGAAATGCGAATCTTAGCCTGATAGATTATGAAAAACTACTGGTATCATATAAGAATTATGATAATTGATGTTGCAATCTAGATGAGCCGCTCCTCGAAATTCACCTGTAAGGTGACAGTGATCGCGAACTCTAATATCATCTATACTAAAAGGTTTATTGAAAATGTGACAGTGAAGGGCAAATTTAAATGCTGACTTTTGTTCTTCTGTTAAAGGATTCATAGGTTTTGGGTTACAGAAAATTTTATTCGTCGTTTGTGAAATCAGTTTCAATTGAGCAACAAACCATTCTATACAATCCTTTTCACGATACAATTGAAATTTGGAATATTTATTTTCATACGAGCATTTCAAATAGTACGCTACACTAAAGGGTATATGCCTTTGGTAACGGACTGTGTTTAATATTACCTCCGGCTCATTGCATGGTTCTAATATAAGTAGATAGAATAGGTATGTTCTAGCACACTTCGTGCGGACCAACACAGCAATATATATATATATATATATATATATATATACACAACGATATATATATATATATATATAATATGAAGAGAGGGATTTTTTCCCTGATCCCTCCTTGTGGACCTTCTTGTGGGCCTCCTTGTAGGATTTTTACCCCGATCGAACCCCCCCCCATTCTACCTTGATTAAACCCCCCACCCTACCTACTGTTTAATTTACATGTAAATTTCCGTTAGGAGGAAATGAGGAGATGGATTTTCTCCCTGCTTGCTAGGTTTGGCACACTTCGTACCTGATCGAACCTCCCACCCTACTTACTTGAACCCCCCACCCTATTTACTTAACCCCCACTATACCTACTCGAACCCCTCACCCTACTTACTCGAACTCCCCACTCTACCTATTATTTCTTATTGAACCCCCACTCTACCTCGATCAGACCCCACCCTACCTACTTAAACCCCCACTCTACCTACTATTTTTGATCGAACCCCCACCCTAGCTACTCAAACCCCCCACTCTACCTACTCAAACCCCCCACCCTACCTACTCGAACCCCCACTCTACCAACTATTTCTGATCGAACCCCCACCCTACCACAATTAATCCTCCCACCCTACCTACTCGAACTCCCCACCCTACCTCAAACAAACCCCCACCCTACCTACTCGAACCCCCACCCTATCTACTCGAACCCCCTACCCTACCTACTATTTCTGATCGAACCCCCCACCCTACCTACTATTTGGCGGTTGTTGAAGAGGGCCCTGACACGTGCAGACCTCCACCTATGATATTGTGACGCCATAGGGTTATAGTAGATAGAGGAAGTCGGTCCTGTATCGTCCAACACCACCACCACCGAATAGTTTTATTCGACTAACCATTGCATCTTTCGAGATAAACCTATTTTGTTTGGTATCAATTAATATTAGATTTTTCTCAACTACCCGAATCTCTAGGAATTTTTCAGATAGCATCATCCCCCAGGGAGCTACCATCATTTTAAGACTTTTTACCGATAGCGATTTCTAACCGTTCTTCTAAATTCTTTAGCCATGCGATACATCAAATTAGTCTAGAATTTTATGCAAAATTCGAATTGGCAAACTGATTTAAAATCCGACCATCCCTAACCGTTTTACATACATACCCTCTGCGGGATAAATCTTTCTCCACATTTCCACCCACGAGATAAATGTACATTGTTTGGTATCAATTAATGTTAGATTTTTCTCATCTACCCGAATCTCTAGGAATTTTTCATCTTATTATTTTGGTTGGCGCATCAATTAGTGAAATTTTTTATTTTGATATCTAGTGCCCTTTTGGATTTCGCTCTATATCTTGAAAACGGTTAGATATATTTAAATTTAGTAAAACAATTTTCTTATTATTTTGCTCGGTGCATCAACTAGTAAAATTTTTATTTTGACATCTAGTGCCCTTTTGGATTTCGCTCTATATCTTGAAAACGGTTAGAGATATTTAAATTTAGTACAATTTTCTTATTATTTTGCTGGGCGCATCAATTAGTGAAATTTTTATTTTAATATCTAGTGCCCTTTTGGAATTCATCCTATATCTTGAAAACGGGTGTAAATATTTAAATTTAGCAGAGACAATTTTCTTATTATTTTCACATAGTAATCCATTAGTAAAATCTTTATTTTAATATCTAGTGCCCCTTTGGACTTCATCCCGTATCTTGAAAACATGTGGAAATATTTAAATTTGGTAATGATAATTATATTCATATTAAGTATGACGCATTGATTACCAGTAACCTTGAGTACAAAATAATATTTCTCAAATAGTTGATAAAATGATGCAATTAAATTAATCTAAAACACACGTGTTATATTCTCCTATACGAAGTAATTGTATATCAGTAATTTTGTTAATATCTGATAAAGATGCATGAATGAATAAATATAACACCAACACAGATACTTTAGTTATCACATTACTATTAAGTATGGTCTTGTTTCGAACTGAGTAATACACAATTCTTGAAAAACGTATTTCCATATATAGAAATAACTATTTACCCAATAAACAATAACAGTTAAATTTTTTATAATTACAAATGAATCGGTATATTTATTTATATGAAGTATATTGTAAAATATGCGATATTCACGTTTCTCGATATCATCTCTGTTACTTGCAACCCGCAACTGGAAAGTCAAAAACAACGAATGTCAACTTTATTTTCTATGACTTGTAAAGGATGATTACCTACACGAACCCAACTTATGTGTATTAGCAAGTAGATGTTACGTATGTGTAGATGAAAACATTTTATACGTTTGCCAGAATTGTCAATACAGACAAGTGATTTACAAGGAAAATGTTATAATTAACTTCATGAAGTACATTTTAGCAGCAAAACAAAAATTCAAACAAGTTGTGGTAATAGCTCATAATGGACAGGCAGGCATTTGATCATCAGTTCTGTCTAAATTACATACTAACCGAATCACAGCGAACAAGAGCGTGCACTAACCGGCATGTGGGTAATCGACGAGGTGTAAAAGGAATCGAAAAGGGTTACAAGTTACTTATACTGAATTCGTTTTGGGGAAAACTAGGCCAAAGAGAAAATCAACCTAAAACAAATATTGTCAGCAATCCAAACGAGTTTTTTCGAATGCTATCAAATCTAAGCATTACTATAAATCACGTATTGCCAATTAACGAAAATACTGTTATTTTAATTGGCAAGATAGAGAAGAAGCCTGTGATGTACAGGCTACCGTAAATTTTGTAATAGAAGCTTTTGTAACCGCTCAAGCTAGACTTAAACTGTACAGCTATCTTGATTAACTTACCGACAGGGTTTTTTACTACGACACAGACTCTATAATTCACGTTTCTAGACCAGGAGAATATGATGTTTCTACTGGAAAATTAATAGGCAATATGACAGATGAATTGAAGACGTACGGGCCTGGTAGTTACATCAACGAATTTGTGACTGGAGGTAAAAAAAAAATTACGCATATAAAGTTTACTCGACAGACACACAAAAAGAAGTCCTTGTTTGCAAAGTAAAAGGTATATGGCCTACCTACGCAACCGCACAACTTTGAGAGCATCAACAAGATGGTTTTAATCCCATCGCGGCCTTTATTTATAGTTTTAAAAAGTATCAGAAGAACAGAGGAGTACGAAGTAGTGACAAGAACATAGAGCAAAATGTACAAACCAAATTTTACAAAACGTAAATTTTTTGATAACCACACTTCACTGCCATTTGGATATAAAAAACTTAAAAATTCTTCATAATTTGTGAATATTTGTGGAAATTTGCATTTTTCTAAACATTTTATGCAATTACGTATAATTGTAATTAGAAATTAATATTAATAGGTGTAATCGTATACAAGTATTATTTTTGAGTCGAATGCGTTCACATGTAGTTACTTTATGCCCCACGTTCTCCACATGATAGTTTACTGACTGTATATTTCCTAAAGATTGTATTAATAAATGTACGTAGAGTTATCTTCTGTATCGTATAACTACTGGAATAACATTAATTTCTGCAAAGTATACATTTATTTTTAAAATGTCGTACAATAATGACTATACATTGTAATTTCTGTTAGATTAAATAATAAAATATACGAGTACCGATCTGCAAGTGTATGTGTTTAAAATAGTGCTGGCAATTAAATTCGATTAATCGATTATTCGATTAATCGATTAATCGAAAATCGCGGTTTTAAAAAATTAACAAACCGATTATTCGATTAATCGAATATTCGATTAATCGATTAATCGAAAATCGCGGTTTTTAAAAATTAACAAACCGATTATTCGATTAATCGCGGTTTTTAAAAATTAACAAATCGATTATTTGATTAATCGAATATTCGAATATTTGATTAATCAAATTCGAATATTCGAATAATCAATTAGTCTATCAATAGACACCTATTAGAAATTATAGGTAAATAAAATACAGTTAAAAGAAAAATGGTTTGCTTTTATTTCTACTAAGAGGCAAGTCGTACAGAACGAAAGTTCTAGTAAAATTAAAAATATAACAGTACAAAGACAAACATGTTGTAAAAGATTTATCCTAAAAGGAGCAACGTCCGTTTTATAATACAAAGCAAAACCCTCAATTCTACTTTAAACTAAACCTTCCAAGAACTAATAAAACTTAAGGGTGCTCTGACCTATGTACAGGAACCGGACTTGTATACAAAATTACAAACGATATATTTTTGTCATTTAAATTGGAAATACATCCAACTACACCTATAATCACTGTTATTTGATTAACTGACTTGAATCAATTGGAAGATTAATTTTTTATTGTATTAATTGACTATCATGATTTGTGACGTATATGTTTGATTACCTAGTAGATTAAAATCAACTACCTACGTGAGTATACAATAATATAGTAAGGAAACGCCGTATTAATATAACCATACATAGTACAAGTGCAGGACAAGATCTTGCTATTGGATGGAGGATACTTGAAAATGAAATGAAACACGACTTAATTGATTTTGTAATTGCCTACCCCACACGATAGTGAATTAATCAGGCAAACGATTATTTGGTTAGAAATAATTTGTTTGACTAATTGATTAAGCGATTAAACGGTTACTCGATTAATAGACTAACTAGACAACCATACGATTGATTGATTAACCTATTAAAGGACTAACCAATTAGTTAACTAAAAAATTTGTTAACAATCGAATAATCGGTTAATCGATTAATCGATTAATCGAATAATCTATTGATCACTCGAATATTCGATTAACCGAATATTCGATTAATCGAATAATCGATTATTCGAATATTCGATTAACCGATTATTCGATTAATCGAATATTTGATAGAAAATCGATTAATCGGTTTAATCGGTTTGCGAATACTTAAAAATTCGATTAATCGAATACAACTTTTTTCGAATTTTGCCAGCCCTAGTTTAAAACAGGTTTACCGCTCAGTTATCATCGAAACTGTGTGTTGGTAACCGGTGTTGGTAAACTGGTATCGATATAACCGCTTTTGGTAACACCGGATTTTGGTAAAATCGGTTTTTACTAAAACCTGTTTTGGTAAAATCGGCATAGGTAAATCGATTCTGACAAAGCGGTTTTATTAACCGAAAGCCGGTTGTGGGAAAACCCGCTTCGGTAAAAACCGGTTAAAATCGTTTTTAGTGAAATCGGTTTTGCAAAATCGGTTTTTAATATCAGTCCTGATAAACCGATTTTGGTAGGTATACAAACCACTTTTTGTTAAAATTGGTTATGTTGAAATCGATTTTGAAACAAAATTTTATTTTGATAGATACGGTTTTGTTGTCTCAGATGCCGGTTCTGGTAAAACCCGCTTCGGTAAAAACCGGTTAAAATCGTTTTTAGTGAAATCCGTTTTGCAAAATCGGTTTTTAATAATATCAGTCTTGATAAACCAATTTTGGTAGGTATACAAACCACTTTTTGGTAAAATTGGTTATGTTATAAACGATTTTGAAACAAAATTTTATTTTGACAAATCCGGTTTTGTTGTCTCAGATTTCCATATATTGGATTTTTAAAAACTTTGTTGTTTCATCATTTACGTTTGGCACATCTTTACCCAACTCGAAACATAATGAGAAAAGAACAGTATTTCTTGTGCAAGTATGTGCAAAAATAGGTCAACAAAGCGGTAACTTGCTGGACAATGCGTTTCCAGATAGACGAGTTTTAACGAAACCGTGGAATACCGTCGGTTTAGCAAAAAAAAAAATGCTTTTGATGGACCGGTTTTAGGGAAAACCGGTTTACTAGAACCGGCTTTGCTAAAAACCGGTTTTGTCTTGCCAACAAGCAGCACATATTACACAGAATTTATCATACTTTATGTCAGTATTGACGTGATCGTCATATATGTGTTTTAAGTTTAAATCATCTTGTTTAAATAAAACTAAAAGATTAACATTATCACGTAGTAAGTGCTTAGGTATACGAGTATAACTTTGACAAAGGTAAAAACTGTCTACTTGCTTATGACGCTCCATACTAAAGTATTCCCTAATGATACCTTGTTTATCGCAAGCTACATCATCAAAAACAAATATAGAATTATTTCAAGCATCAGATGGTGATATAATATTATCAGAACTGGAAAATGTATAATATTTGATCCCTTTTACTGGTCGCAGTAGATTTTCAAGGTATTGCTACTTTGGTTGATAAAGTGATGTAGAATAAACATATACGTTTTCAAACTTTAAACCATTAGGATGTTCTATCAACCCAATCATAACGTTGGTTTTACTGCAATTTGATGGACCAACAACTAGACATCGAATAGATGAAGGCACAAGAACTCTATGTTTTTTTTTAGCTAAGGACTGCACGTCAATGTCATTATCGTTTATGGTTAAAGATGTTAATGATTTCACAACACCCATGTTTGCAAGTACTAAATTCAATTGTAAAAAAGTGGAATTATATATATATATATATATATATATATATATATATAAGAAAAGGCGAGTATATAAAGAATCATTAATTCACAATATTTTATTTATTTACTGCACAGCTTGAGAGGACAGTTGCCCGCTAATGATTACCTACAATAATTCTAAAACTACTGGGAACGGACTGTTAAATACTGTAATTAACAATTTACCATTTGAAGCGCATATTCCGGGTTACAAATTTTGCGGTCGGGGTACAAAATTAATCAAACGGTTAGCTCGGGGAGACAAGGGAATAAACAAGTTAGACGAGGCTTGTAAGAAGCACGATATTGCATACTCCAAAGAAAGGGATCTAACTAAACGCCATCAAGCAGATTGGAAGTTAGCTCAGTTAGCTACAGAAAGACTAAATTCTGTTGACTCGTCTTTAGGTGAAAAAGCAGCAGCATTTGGAGTAGCTACCACAATGAAAGCTAAAGTAAAACTTGGTATGGGTGCCTGTGCATCACTGAGAACTAAAAAATATCAATAAAATAAGAAAACTGATAAAGAAACGTAAAATAAGAAGTACGCTAGGTATTAAAAGTATTATCAAACAAGCACGTACGGCTTTAAAAAGGGCTGAAGGATCTAATGTTATGGATGCAATCAACATAGCAATTAAGGCCGCCAATACAGCAAAACAAAACAAGCATATTAAATCAGCTCGTATTATATTAATTCCTAAAACAGGAGGTTTTCTACCACTAATACCAATTTTTGCAGGCCTAAGCGCCCTTGGTACCCTTACTGGATGTGCAGCTGCTGTTGCAAAAGCAGTTTTAGATAAATAGCTATGGAACGACTAGCGGAAAAACAACGTCATAACAAGGCAATGGAGGACATTGCAGTCGGAAACGGAATGTACATCAAACCTTATAAAAAATTGTAACGTGCATTTTTATAGCTTAACATTTTACGCTTTTTCCCAATTAGTAAATACATTTCTGTAACCACTATTTCTATATTTTATATTTATTAACTCCTTAGGCGAATGCATCGTATTATAATGAGTGAATTGCATCGTTCTTGTCTTGCCGTTCGTATAGATTTTGTTCCTTATGTGGATATACAAGTCTAGATAATAGACGATAAGAGGTTGTAATAGGACGAGTTGAATAAACAGATGAGTAGTTGTAGTTTGTTCTTGGTTCCTATATATTAATTACGTTAAAATACTGCTTCTTCTTTGCTTTGAGAATAGTGAGAATTAATGCGGTATCAATTTTTGAATTGTTCATGAACAAGCACGGCACGATTTTAGTTGTTTTTCTTGTGAAATGAAAGTTGTATATTAACTGTAGAAAGTGTAGTGCTAATTCCGATTGAAGTAGTATGGCTGATAGGCGAACGTGTTTGGTCGACGCCCGTGCTTTACGGAACATTTTACGGACTTACTTTAGTGATACACGTGCTTTACTCATTGTGGTTTTTTTGGTGCTTTGTGTTTTTGATATTTAAACTGTGTGTGCGATCTAGTTTCGCGGTCTTTTTTTTTATCAGAGTAGTGCATACTTTGGATTATCCAAATACAGTTGATACTGTAGTTTCTGAATTTCTAACCCCAAAGAATCTAAAACATCATTGTTTGCGCAAATTTCGTTATTTGCAAAATATAACAGATTACCGGTTTACAAAGGTATTGGTTGAAGTTTCTAACTGCTTTTTGGATGTTTATGAAAATAATATACATTTGGTCCCAGTTGAAATTAAACTAGTGCTACAAAATATTTCGAAATTATTGTCTCAGGAAATAGAATTAACAAGAAATTTATCAATGCTACATAGTTCCGTCGCGTGATAATGTCTGCTGCTAACACCAGTGAAACGTAGGTGTGATTAGGGTAACGTGTGATAAGTTCCATCAACACCCTCCCAGTCAAGGGTGAAGTGCTGCGTTAGTGCCGGACATCGTGAATCCCACACTTCAATTGCAAGGAAGCGTTACTGAAAGACCTTTTGTAAGTTGAACTATTTCCTACTTATTCTTACTTTAAATATCTATCCGTTGTTTTGCCACATATTTGTCGTTCTGATACCTTTTACCATAGACTTGCATGCTATTTGAAAAAAAAAAAAGAAGAATCAACAATACTGGATGACTCATATCAATTGTGCTTACCTATTTATTTTTTTTGTTAAAATTTTGTCTGATTTATGTTTAATTGGTGTCTGAGGAAACGTTTCTGCTACTCCCCAATATTACCTCACTTTGTACTAAAAACTTTTGGTATTGCTTTTACCGTTGTTAGATTATATAGATTATTTAAACAGTTTTTTTTTCCATTCTACAAAGTACTGAGCAATCTATGCTCGATCAGCATGCTATGCTTTTTCTTTATTTCAGGTTTGCAGGACTAATTATTATGTATTGCAGGTTTGCTATTCTAATTTTTTTATTGCAGGTATTGTTACTAACTCCTTACAGCCGCGTACATTATATGTTGGTCTGCTTTCTACAACCCCCCCTAATCTCCGATTGAGTCCGGTCATTTCTTTGATTTTCTTCGTGTTACGCACGGCTACGAGCCAACGTAGCATAAATTTGGCGCCCAACGTGGCTGCCACGATAAACGTAACAAAATTTGGCGCCCAACGTGGGGCTCGAAATAATTTTTTTTCCTTCTCGTTTGAACTGGATTTTGATTAGTATTTAGTTATTTCGTTAATTTAGTTTCTCTATCGAACAAGCCTAATAATTCGTTTTTGTGTCTTTAAATATTTGGGTGTTTGTTGATTCTGTAGTAATGGGAGACTATTGGAAATTAAAAGTTGATCGTTTACATGAAGCTGAACTCAAATATGAAGTCGGTTCTCGTGGGTTCGATGCAAAGGTACCTGTATCCGAACTTCGTAAATCCTTTAGGAATATTTTGAAAATGGAATCTTCTGAAACTCTAAGTCCACTTAAATCTGATATCGATTTTCAGACTGATAATAAAGCCGTGACTGAAGGTTTAACTGAATTAACTACGAAGAGTAAAGATTTTAATGGTGATATTTCAACTGCCGACGGCAAACGTATTATTAGCTTTGCTATGCATCTCAAAGGGAGAATCCAACGCATGAATGTTACTTCTGGCGCTGAAACAGTCATACAGCGAAAGTTGTTGCTATGTGTTAGTAATTTACGCAGTGATTGCGATAGCTTATACCGTCGCTTTAGACGTTCTTCCACTTCACCTAGGGCACCACTTGTTTCTACGGCTACTATTAATCCGACTACTACTGATACTGAGGATGATCTTACTTCTGCTGAATCTTCTGATGAATTACCTATAATTATATCTATTTCTAAATCAATTGCTACGTCTGGTTATGGACAGCTGGTGTCTAAATGGGACTTAAAATTTTCGGGTGATGACCGTATGTCTTTAAATGTATTTCTATTACGCGTGGACGAATTATGCTCGGCACGCAACGTTTCTGCTTCTCAACTATTTTCTTCGGCATCAGACTTACTTTCGGGAAAAGCTTTAATTTTATTCAGAGCGCATAGAAAATCCCTAACTAATTGGCAAGATGTTATTCGACTATTAAGGGAAGAATTTCAACCCGTTAATTACAACGAAAAACTTTTAGAGGAAATAAAGCAACGTACTATGGGTCCCTCAGAGTCTATTGGTGTATATTTAGCTACGATGGAAAATTTATTTGCTCGTCTAACAATCTCTCTCTCTGAACCACATAAATTCGAAATTATTTTACCAAACCTTACCCCTTTCTACCAAACCAAATTAGATTTGCTTGATCTGAATACTATTACGGAACTTTTGCGTGTAGGTCGCAGACTAGAACAGCGCAAAATACAAGCCGATAATTTCAAGTCTCCTCCAGCTCTGAACTTTTCTCAACTCCTAGAGCCTGACTTAGCTTATACAGGTTCTGCGGTCCGCAGAAAACTTACTTCTGCTTATGTCCCTCCCCATTCTGGTGTTACTACTTCGAAAACATTTACACCTGGTGCAAGTGATGCTCCTAAAAATATTTCTAATTCTTCCGTTACCTGTTGGAACTGTGGCCAACGAGGACACAAGTCTCCTTCCTGTACTAAACCTCAAATACTTCATTGCTATGGTTGTGGTAAACCTAATGTTACCCGTACCAATTGTACAAGTTGTAACAAGAATTTAAACTTCCGATCGAGTCGCTAAGCCGAGAAACCGACCCGATCCCTTCTACAGTTGTCTCGGTACCTATTATTTCCTCAGAAAATCCTTTCTCTGGTCTTGATGACCGATCTAAATATGTTCTGGATTTTATTTTAGCAAGTTCTCGTGTTGGACGACAGACCTTATCTTACTGTCACTATTTTCGACATCGAATTTAAGGGTTTGCTTGATTCTGGCGCTTCTCGTACGATTATTGGTGGTCCTGGTTGGGATATTCTCTATTCTCTTTCTTTGCCTTTGTCCCAAACGGAGATCCACAGTTGTACGGTAGCCAATGGTCAAGCTTGTGTCATTCTCGGGTCACTTACTTTACCCATATCGGTCGAAAATAAAACTATTCTTGTTGACGTCCTAGTCGTTCCTTCTATTTCTCAGTCTCTGATCTTAGGCATTGACTTCTGGAAATCTATGGGTGTTGTCCCAGATTTTCGAACGGGTCAATGGACTTTCGGTTCTTCTTCTACTGTCTCGATCAGTCAGATCAATGCTCTTTCCGATCTGTCGATCATGCAACAATCCGAATTGTCTCGTATAGTCCAACAGATGTTTTCTAAAGATGATACTTTACCTTTGGGCTGTACTAATCTCATTGAACATCAGATCTGTACTACATCTAGTCCTATCAAGCAACGATATTATCCCATGTCCCCTACGGTACTTCGACATGTCAATCAAGCTCTGGATGAGATGCTAGAAAGTGGTGTAGTAGAACCATCTAATAGCGCTTGGTCTAGCCCTATTGTTATGGTGCCTAAGAAAGATGGCACATATCGTTTCTGCATCGATTTTAGAAAGGTCAATGAGGTTACAGAAAAAGACGCCCATCCCCTTCCTTATATTTCTACGATTCTAGACCGTCTTAGAGACGCAAAATTCTTAACTAGTTTGGACATTCGCTCTGCTTATTGGCAAATACCTCTTTCTTCTAATTCTAAGGCGATTACTGCATTTACGGTGCCTGGTAGAAGTTTATACCACTTTACTAAAATGCTATTTGGTCTTCATAATTCTCCAGCGACATTTCAGCGACTTATAGATCGTGTGCTTGGTGCTGATCTTGAACCTTTCTGTTTCGCATACTTAGATGATGTGATCATCGCTACCCCTACTTTCGAACAACATTTGGTGGTACTACAGAAAGTGCTTTTTCGTTTAAATTCTGCAGGTCTTACTCTTCGCAGAGATAAATGCATTATATGCCGACCGGAACTTCGTTATCTGGGATCCGTAGTAAATCGTCATGGACTCCATGTCGACCCAGAAAAAGTTTCGGTCATTCTTAATCTTCCTCCTCCTACTACTGTAACTGAAGTACGACGCATAGTTGGTATGTGCTCGTGGTATCGTCGCTTTATCTCAAATTTTTCTGCTCTTACTTGTCCAATTACTGCTTTGACTAAGAAAAATTCTAAATTTGATTGGTCTTCGGAATGTCAGCAGGCGTTTAAGCTGCTGAAAGAACACTTGGTAACGGCTTCAGTGATGAGTTGTCCTGATTTTTCTTTGCCCTTTACTATACAGACTGATGCCTCTGATTTTGGTCTGGGTGCTGTGCTGACTCAACAACAGGGTGATGACGAAAAAGTCATTAGCTGTTCTCTTAAAAAGGCGGAACGCAACTATAACGCCACCGAAAAAGAGTGTCTTGGTGTTATTTGGGCAATTGAGAAATTTCGTCCCTATAACGAGGGTTCTCACTTTACTGTGATCACCGATCACCACTCGCTTATCTGGCTGAATAATCTACAAAGCCCCAACGGTCGTTTAGCTCGTTGGTCTGTGCGACTTCAACAATATAACTTCACCATCGTACATCGTAAAGGTAAAGAAAACATCGTTCCCGATGCCTTATCTCGCTCAGTACCTAAAATTGACTTAATTGATGACTTTCCTAAATCTTCTATTACTCTGCCAATTTTGGATCCTTGGTATATTAAGCTACGGACTCGTGTTAATTCCAATCCTAAACTATACAGTAACTGGCATGTGGAAAACGAATTACTATATAAACATGTAAAATCTAAACAATCTTTGCTCCAACCTCCTCAAGACGATTGGAAGTTAGTAGTTCTCAGTGAACAACGGAATAGGGTTCTATACGAAAATCATGATCTACCTACTTCAGGTCACCCTGGTGTCCACAAAACTGTCTCTAAAATTTCCATGCGTTACTATTGGCCTAAACTTAGAGCCGCTGTTGCTCGATACGTCCGTCGTTGTAAAATTTGTGCTGCACACAAAGTCGAACAAAAGAAACCTCCTGGCTTTATGTCTCCCCGTGCTACTGCCGCTCGTCCTTGGCAAGTCCTATGTACTGATATTGTCGGACCTCTTCCTAGATCCTCTAAAGGTAATTCTTTCATTTTAGCTGTTGCCGATTGTTTTACCAAATATGCTTGTTTCTTTCTTCTACGTGCGTCTACGGCCGCTGCTGTACCTCGAACCATTGAGGAAAATATTTTCCTGGTGTATGGTACTCCTCAGTATCTAATTGCGGACAATGGTGTACAATTTCGTAGTAATATTTTCACTAAACTCTGTGATTCTTATCGAACAAATATTCTGTTTAATGCTCGCTATCATCCTCAGGCGAATCCGGCCAAACGTATTAATAGAGTCCTGAAAACTATGATTTCTTCTTACGTTTCTAATAATCAACGTCGGTGGGACGTTAATTTAGAAAAAATTGGTTGTGCTATTCGAACGCTTAAACATGAGGTTATTGGTTACTCCCCGTATTTTGCTCTATATGGTCGTGAGCATGTTCTCTACGGCGATCATTTTGGAAAACCTCTTGATCTTGATGATGTTCTTATGGATCCCGAACGTCCTATTCCTCCTACTGACTTAGTCAAATTTGAGTCACTTCGTGAAGAAATTTCGAAACGCCTTTCCTTAGCATACATGAAAAATGCTAAACACTACGATCTTCGTCGTCGTCCCTTAACTTTATCTCCTGGCGATCGCGTTTGGAAACACAATTATGTTGTTTCGGATGCTATTTGCTACTTCAATGCTAAACTTGCTCCCAAATATGTGGGTCCCTTTACTATTAGAACTAAACTTTCACCTTGGACCTATATCTTAGTGGATGATTCTGGTAACGATCTGGGTACTTGGCATATTAAGGACCTCAAACCCGATAAAACTTTAGACCCTCCAGACATTGATCCTGAACCTCCGGATCCTAGAGGGCTCCCTACGGCCGATTCTATTTTGACCCCTACGTGTAGCTATCCCTAATGACTTGTAATTTTTTTGGCTTATTGGTCTTGTGTTTTCTCTGATAAGCTTGTGTCCGAAAACACTGGCGCCCATTTCGTATTCCTATTTATATTTTGTAGCTTGCCTGTCCCGTGACTTTTTCTTTTGGCTAGTTCTACCATTTGTTCACTATTTGACTATTATAGTCGCTTTCTACATCCATTCCTTGAGGTAGGCTTCAGATCTATTTTCTTTTCCTTTAGGTATTTCGACTTGGTCGCTTTTGTAGGTCTGTTAGCCATACTTTGCTTGAGTAATCGTTTCATACGAATCTGTGTTACCTCAGTTGGAAATATTCTAGATTGTGTACTAGCTTGCCTTTGTCCTTTGCTTTGTCTTGATTCTTTCTTTGCTGCACACTTGAGGTTGACAGTTGTGTCGTCTAGTTGGTTTGCTACGAGTTCTCTCCCTCGTTTTTTTTTCTTCTTTTCCTCTTGGTTTCTCCGCGGGAAGCCAAAACTTTTTTTTGAGGTGGAGAACAGAAATGTCCCTTTTGGAGACATCCGTCTTTTGACGTTTTTGAAAGTAGCTAAAAGCTTTAATCCTCATTGGGTATTTACTTGATGCTTTCTTTACCTGTTCTGTCGTTGTTGGTTACGATAGATGACTTTGTCTTCTTTTGAAAAAAAAAAGTTCCTTTTCTTATACTGGTGTTGGTCCTTCGGACCGGAAAAAAAATAATTTTTTTTTCTTTGGTTCCTTGTCTGTCGTTTTTTTTCTTCTTGCACCCCGACGTCTTTATTTTGCTAGGGGGGAATCTGTAACGTGCATTTTATAACTTAACATTTTACGCTTTTTCCCAATTAGTAAATACATTTCTGTAACTACTATTTCTATATTTTATATTTATTAACTCCTTAGGCAAATGCATCGTATTATAATGAGTGGATTGCTTCGTTCTTGTCTTGCCGTTCGTATAGATTTTGTTTCTTATGTGGATATACAAGTCTAGATAATATACGATAAGAGGTTGTAATAGGACGAGTTGAATAAACAGATTAGTAGTTGTAGTTTGTTCTTGGTTCCTACATATTAATTACGTTAAAAATACTGCTTCTTCTTTGCTTTGAGAATAGTGAGAATTAATGCGGTATCAATTTTTGAATTGTTCATGAACAAGCACGGCACGATTTTAGTTGTTTTTCTTGTGAAATAAAAGTTGTATATTAACTGTAGAAAGTGTAGTGCTAATTCCGATTGAAGTAGTATGGTTGATAGGCGAACGTGTTTGGTCGACGCACGTGTTTTACGGAACATTTTACGGACTTACTTTAGTGATACACGTGCTTTACTTATTGTGTTTTTTTTTGGTGCTTTGTCTTTTTGATATTTAAACTGTGTGTGCGATCTAGTTTCGCGGTCCTTTTTTTATCAGAGTAGTGCATACTTTGGATTATCCAAATACAGTTGATACTGTAGTTTCTGAATTTTCTAACCCCAAAAAATCTAAAACATCATTGTTTGCGCAAATTTCGTTATATGCAAAATATAACAGATTACCGGTTTACAAAGGTATTGGTTGAAGTTTCTCACTGCTTTTTGGATGTTTATGAAAATAATATACATTTGGTGCCAGTTGAAATTAAACTAGTGCTACAAAATATTTCGAAATTATTGTCTCAGGAAATAGAAATAACAAGAAATTTATCAATGCTGCATAGTTCCGTCGCGTGATAATGTCTGCTGCTAACACCAGTAAAATACGTAGGTGTGATTAGGGTAACGTGTGATAAGTTCCATCAACACCCTCCCAGTCAAGGGTGAAGTGCTGCGTTAGTGCCGGACATCGTGAATCCTACACTTCAATTGCAAGGAAGCGTTACTGAAGGACCTTTTGTAAGTTGAACTATTTCCTACTTTTTCTTACTTTAAATATCTATTCGTTGTTTTGCCATATCTTTGTCGTTCTGATACCTTTTACCATAGACTTGCATGCTATTTGAAAAAAAAAGAAGAATCAACAATACTGGATGACTCATATCAATTGTGCTTACCTATTTATTTTTTTTGTTAAAATTTTGTCTGATTTATGTTTAATTGGTGTGTGAGGAAACGTTTCTGCTACTCCCCAATATTACCTCACTTTGTACTAAAAATTTTGGTATTGCTTTTACCGTTGTTAGATTATATAGATTATCCAAACAGTTTTTTTTTTACATTCTACAAAGTACTGAACAATCTATGTTCGATCAGCATACTATGCTTTTTCTTTATTTCAGGTTTGCTGGACTAATTTTTTTTTATTGCAGGTTTGCTATTCTAATTTTTTTATTGCAGGTATTGTTACTAACTCCTTACAGCCGCGTACATTATATGTTGGTCTGCTTTCTACAACCCCCCCTAATCTCCGATTGAGCCCGGTCATTTCTTTGATTTTCTTCGTGTTACGCACGGCTACGAGCCAACGTAGCATAAATTTGGCGCCCAACGTGGCTGCCACGATAAACGTAACAAAATGTTTCGGTCTTCTTTTAGCCCCTGCAAAACCTCAAAGAAACACAACCTGATTTTACCTAATCGAGCACTACGCAATGTAAAATTAATAGAGTTTGTTAAGCAATTAAAGGTACCATATTTCCGTGGAGTGTTCATGAGAAACAATCTTCCCAAGAAAGTTAATTTAAAAGAATGTGGTATAATTAATTTCGATGGAATAGAAGGTTTAGGCACGCATTGGACCTTTTATAAAAAGTACGGTAGTAGCGCTATTTACTATGACAGCTACGGAAACCTGCGACCACCAACAGAGTCGATAACTTATTTGAATAGCGGGGGTAAATGTAAAACTCTATATAACTTTAACCAAGAACAATCGTACGGTACTGTGCTTTGCGGACATTTATGCTTACAATTTCTAAGCAGTACATAGAACTGCGTATGAAGCTGTCATGTCGTACACTTTTACTCTAACGGGAAACACTTCGGTTTTAACAAGCAACTTTAATCCGCCTATAAACTTGGATAATGATTCGGAGTACGTATTAGGATTAACAAATTTTGAGTCTTATAACACAATTCCAAACATAGAAAAAGAAATAAATAATAAATTTTATTATGCAACTAACGGAGAATTCATAGAAATACCTGAAGGTGCTTTTGAGATTAAAGAAATTAATAAATATCTTCAAAAAGCTTTAGGTGATAAAAGATGGGGTGGTCGTGTAGAACAATCACGAAGCGCTAGAAAGACACCAGTGTATATAGAAATTACAGCTGACAATAATACACTTAAATGTAGTATTAAATGTAGTGAAAATGTGGATTTTACCAAAAAGGATTCAATTGGATCTCTACTCGGTTTCAGTCCACGAAAATTGCTAGCATATGCCAAGCATCAAGCAGACTAGGCGATCAGCATTTGTAAAGTGAATGCAGTTTTAATCGATTGTAATTATGCAAGTGGATCCTATTTAAATAGTAAACCAGCCCATGTAATACATGAATTTTTTCCTCAAGTTCCTGCAGGTTTTAAAATTGTCGAGTACTCACCTACGATTATATATCTACCAATCAGGTCACGTATAATAAATGAAATAATAGTAAAAGTGTTAGATCAAGATGAAAATTAGGTTAATTTTAGAGGAGAACTGCTAACTGTAAGGTTGCATTTAAAAAAAATCTGCAATAGCCATGGGTATTAAGTATATTGCACGCAACATGTCAAGAATTGCTATAAATGCTGATAATTTCAAAGCAATTGACACGCGATTGATTGGTTTAAGACCGTCACAACCTCTCGGCTACGCCTCAAAAACTTGTATGTCTTAATTACATCGTGCTGTTAAAAGTAGAAACAAGCATTCCTCGTTTTACTATGCGGGCAGACGCAATGAACTAAAGACTCGCATTAACGCGGAGCTGATAACAAAGTAACTGAATGTTATTTTAAAACCAAGAACACAGATGGAGTTCTATGTGACGAATAAATATTATTTTAATGAAGTACAAATAGAAACTTCCAATACTGTTGAGAATCCTTGTGAATTAAATAATTATAACGAATGTGCATATTGATTAAGGGCGAAATCGTATTTGTTACAGCCTAAGTCGAACCGGTTTTTAAATTTGATTAAAACCGCTGCGTTACCATACAAAAAAAAACAACCTATTTTTTCAAAACCGGTTTTTAGCGAAGCCGCTTCTACTAAAACCGGTTTTACTTAAAACCGGTCCATCAAAAGCAATTTTTTTTTTTGTAAAACCGACGGTATTCCACGCATCGTCCAGCAAGTTACCGCTTTGTTGACCTTTTTTTGCACATACTTGCAATAGAAATACTGTTCTTTTCTCATTATGTTTCGAGTTGGGTAAAGATGTGCCAAACGTAAATGTTGAACCAACAAAATTTTTAAAAATCCAATTTATGGAAATCTGAGACAACAAAACCGTATCCATCAAAATAAAATTTTGTTTCAAAATCGGTTTCAACATAACCAATTTTACCAAAAAGTGGTTTGTATACCTACCAAAATCAGTTTATCAGAACTGATATTATTAAAAACCGATTTCACTAAAAACGATTTTAACCGCTTTTTACCGAAGCGGGTTTTACCACAACCGGCTTTCGGTTAATTAAACCGCTTTGTCAGAATCGATTTACCAATGCCGATTTTACCAAAACAGGTTTTAGTGAAAACCGATTTTACCAAATACCGGTGTTACCAAAAGCGGTTTTATCGATACCGGTTTACTAACACCGGCTTGCAGATTCGATGATAACTGAGCGGTAAACCTGTTTTAAACACATACACTTGCAGATCGGTACTCGTATATTTTATTATTTAATCTTTTGTCAGGATCGATTTACCAATGCCGATTTTACCAAAACAGGTTTTAGTGAAAACCGATTTTACCAAAATCCGGTGTTACCAAAAGCGGTTTTATCGATACGGGTTTACTAACACCGGCTTGCAGTTTCGATGATAACTGAGCGGTAAACTTGTTTTAAACACATACACTTGCAGATCAGTACTCGTATATTTTATTATTTAATCTTTTGTCAGGATCGATTTACCAATGCCGATTTTACCAAAACAGGTTTTAGTAAAAACCGATTTTACCAAAATCCGGTGTTACCAAAAGCGGTTTTATCGATACGGGTTTACTAACACCGGCTTGCAGTTTCGATGATAACTGAGCGGTAAACTTGTTTTAAACACATACACTTGCAGATCAGTACTCGTATATTTTATTATTTAATCTTTTGTCAGGATCGATTTACCAACGCCGATTTTACCAAAACAGGTTTTAGTGAAAACCGATTTTACCAAAATCCGGTGTTACCAAAAGCGGTTTTATCGATACGGGTTTACTAACACCGGCTTGCAGTTTCGATAATAACTGAGCGGTAAACGTGTTTTAAACACATACACTTGCAGATCGGTGCTCGTATATTTTATTATTTAATCTAACAGAAATTACATATGTATAGTCATTATTGTACGACATTTTAAAAATAAAAGTACACTGTGCAGAAAAAATGTTGTTCCAGTAGTTATACGATACCGATAACTGTACGTACATTTATTAATACAATCTTTAGGAAATATACAGTCAGTAAACTATCATGTGGAGAATGTGGGGCCTAAAGCAACTACATGTGAACGCATTTTCTATAAGTGGAAATTATTAAACTGGAAGATTTAAATACATTCGACTCAAATATAATACTTGTATACGATTACATCTATTAATATTAATTTCTAATTACAATTATACGTAATTGCATAAAATGTTTATAAAAATGAAAATTGCCACAAATATTCACAAATTATGAAGAGTTTTTAAGTTTTTTATATCCAAAAGACAGTGAAGTGTGGTTATCAAAAAATTTACGTTTTGTAAAATTTGGTTTGTACATTTTGCTCTATGTTCTTGTCACTACTTCGTACTCCTCTGTTCTTCTGATACTTTTTAAAACTATAAATAAAGGCCGCGATGGGATTAAAACCATCTTGTTGTTGCTCTCAAAGTTGTGCGGTTGCGTAGGTAAGCCATATACCTTATACTTTGCAAACAAGGACTTCTTTTTGTGTGTCTGTAGAGTAAACTTTATATGCGAATTTTTTTTTTATCTCCAGTCACAAATTCGTCGATGTAACTACCAGGCCCGTACGTCTCCAATTCATCTGTCATATCGCCTATTAATTTTCCAGTAGAAACATCATATTCTCCTGGTCTAGAAACGTGAATTATAGAGTCTGTGTCGTAGTAAAAAACCCTGTCGGTAAGTTAATCAAGATAGCTGTACAGTTTAAGTCTAGCTTGAGCGGTTACAAAAGCTTCTATTACAAAATTTACGGTAGCCTGTACATCACAGGCTTCTTCTCTATCTTGCCAATTAAAATAACAGTATTTTCGTTAATTGGCAATACGTGATTTATAGTAATGCTTAGATTTGATAGCATTCGAAAAAACTCGTTTGGATTGCTGACAATATTTGTTTTAGGTTGATTTTCTCTTTGGCCTAGTTTTCCCCAAAACGAATTCAGTATAAGTTTAGTTAGTGATCGCAAACCAGGGTTGTTTAGAATTTCAGCATACTCTATCCAAATACCTTCGTTGTTTAAAAAATCGCTAATATATTTATCCCTCTCTGGCTGTGAAGAACAACTTGCTGACCAACCCGAAGCCTGCTGCTTTATTTTTAGAAATTTGTTCATCATTTCTCGAAAAAGACCGCCAACTTTTTTTTTTAGCTTTATCAAGTTGATCTACCTGATAAGACCAATCCTCGTAAATCTTTATTATCTTGTAACCCTTTTTGATTCTTTTTAACACCTCGTCGATTACTCACATGCCGGTTAGTGCACGCTCTTGTTCGCTGTGATTCGGTTATTATGTAATTTAGACAGAACTGATGATCAAATGCCTGCCTGTCCATTATGAGCTATTACCACAACTCGTTTGAATTTTTGTTTTGCTGCTAAAATGTACTTCATGAAGTTAATTATAACATTTTCCTTGTAAATCACTTGTCTGTATTGACAATTCTGGCAAACGTATAAAATGTTTTCATCTACACATACGTAACATCTACTTGCTAATACATATAAGTTGGGTTCGTGTAGGTAATCACCGTTATCTAGAATTTTTTCTTACATCCTTTACAAGTCATAGAAAATAAAGTTGACATTCGTTGTTTTTGACTTTCCAGTTGCGGGTTGCAAGTAACAGAGATGATATCGAGAAACGTGAATATCGCATATTTTACAATATACTTCATATAAATAAATATACCGATTCATTTGTAATTATAAAAAATTTAACTGTTATTGTTTATTGGGTAAATAGTTATTTCTGTATATGGAAATACGTTTTTCAAGAATTGTGTATTACTCAGTTCGAAACAAGACCATATTTAATAGTAATGTGATAACTAAAGTGGACATGCATGGGCATAATTTTAAATAACGTATCCAACGATTTTGTAACAGCACCCAAAATAAAAACATGGGCTAACACTTTTTATGTTTTAAGCGACCTTCACCGGTTGACTTGCGGCGCTAAAAACCACAAACCAAAAAATAATAATTCGGAGCGGGGGGGGGGGGGGATTTTAATGCTAAGTTCCCATTATGAAGCAGTTCGATAGAAGACGACAAGGGCTCGCAAATCGCTGATCTACCACCAGAATGGGATTTGAGGTTGTTAAACAACAATGATTTACCGATGTTTAAGGGGCATAGGCGCAGCAGTTTTATCGATGTCAGTGCAGATTTTGCACAAGATGTTGGAGAATATTTGTAATTCGAAATTTAGGTCGTCAATCTCTTTGAGCATAAGCTAATAACATGGACTATTGACGTCAAGGCACGCGTAAACGAGTAGATAACTATCTTTTTGCGGTTCTGTAATAAAAAACGGTGAAAACAAAAATTTAGCAAAAACATCCCCGTACTTGAGAACGAACTCGTACACTCTTGAGAGGCCACAAAATAGAAACACTCGCGCAATAACTAAACGTTAATGTGGTAAACGCGTTGGCACACTCTACGCCGCGAAAAAAAACGTTTAAAGACAGCGTACCTTGTGGACTCAGGAGCTAACCACTATAAAAGCGGTAACTTAAGGCGCCACTACCAACGCGATTTACGATATCTCAATAAGTAGTTAGAGTAATAAATTTGAAAGCATAATTCATAAGATACTTGTATTTGTAAAGATTTATGTATAAAGGAATGTGTTATTCCTTTGCTTATAACCACTCAGTTAGTGGTAAGTAATAAATAAATATTATTTTATGATGATCGATGCTAAAGCGAAAGTGAACATAAATTTAAACTTAAGCACTTTGTTAAACTCTAAGGGTAAGTAAATGGAATAAAGAATGTCCGATTGAGGTTTGACCTTTCTGGGCGACATATGGTATAAGATAAACGATAATCCTAGCTTGTCAACCAACTAAAATATTTAATGGTGACAAGAATAGATTTAAGAATATTTATGTATTCGAAATAAATAGAATTAGTTGATATATGAAGATGCCAGGCACTCGTAAATGTCTGCTAAAAATTGATAAACCACGAAATGAAAGTAAGATAGGAGGGTTCTGAACTGTATAAGTAGATCCATGAGAAACGGACGGGGAGATCAGATCAGAAGTGATCAATGTGTAGAAGTGTACGGACTGCTAAAGTTTTAGCATTACTTCTGTCTTGAATACAAACGTTCATTTTTGTGAACTAATAAATAAATAAAGTATACCGTTTGTTGATTGTATGATTTCTTTTAGAGATTAAATAAATATATGCCTTTAAAAAATCAATTAGCAGGCCCGGTGTTATCGAAAATATAAAATGCTTATAGAAGAATCGCAAACGAACAAATTTGAAAAATTCTGCACGCGCAACTCGAAAAAAACCTTTAGGGTACGGCGTATCGCGTAATAAGGGACAAAGAATTGAGCTCACAACGTCAAAAAAAATAACGGGGAATATACAGAGTAATTTAAAGCAACTGCACGATATTTGTTGAATAAATTTTTCCCATCGGACGATCTAGAGCAGGTTGAGGCTTGCACAACTACAGAGGCGCAATGGACAGGTGCCAATAAGGCAATTTCCTATAAAGGAGTTGTAAGTGCTCTTAGGAGGATGAACCCTAAAACGGTATCGGAGCACAATGAAACTCCCTCAAACGTAGCCCTGGAGGCGTGCCTATTGACCCCGCGTATCTCTGCCAGGACTTAAAATTACTAACAAAATTGGTTGCTTAACTGCCATTATTACTAACTTGAAGTAATAAAAGTATATCAAACCCGTATATTCAAATAAGTATGAATCGAGCGGTATTTAAATCAGGGAGGCAAGAAAATATACCAGTACAGAACGGAAAGTAACAAATTCCTCCCGTGGCAGAATTAAAAGACCAGGGCAGAAACCAAAACATAAAATCAAGCAAAACATCAGTACGAGCTAGAAAAAACTTTATTAGACAACATAACCGGATAAAAAAGGAAAGAATGGGAAGAAACAAATCATTCCGGGTCAAAGTGCCAAAATACCGAGCAAAGCCTAAAATGTAGAAAACCATAGGAAAAGAAAAAATATAAGGCAGTAATCAACTAGAATAAAGATGGAATGGCATCAATACTGGAAAATTGTCGAAAGATGGATATATCTCGGAAAGAAACATTTGAGTATTCAACCTTAAGGAAATAGCGGTTCTCTGCACAAAACCATAAAGTAAGACAAGAAGCAAGGAAAAATCTAACAGTAGCAGTAACCGAGGAATAGCAAAGTTAAATACCTCGAAAAGTCTACTAAGTCGCAGTTTTCAAAGAAATGAAGAAAGGCCTAAAAAGCACATATTACAGGAAGAGGATAGAAATTAAATTAAGTCAGCGTGAGACAGTAAGCAAAACCAGTTAAAGGAAAAAGGAATGGGCATAAGTAGTGAAAATAAAAAGAAAACAAAGAATAAAAAAAGGAATTTATTTAGAAACGAGCACAAAATCCTAGTGGAAAGTAACAAAGTAAGGCGGTCTCATCGTATGAATTTAGGTCGCAAAGACTAAGAACGGAGTTTACGATGTTTGGTTTGCTAGAAAGAAACCGAAGCGAAATTAGGGGTATCAGGATTGTTAGTATGCGCGGTTTAAAGTCTTGACGTGTCCAATACCTAAGGATTTTCCGGCCGAATCCGCGAGTTTATAAACTTTATAGATGGAGAACGGACCAAGCAATTAAGGAGCAGTTAGGCATTAATATGACCTGAGGCATCCAACAACGCGAAATTAAGGCGCCACACAGAATCGCTTAATTGGAAGAAAATACTACGTCGTCGGAAACTATAACGATTACAAATTTTTTGGTAGACAGCTAAAACATTTTTTAGAATATGGGAACGGATATTACTAAATGGTCAGAATCAGGTGAAGAATCATCATGATGAGAAAAATATATGTCGTTTTTCTGAAACAGTTGTCCGTAATATTCGCCGGAAAAGATGCGTTTACTATCAAACAAGGCAAAAAAAAAAGAAATGCAGCTAGTGATTTCGTGTTTGTACGTTACGCTGGTTGTTACGGATATTGGAAGCAAGCATGGTTTTGAGGGAGCTGTTGATAGGTTTAGCAGGATTGGGAATGTTAACGGACGGTAAAAAGGGTTATCGTATGATAGCGTGCACACGTTTATCAGTAATAAGATACTAAGGGACGCTGAAAAGTTACTCCAGAATTTTAGCAGCCGATATGCAATGACGTTACGCAAATGAAGTTAAAGAGAATATTTTGTGAGATAATCAGCCCTTACAAATACGTAAGAACAACCTTTGGTAGAACGTGGAAGATAACCTAAAATATTACAGAATACAACTCAGAGCTAGGAAAATTTGGCTCTAGGAGCAAAAAACCTGGAGGAGGTGAATGTTAAACTTCGCGAGCAGCACAACCAGGACTACATCGGAAGTAGTGAGCTACGTCATCTCAAAGAATATGCGAATAGTAGGTTTGAAAAAAACGCGAGTATGTTTATGTCACGTTGCAGTGACCAGAGGTAAGAAGTTTGTGGTAAAGGGATATCGGACGATTCCACTGTTTAGATTGTACCACAATTTAACAATTGCCCTGCAAATCGACAGCAAATGAATTTTGTGACGCGTACCTCCATTGTTTCTTATTCTGAGCCGACCTACACATTTCCCTGAAATTTACACAGTCTGCACCTTTCACTATCTGCGTGCAATATACTACATCTACATCTAACTCTTTGCTTGTAATATAGCCTGCACTATTTCCCAAACATGTCTCAAATCAGTAGTGAGGTACGGCCGGTCCTACTTCAAAACGCGACAGACGTATTTTCCATGTGTAGAATACGGCTGAATCGTTTTGAATTAGGATCGGCCCTATATGATTTCAATGTAAAATAGTCGTGAAAACATTTCAATGTAAAATAGTTGTGAAAACATGAATTCTTCTATACTTTCAATGTAAAAAATGCTTGTGGGCACGTTTTGAATTAGGATCGGCTTTATATTACTTTCAATGAAACACACACGTATGTTGAAAAGTGCAGAGAAGAATGTGTGTAGCTGTTTTGAATTCGGTTTTCTATCGAGAAGTTAGACGTGCACCGTTTTGAATTAGGATCGGCGTTATATACTTTTAATGTAAAATGTGAAAACCTGAATTCTTTTCAAATGTAAATTACTTGTGGGCACGTTTTGAATTAGGATCGGCTTTATATTACTTTCAATGTAACACACGTATGTTGAAAAATGTAAGTGCAGAGAAAATGTGTAGCTGTTTTGAATTTGGTTTTCTAGTTAGAAGTTATAAAGTATGACAGATGCAAAAAAAATATCGCATTCAAGTCAATTGTGTTTAACACGTGCACCGTTTTGAATTAGGATCGGCGTTATATACTTTTAATGTAAAATGTGAAAACCTGAATTCTTTTCAAATGTAAAATACTTGTAGGCACGTTTTGAATTAGGATCGGCTTTATATTACTTTCAATGGAACATACATACTTCAAAACACACACGTATATTGAAAAATGTAAGTGCAGAGAAAATGTGTGTAGATGTTTTGAATTTTGTTTTCTAGCTAGAAGTTATAAAGTATGACAGATGCAAAATATTGCATTCAAGTCAATTGTGTTTAATTAAAGTGGATTCTGATTTATGTTTAGAATACTTGTGGACACGTTTTGAATTAGGATCGGCTTTATATTACTTTCAATGGAACATACATACTTCAAAACACACACGTATATTGAAAAATGTAAGTGCAGAGAAAATGTGTGTAGATGTTTTGAATTTGGTTTTCTAGCGAGACAGTATGACAGATGCAAAAATATCGCATTCAAGTCAATTGTGTTTTAATTAAAGTGGATTCTGATTTATGTTTAGAGGCTGCAAATACATATGGGTCGGTTTCAATTCAAAATGTGTTCACTCTTGTGATAGGTTAAAAGTGGGTTGGCAAAGTACGCAGATGGTGGTAATCTGCTATATAAGGAGATTGCTCCTGATATTAATTTAATTAGTCGAAGTTTACTACATATATTTACATACAAACATGTATATAATTGATATTCAGGGATTTAAATACAAGAAAAACGAGTTTGTGTGTAAAGAAATTGCGGTTTTGGACTTGTTGAAAGGTGTTGTCTGGCATCAAATTTTTAAACTGCCAATGCAGTCCAGTTGTTTGAGCCAAGATCATATAAAACATAACGACTGGGTGACAAAGAATATTCATGGTCTTTCTTGGGATGAATCTTCAACGGCTGGAATGGGTTTATTATATATAGCGCTTTATTTGAAGCAAATTATCCTACCCGGTGAAGAAGTATTTGTGAAAGGTCTAGAAAAGAAGAAATTGATTGAAACCTATCTAATGCAAAACGTTGTAACTGATATGCTTGCACTAGGTTGTCCTAAGATATCGGAGTTAAAATCAACAACCGTTTAAAATATAACATCCATTGTTGTAGACACAGCAATAATAATCTACAATGTGCAAAACAAAATACCTTGTTATTAAAAGAATGGCTTGATAATAATAAAAAACAATAGAAAGATTGTGTCTGTATTATTTATTTTAATATAATTTTACAATGTTAGCCGAAGCAAATTATCCGACTCGGTGAAGAAGTATGTGTGAAGGGTATAGAAAAGAAGAAATGGATGGAAACCTATCTATTGCAAAAACAAAAATACTTTGTTATTAAAAGAATGGTTTGATAATAATAAAAAACAAATAGAAAAGATTGTGTATGTATTATTATTGTAGTCAGTAAGAAATCTTTAATGCTGATGTATGCAGAAAAAACAATTAAACTCAGACAGCACGAATGGGACTCTCAACCCTGAAAGCAATTATAATTGATCAACGCAATAGCTCTTTACTGGTTTTTACAACATTTAACAAATTGTACAGATATATCGAAAAATTTGCCAAAGACAGACAAACAGATAGGCAGACTGACTGCACCAATTTTCTCATTCTCGCTTTTAAAGAATAACAAGTCGTAGTTATTTAAATCGCGAACTCAGTTTATCTACAAGAACTATATAAACGTGGAAATTTATGAAATGCTCCAACTTTAACAAAAGTTTTCATTTTTTTTATTTGTTCTATAGAACACAACTACAACTTGACAATAAAGATTGAGCGATTATCACACACATATCTTGAGTATATATATATATATATATATATATATATATATATATATATAAAGATATTAAACAATAAGAACAGCAGAAAATTCAACCGATGTCAGTCAGCTTTTTTCTTGTCAACGATAGTCTAGTCTAATGCTTCTTCAGCATTTGCATTTTCATATCTACGTACTGAAGACAACTCTGCAATTTTAGATCACATGCATTTCTAACTTTAATCGCAAAAAATGAGAGCATCTATTCGAAATATGCACTCAGATTAAAAGTCAAAAATTGCTTTACACCGTTCTGTAAACTGAGATTACGTAGTTATTAAATCGGGAGTAATGTGAAATGAAACACACAATGTATGTTTCTTTATTGTAATCTATAAAATACATATATATATATATATATATATATATAATGTTATGTACTCTAGAATAAACATACTATAATTCACTTAAGTTTCCCAAATATAAAAGAACAGTTCTAACTCACTCCAACTCTGAACGGTTAAAAAAAAATATTGCATTATCAATTCTATGAGGGGCTGTCTTCTTCATCTTTGACGCGCAGTCGTTTTCTGGTTGTTCTTCTTCGTGTTAACTAAAAAAAAGATTCAAATGAATATTATATATCAAGTAAATGCATTAAGAAAATTAAATCTATATATTAAGCTAACGAAATACATACACTGTATTGGTGTCATTAGGTCGTACGTTGCAATTGGTGGATCTGCTCACGGCGTCAACGATTTTTTCACCAGTACTTAATTTGGATTGACTATAAACTACTCAATAATTTTAACCCAATCACTATCATTATTCTTTCCTGACAAGGACAATTTTTTTTAAAAAAAAGGTTTTCATTTTTGATTTGTTTTATAGAACACACAACTACAACTTGACAATAAAGATTGAACGATTATCACACACACATATCTTGAGTATATAAGGATATTAAACAACAAGAACAGCAGAAAATTCAACTCATGTAAGCAAGAATTTAATGCTAAGGTATTGTCTAGATAGCAATTATAGAAAAAAATGAAATCTATAGAAAATTTAATAAAGCCAGTCATGTATAAATTTTTTTAATGCTAACATCAACAGAATAATAAATAAATTAGTCAGCATTAATGGAAGACCGGCCTGGCTTCGAAACTGTGCACGCGTATATACCATATTTTAAAATCAAAGTTGTCAATTGCAAAACAAAAAAATTAAATTTTATCTAGAAATCATTTTAAAATATTTACTTTTTTTCAGTACAACTGAAAGAACTTGACTTTTATACATTTTTTTAATCGATATCATAGACTTTTTTCTATACTGTTGGTAAAAAATCTACGTGAAGTATTTATATTAAATAATAAACTGATCTGTTAGAAAAAATTAAAAATTTGCATCGTTTTCTGAAAAAAATTGCGTACTTTTTCAGTACAACTGAAAGAAATTGAGTTTATACATTTTTTTAATCGATATCAGACTGTACAGAAACAGTAATGTTTAATTATATCAGTCAAAACATGATGTGTTTACTATTAAACAAAACAAAATTGTTCTTAATACAAGTGATGATAAAGAATTCTTAGTACCTCAACCACTGATACATACGACCAGCGAGTACTGTGTTAAAAATTGTTTGAAAAGTTACAATTTACATGCATATATAGGT